>CM045884.1:5558944-5713944 GCA_025169545.1 Anguilla japonica
TAATGGCATTCCCATTGATCGAGGCTTTAATAGGAACAGTATATATTTGATGTCGTTCATTTGAAGTAGCTGTGAGTAATAGGCGTCCCTGGCCAGGCCATAAAGCAGGCCCGCTTCCCCCCCCCCCCCACCCTGACAAGCGCGTGGGGCGGGGGGGGGGGCATGGGGGGGGTGGATGACTGGGACCGGCGGATTTTAATCTGCTGTCTACTGTGCTTTCCGCAGCCAGGAGAGCAGAAACAGACCAGAGAGGAGCAGGGGGAGAAATTAAACCAGCAGGAGCAAAGCGAGATTACTCATCCCACACCCGCACGTGCACATGCATGCACACACACACACACATATTGCACACACACACATGCACATACACGGACACATGCACACACACACTCAGGCACGCACACACGCATGCACATGCACGCTCACACAAACGCAAATGCACACACACACACACACCACTCATGCACACACGAACGCATGCCGGCACACACATGCACACACACACACACGTGCAACGACATGCAAGCAAAACAACCGTAGCACCTCCAACACCCTGCCCCCCCCCCCCCCCACCCCCCACCACAGGCCCCCCCAGTCATCAGCGAGCAAAAACAACAACAAAGGGCCCATTGGCGGAACGACCTTGGCAGTGACATCATGTGGCCGAGCAGAGAAATGAAGCCATTAGGGCCGACACAGAGGCGGGCTATAAATCAGAGCCTTTCCAATAAGCTGCCTTAATGGTCATCCATCATGGAGCGCCTCGAAGCAGGGCTGAGAGGGGCAGGGGTGCGGGGGCGGGGGAAGGGGCGTAGGGGGGGGTGAAGGGGGGGTGGGGGGGTGCAGGGGGGGCGCGGCAGAACCCGTCCCGGGCGGAGACATAAACAATAATAATCCCCCAGCTGATGGCCCTGCCACGCAGGAAATTTGGGAAACATGCGACTGCTTTTGTTTGTCAAAGTGATATTTAGAGGGGAGGAAGAGACGGACACACACACGCACACACACACGCGCACACACACACACACGCACACGCACACACACACGCATGCACACGCATGCACGCACTCTTACACACAAATACACATGCACATGCACACGCACATGCACATACACACACACATGCACACATGCGCACATGCACACACACACACACACACGCACACACACACTCACACACACACACCGCATGCACACACACACACACACACACGCACACACACCGCATGCACGCACTCTTACACACACATACACATGCACACGCACATGCACATACACACACACACACACATACGCACACACACACACACACACACACTGTGCGCGTGCATGCTGGGATCAGATCCACGGGAGGTGGAGAGGGATTTCTCTGTACAGTCAATGAAATGAAAATATGACAAGAGCCCTGTTGGGATGTAAAGAGTAGGGGGAGCAGAACACATCTGCGTTCGCTCTTTGAAAACCTTACGAGGACTTACAAGTGCAAAGACACAGGGGTTTACAAAAACAAGCTTTTTTAAAGCCTGAAAAGTCTTTTCTTTCTCATATAGGCTTATGAGCACTTCCTTTTCAAGTAGCTTCACTCAATTTCTGAGCCTTGCTGTCATCAGAAAATCACTGAAAACAAAACAACAAAAACGTTTTCTTTTTCATGATTCTTACCCTCATACGCAATAATACTCAAAACATAAAATTAGCCACGAAAAGACAATAACCTTTTCTCTCTCCTGCTGTTCAGTTCAAAGGGAACAGTATCAGTGGCGGTATGGGGAGAGGGTTACAGCCGTTGAGGGTTCAGGCCTGTTCCTCAGGGTGCTGGAGAGAGGGCTCCACCGCTGCGTAGGCAGGCTCTCTCCCCTCAGCGGCGAGGGGGAAGGCCGCCGCCGCTGTGGCCTCCGCGGCCGGACCCCCTGAGCCCCCGAGCCGCGCGGTCCGGCGGGGATCACTCCCGCTAACGTCCCCGCAGAGATGTGAGGAGGAGCGGGAGCAGGCCCCGGATTTACTGCCCCCTTCTCCTGCACCGCACCCCGCCCCTCTCCCCCTGGCTGCCCAACCGTAATTCATTAGCTTTACAGCTCGCAATTATGGTCCCAGATTTTCAATTTCTTTTTTTTTTCGCCTCTCCTTTCTTTCTTTTTTCCTTCTTGCTCCTTCTCCTATGTCTTTCCAGCCTCGCTGACATCGATGTGGAGATGCTCAGTCAAGACCGACTAGGTGAGGATCCACTTTCCAGCAGCAGCAGCAAATGCCGCCCCCCCCCCCCCCCCCCCCCCCCCCCCCCCCCCCCCCCCCCGCACTCTCCCCAAAGTCTCCGTCCTCCTGTTTGTTCTGTACAGGGCCACAGGGAGCTGGAAAAGCAGCAAGTCTTCCACCTCGTCTCCCATCCCATTAGACACCAGCGGCTTTCACCAGTTTTTTTGGAAACGAGCGATTTGTTTAGATATTTTTTCTTCCACCAGATCCTTGCTTCTGAAGCTGGGAGCTTTGCGTTTTGTTTGTTTTGTTTTGTTTTGCGTTTTCCGATCCGGCCCTTGCATGGAGAGCCAGAGCAGACATGGGAGGGCGGGGGGGGGGGGGGGTTTGGGGGCGTGGCCGTAGGTAGAGGTCCGCCCCCCCCCACTCTCGGAGAGCCGTCCAAACCGCGCGCGAGCGGAGCGAGGGTTAGTGTTTTCACACTGTGATGAGCTTCAGCTAAACCAACAACATCTGCCACCGGACGGCCCCATTTAACCCGCCGTTTTGTGTGTCCTGCCCAGCCCCCCCCCCCCACACCCCTCCTGCCCCCCCACACGCACACCGCACACCGCACCCCCCCCGCGTGCCACTGGGTGGACATTAGCCCGGCAACCACGGCGCTATTCATAGTGGCTAATCCCTCTCCTTCTTCCGCTAATCCCCTCTGCTATTCACCATCCTTCCTTCCTTCAAGCTCCATTTCTCTCTCTCTCTCCTCCTCTCTCTCTCTCTCTCGCACGGAGGGCTGGACACTTCTCTCCTGTTATCCGATGCCCCTCTGGGGACCTCTGACACTCCCCCTCCGAGGCGCTACGCCATATGCCGTCGCCCCCCCCCCCCCCCCCCCCCCCCCCGCCCCCCGCCACCCGGGCCGCCGCCGCCACCGCCATTGTTGTTGTTGTTCTTGTTGTTTGTGAATCCCGGCTGGTTTGACGTGCGCACGTGTGACAGGTCTCTGGAACAGGTGTGAGACGCGTGACCGTGTCGCCCGGGGTCCCGCGGAAACAGGAACGATGTCCGCCCAGCTCAGCGGCGCGAAACAGGACAGGGACCAACACGTGAGCACGCATGTACACACGCATGCATGCATACACATACGCACGCAGCACACAAATACATATGCGCACACACACAGCACATATACACACATGCACACATCATGCACACACATGCACGCAGCACGCATACAGCACACACGCACACACACACACAAATATATGTGCACACATACAAACATCATGCACACACACATGCATGTGCACACATACAGCATACTGTATATACGTGCATGCACACACACACACACTCATACATACACACATATACTATATATATATACAGATACAGTAGTATAAATATAACACTAAGAGTATACAGTATATATATGTAGCACTGAGTAGAACCCCCAAGATCTATTGGCATGAATTCAGCAAGGTGCTGAACACTCCTTAGGGATTTATGTATATATACAGTGAGCTCCATAATATTTGACACATTTCTTTCTTGATTTGGGTCCGTATGTGAAAGTGTGTAAAAAAAAAAAAAAGTCCGATGTGGATAGACTGAACACAAGCCCTCGCTTATTGATTTAATTAGTTTTTACGACTTCTCCTCGAGGCCAAACCCGCTCCGCCCATTGGCCGACGGAGGGCCGGCCTTCGAGCCGACCGCGGAAACGTCGAGCGGGGAACCCGAGCGGGGACGCCCCGCGACGTGGTAAATAATGATTAAATTATAACAATAAAAGTTGTTCCAAGTTGGAGAAATGATCATTTTCTGGCAAATTAAACCGGATATTGGCCTTGGGAGGAATCGGCGCGGCGTTCGCAGTGAAGTGCAATAAGCAGGAGGCGATCCTCGGAGGCCTCGTCACGCCGGCCCATAAAAAAAGGAAATGATTGCCGCTACAGAGGAGCTAGCGAGCCGCGCGCAGCGCTGCACTGCAACTGGGCCAGGAAACACCGTGCTAGGAGCAGTATGTGCCAATATATGACAAAAATGCGATATCTGCGAACAATATATACAAATGCATTTCAACACATATTGTGCTATTGTGGCTATTAGGCTATTGTGACTATTATTTACATCTAAATTTGTCCGTCATTTTGTCAGCGTCTGATTATTTTATTTCATTTTTTTATAATACACGTACTGTGTTTCCAATATCCGTTTCATATTTCATACATGCAAATAACAATAAAAAATCCTCCTAAGATTTTCCATCGAAAGCACATTTTTGTTACTGCTATCTTTGATACAAAAAAGCCCTTGTTGTGGTATCGCTTGCATAAGGACATCTTGAAAATAATTTTTCTAATTGAACATCTTGCTCTTGCATCTTGCGTGCATGAACTTACTTGGAAATGGAAATACCAAAGCTTTCTCACATTGGGATTTCAGTGTTGCCAAGCACAGACATTGTTGTTTTGTCTTACAGAATGAGAGAGAGAGAGAGAGAGAGAGAGAGAGAGAGAGAGAGGAGAGAGAGAGAGAGAGAGAGAGAGAGAGAGAGAGGGGAGGGGGGCTGGGAGCTGAAGCATGTTTGATTATCCAAGCAAAGCTCAATGGAGTTGATTATCCGTCTGTTTAAGGATGCGACTGCCAACAAACGCGGCTCCCCCATTACAGGCGTATGCAAATGTGCGCCGCGATGCGGATAGAATTAGCCGCCATCTCCAAGGAGGCCGCCGCCGCCGCCGCCGCCGCCGCCGCCACGGCCAACGTCGAGCGGAATTACCGCTAAGATTCACACAAACAAAGGCGCCAGGCTCCGTAAACCGGGGGGTTCGGGGCGTGTCAAATGGGGCTCGGGCACGGGCCCATATTAGCCCAGGCTTGGCAGCCGCCATTGCCGCGAGAGGCCCTCTTTTTTTTACTGGCTTTGTTCAATCCAAGTCCTTAATGACTTAATTGGATCAATCAAGGGATTAATCCAGACGATGACGATGATGATGATGATGATGATGATGATGATGTTCTCTAAATTGTTCCAGGAAAATAAATCTGCTGGATTGCGGCTGGATTTTTATTTTTTTTTCTCTCTCTCTCTCTCTCTCTCCTTTCCCGAATGGGTTTCCAAACCCCGTCGTCTGGGTCACGGAGTCTGGAGATGCATGTCATGGTCTCTCATCCCACAACCCGGGTTACCGTACCATCCCGGAATGTAGTGAGGGACTCAAAGGAGGGTTCTCTTATTAAACCCCCACCCCCCCCCCCCACACTACCCCCACCCCCCACCTCACCCCCCCCCCCCCCCCCACCCGCTTTTGGCAGGAAGGAGAGGCCTGACAGCGGCCCTTGATTTATTTTTCGGCCCTAAATCACACTTCTCCTGCACCTTGTTGCTTTTGGATGACTCCGTTTTCGGGCTCACTAAAGTTTCCTGCTGCGTCTGTAGCTCCCATATTTCATACGTTCGTACTCAAAGAGGCCTTTAATGGCGGGGGCTACCGCAGGAGAGAACCTTTTTGGGGGGGTGCGCTCACTTTCGTGTAAAGCAGCCAAACTCCACAGTGCAGGCGTACGGTCACGGATTCACAGTCTGGGTCGCAAAATGAAAACAAAAACTGCAATCGATCCCTCACAGAAATGGAATACACTGTAAATACATTGAAAAAAATGTTGAAAAGTATAACGATGAATACAGTTCAATTAAATATATTGCAATATATTAGTATCATATTTTATATATTATATTATAATATATTTTTATTTCAATATGCTCTCAGTTCCATATTTGTGAGGAGGACCAGGCAGAAAAAAAAAAAAACACTGGCACTCAACTGAGAAGCATTTCCTCCTGTTTCAATTACACCCACCCCATCCCACCAATCTCCCCCCCCCCCCCCCCACCCCCTTGCATGAACACACACCTGCTTTATGAGGACGCGCTGTGCAGCACACCTGGGGAAGCTAAGGCTACGCGCCAACGATCGGCTGAGTTTATCGCACAATAGAAGAGACAATAACCCAGCTGTTAGCGCCACTCCAGAAAGAACTCCATTTTTTTTTTTTTTTGCCCGTCTTCCTACTTTTTCCGAACTTTGTGTACAGTACATTACTTTTACGCTTTCGAGCATTTAGCAGGCGCTCTCGTTCACAGATTACACACTTTCACACACACACACACACACACACACACACACACACACACACAGAGAGTCCATTTTATGCAGCCGGAGATTTTTATTTTATTTATTTTTTTTTTTTACTGAGGCACTTCGGGTTAAGTATCTCGCTCAAGGGTACAATAGCAGCACCACGACTAGAAATTGCACCCACGCCTTCTGAGCCACACACAGAGCTCCCCACCTATTATGGCTCACCGCCACTCAGCAGTTGTGCAAAGAACGCATTCCAGTTCCTTCGAAGCCCAGACTCCTTTTTATTTTTACATTAAAGACTTTTCAGAATTCATACAGTGTTGCAACTTGTTTATTTATGAGCTTTGCCATAAAGAAACGACACGTTTTTTTGACAAAATCCTCGTGAATCCATTTCATTCTTCACACTGATGTGGTTGAAAGGGGCGGAGTCTGGGAATCTTTGAATAGTAATAAATGCTAAAAAGGCTTATTGTTCTTAAGTGGAAGACGTGTTGCTCATTTTCATCAATCTAACGTGTTAGATCACATAATTACTTTTCCTACTAAGAACTGCAGCTGTGATGATTTCAATTTAATTACATTAGCTAACACATTTCTTATATTTAAATAATTTCCCCAAATAACGTGTCTCATCTCCAGAGATACAGATGGCAATGATTCAATTACTGAGGAAGGGGAAAAAAAATACTGGAATGAATAATTCGGTCTCTTCTCTCTCTTTCTTTTTTTAAAGAGATCCCATTTATTTTTTTACCAACTGACTTTGTTTTATATTTTTTTTTAAATGTGATTTTTTTCCCCCTCCTGTTTCACTCTAGTTTTAAATGTCCAGTTGCATATGTAAGCCAATGCTCAGAGTCTCCTCTGAAGCATGTGATGCCAAGCGCTGCTTCACAAGGCATCCCAGTCCACAACACAGGATCACACAGACACGAGCAGGAGGAGGTTCAAAATGAAGGCTAGTTTACCAAGCACAAATGCAGATTAGGGGTTCTAGTTCTTCTATTTTTACACAGATTTACCCACGATTGCTACAGCTGCAACATAATTACATGAAATGTTTATGATTTTAACCCTGAAAATACAATGCAAGTAGTTAATCGCCAGAACATAACTGATGAGCTTATACCATTTTATTACCTATCTGCAAAAAAAAAAAAAAAAAAAAAAAGTCAGCCTGCGTTTGTAATCGCTACTCGCTAAAATCGTTGGAAAGAAGTGTGAGGGACATGGACGCTTGTGGGTGATGCGCCCTTGTTTACCTTGTTTAGAAAAAAGCCCTCAGTGGGTTTTATTTCTGGTGTTTCCTTTGATTGACAGCAGGTCTTTACCACCTGCGAGCCCGCCCATCTCCATCTCAGCAGCCAACCGCTATCAGCCGCAGCAAAACGCTCAGAGAGAGAACAGAAACGGGGTTTTAAGACCGGCCTATCATTCGCGGACCAGAACAAACCGGTCCCCCGATGTGGCCGCCGAAATGGCGGTCATTAATCAAGGAGCTAGATGTAATCTGGGCTGTCCTGGCGGGCTGGAGGAGAAGGTTCTGGAGCGAAATGCCGCTGCCGCTCGGCCATTGTTATTCAGACGCGGCGCTGCATATGAACGAGGGCGCCTTGCTCGCACCTGATAAGAGCCAGCCCAGAGTGAGCCATAAATCAAACCACCAGCCGCCAGCCGCCGTCTTTTTTTTTTTTTTTTGCTGATTTCACACACGGACCCCTCAGTGAAAGTGAAAACTAGAGCAGAGAGAGAGAGGGAGAGAGGGAGAGATGGGGGGAGAGAGAGAGAGAGAGGGGAGAGGGAGAGATGGGGGAGAGAGAGAGAGAAGGGGAGAGAGACACAGAGAGAGAGAGAGAGAGAGATAGAGAGAAACGGGGAAAAAAAGTGATAGATCTGCAATTTACGCCTTATCACATCTGGTGAGAAGTTTCTTAATACAAAAAGGCTGACCTTCAGAGAATAAAAAAAAACCTTCATTTCACACTGGGGGGTTGGGAGTGAGGGGAGAGGGAAGGGGGGCGGGGCGGGTGGTGGGGAGACGTGTCAATTTGTGGCTCCTGCATCCTCTGTCAATCATCACGAAAAAAACCCATCATCAGTCGTCCGCCTAAGAACACACGAGTGTGTCACGGAAACTATTAGCTAATGAGAATATACTCATATACACAGATTTTAGTCCTCCTTAAAAATCACACACACAAAAAACTCAGCAACATCATCATCACTCTGACCTTTAACCTTAAACGGGTTCACCATTAGCGTCGACCTACTGTGGCCAGTATTTTGTGCCATTCATCATCTCGATGTTAGGTTATGTTATGATATGGCTCCACGCACTGTCAAGGTCGCCTTGCTCTAACCAGTAATAAAGTCGGTTCAAAGCGTAATAATTACTCTGGTCTGGTACATTTTGAAAGAAATATTTGTTCCAGTTCTTTGCCGAGGCCAATGAGATACGAGCATTTTGCGTGACAGCACCCATATACTGCTGTGTCTTTTCCTGGAATGTGGTTGGCGTCTGGCTCATTTATACATTGGCAGTGCTTCACACGTCATCGGAAGCCATGACTCTGACTTCTAGAGCGCAGAGAGCTGATGCTAATCCCAGTTTCGCAACACAAATTGGCTTCGGTATTTCAAAACCAGGATTTATGCTAAGAGGACACACTCTGACATTAGCCTTATCCAATAGGCTAACAATGCACAATTTGAAATTTTTTTTAGGATACCAAAGGCCAACAGGTTTTGGAATCTATATCAGTGCGTATTTTGGTGAAGCAGTAGTAGATTTTTTTTTTTTTTTTATGGGAGAAATGCACATGACTGTGGTAGCAGGACTATCCGTACCTCAGCATAGACTCTACAGAAGACATTGCCCTGTGTCTGCAGTATGAAGAGCATATTGATCGGTAGAGCTATTAAGCTGCATGGAACACTGTTTATCCTTTTAGGCATCGGCAATCATCGGTGTTTGCTTGCGAGCTACCAGCAGCCAGATAGTCAGATAGTTTACTTATCAAGTGCTCCTGAAATTAAACACCATGAAAAATAAAGTACCAGATAAACAGGTGGCTAACTTGGAATTATGGTCAATATAGACCAATATCTATGTCTTAAGACAAGATGGCAAAACAAAAAAAGAAAAAAAACTGTACAAAAACTCTGTTTCAGGCATAAATTAATTCAAAAGTTTGAAAACCATTTGCATAATTCTGGAAACCACGTCCTGTCACCTGGTAGCTATACACGGCAACCCGTTCTTAAAATCAACAGCGGCTTCCGTGCAGACGCGGGCTTTCACACGCTAATTACTCAGCCCACAATCAAGTGCCTGAAATGACAGTCCTCCTTCGCGGCTAACACAATTATCCGCCAACCACCTTATTTTCCATTCATATGCAAAACCGCCGCCGTTCCTTTCAGCCAAACACCCCAGATGATAGGCCTTAACACGTGTAATCCCATCCATTATGGCGCAATCGCTTTCCTCCCAGGGGAATTCATCTTGGGTGGAGAATCTTGCGCGTATTTGGGAAGGTAGCGATTCCCTTTATAGGAACCGCGCGCGGAAGCTACGATAAAGGACGTAATTCAGTCCACATGCTGCACATGAGTTGACGCATAAATGGTGTCCGATCCTTAAATCAAAGTCTTGTCAATCCCTCAAGCACGAAGCTATTTATGGGGCTAAGATCTCCAACTATAAGGCAGGGGGTGATTAGACTACAGTGGGAAAAGTTATGAATAGGCCTGGGAGGACGTTGATGCGATACATCCTAAAAAAAAAGGAGAAAAAAAGGTGGATCTGTGTGTTCAGGAAGAAGAGCAAGATGAGAATCTGGAAGGTACTAAGATACTGGCCCCATGTATTAGAGTGACTTATCTTGATGTTGACGTGTAAAGTTCAGGAAAGGCAATGCCTCCAACACAGTGGGTCAGATTTACTGAAGGACTAAAAGCTGCTTGTCCGCCTTTTCTGACACAAAAACAGTTGCTGCAAGTTTGCAGTATCTACGTCGGATTTACTGAACGGCCGCGATGGGTCAAAATCGCTATAAGGGTGTAATATGTGGGGATTACGTCTCCCTGCGACTTTCCTTCTGATGCACAGTTAAATGCGTTCATGCATATGCATACCTGGAGTGAACGTGCTAAAACAGGGTGGAGACTATGTACCTTATGTAATTAGGCCAATTAAGTGTTCTGTCTAATTTGCTGAAGCGCACGTTAATTGCGACTCAGCCTCTTTGCGTGAGTCATTTTTTCTGAACTCCTGAAAGCAGGTGGTAATTTGTCTGCGCTGTGCTCTCGTCCTCGCCAGTCAAATCAGTTTCCCTCGTGGGCTGCAATGGGGTGGAGATGAACAAATGCATTTTCTCTGATGCGTAACACTCTGGAAAGAACCCAGGATTTAAAATATGTTTCAAACCTGCTTCCACTAATCATTTCTCACTTATTTCCAGATATAAATATGGAATTATATTTTTTTAATTGAAAGGACTTCTATTGAAGTCATGATCTTGCAGTGAGTATAAAAATGCAGTTCTGAATTCATTTTTTTTTTAAAAAAAAGGTTTATCCGTATGCATTCAGTATTGGGTATATAATGAATTGTAAATACAGTTTATCTACAAACACTCTGTGGCCTTCCCTGTACCTCATTGACCACTGACTATAATTCAGAATCTGTAAACTGAAGTTTTCTTTTTCTTGTGGTTCCCTCACTGCTTGTGCCCGGGTGCTCCGTACCCATTTCTTAGCGCCCTGTAATCTGGGCCTGTTAGCATGCTATACTGTAGATCACGAACGAGGGCATTTGATTTACTTGATTGCGTAAATAGAACAAGTCTCGGTGAATTGTTTGCTAACGTGTCAGTATCTGCGACCGCAACAGAGGCTCAGAATGCAGCGGATGTTTTTTGCGCTGCAAACATTTCCTCAGCAAATCGGGCCCAGTGTGCGCCTACAGTTGCCCAATAGTTTTCCTTGGGCTCGGAGACGAGACCGCCCCCCCTACTGGACGCCCTAACACCAGTTCCCACAGGATCCCAGGTTTCCCCGGGAGGTCTCCAGTCCAAGTGCCGTGGAGTCAAGCTTCATTTAGGCTTCACCTCTCAGGCCTGGGAGAGACCCCGGGGGGGGGCACGGCTACTGGAAAACCAAATGACATGTGGCGTTCGCCGAACGGCCGCGGTTCGGCCACGGCTGCCGTAACTCGCACGTGTGCGAATACTGCACCTGTCTAAACACCGTGTCAGGGGTTGAGAAAACCTTCAGTTCACCACGGCGGGACGGATCATTGAGAAAGTCAAAACACACCAGTCACTTAGGAGACCGAGTACAAGGAACGCTCTGCTACACTGGCTCATCGTTACTCTAGAGACGAAGCCCCTTCAGACAGAAACTGCCTTACACGACCTATGTTTTCCACTATATGACAACCTACATACACTGCGGGCCTGGTAGCCTGCGATATGTTTTCCATATTAACATCCTTCACCTTTTAACCGGAGATGATACACTGGAAACTAGATTTCACGTTCTGTGAAAACATTTTTACTATTAACTTCTTTTACTTGAATGCCATCAACAAATCCATGGTATATTAGTGAATACAACTAGTTCACTGATCTAATTTTTTTCTCATCACAACCCCATTGCAACACTTGAAAGGCGGTCGTCAAGCAGTTGCCAAGGAAGTGACAAAATCTCTTGCCCGGACAAACATTACATCGAAGCAGCCACTCCCGTCCAAAGCAACTCACAGTCCGCACACGGTCCGTTTAGACAGCTGCAGATTTTACTGCCGCAATGAGAACGATGACAGAGGCCTTGCTGGGAACCGAGGCTACAGCCCTTGAAGTAGCAAAGCCAGGTCTCGAACCATTAGGCTACATATGCTAACCACATGGAGCGCCGTCTCTCTAAGACGGTGGACGGAGGCCAGCGTAATGAAGTAAGATACGCCGCCAACCGCACCGAGCTTGCTGGCTGTGATTAGCGGCCGTTGGGGTCAGCGTTTGTGTCACTCTAGTCAAAGGTCAGGGGAGGCTGCAGAAGGGGGCACTGTTTCGCGAGTGAGGGCACCACGGCTGGCTTTTCCCACCGACGATTTTGTCCCGCGCCGAAGCCAAAACCCAAAACCCGAATCGCGATGATGCAACGCCCCGCGATGCACTTGAGTTAATTTAAAACACCGCTCACTCAAGGATGTTTGGAGATCTTCCTCGGAACCCTCGTTCCAGAGCTCAAGATGTGCGGGGGCCTCAGTGAGAGACTTTCCCACACGACAGAGCGCGCATATAGAAACCTTCTGCGGCTCTGATGGCGGCACGGTCGGGAAGGCGAATCCCAGCCATCTGACAAAGATTACAGTCTACTTGTCGCTGGCAATAAATGCATTCTAATGAACCCCTCCCAGAATGCATGCGTTCATCTGCGAGGGATACGGAGACAGAGAGAGTGGGAGAGAGAGAGAGAGAAAGAGGGAGGGAGAGAGAGACAGAGACACAACTTTTTACGTAGCATTTACATTGCATCCATTTATACAGCTGGATATATACTGAAGCAGTGCAGGTTAAGTACCTTGCTCAAGGGTACACTGGCAGTGTCCTACCCAGGAATCGAACCTATGACCTTTTGGCTACAAGTCCAGGTCCTTACCCATTATACCACACTGCCGACTTCAGCACAGTCCTTTCTAGTGCAGTTACATCAACAACCGAAGATCCAACAAAATGTGTTCACTGTTGAAATCCTTTCGAGCCATTTTTACATTAATATATAAGAACATGATGGCGTGATGTCATATTTATTTATATATATGAGATCATGCCTGTATTTTTTTTGTACTTTTGCCATGTAATCATATAGACCTGCTCTGATGGTTCATTGGTTTCAATTTTTTGTTTTCCTGAATGGAAACAAACGCTAATAATTTAAGTTTAAAAGGCCAGCAAGTATTTCAACAGTCACAGTCTCACAAGTGGTGTAGATCACTTCACGTTTTTAAAATTTTTAGATCTGTTTTGAATTAAGAGTTCTCTACCCTTAATCCTTTAAAATGTGTTTTTCTTCAAAGTTTTGGATGACACCCTTTAGGATCGAGTGCTTTGTTGAAATGGCTCCATGGTCCAGTTCTTTCTGAGAAGAGACTAAAACAGATGTTTTATTCTTTGACATTTCAATATTCTAAAAGAACGACACAGTAAAAAATCAAAAAGACAATCCCTAGATAGAATTCCAAAGCAGTGCATGGGCGTGTGCGTGTGCATGTCTGCTGAATGATGGAACTATAGCTTAAAAATCACAGGGTGCATTAGTTTTACTGGTTCTTAATTCATTAATTAAATCAGCTGATAACAAAATGAACTATTCTGACCTGGTTTCACCTCACACTGATATAATGTAAGCATCCACCCCATCTCAGGGGTGTCAAACTGAGGTCCTGGAGGGGCTGCAGTCTCTGCACATTTTGCTGCTCCCTTTCAATCAACAGCCAATTTAGACCCTTGGAAACACGGTGTGTGGACCCTTTAGCCAATCTCTGACAAACGAGCCCCTAAAGTACAGAAACACAAAAAAAAAAGCCCCGAAAAGCAGCAGACACTGTGGCCCTCGGGTACCGGAGGCCGACAACTCTGGCCTCTCAGCTGAGTCAAGAGGAGGTTCGCATCTCCCATTGCTGTTCACTCCAGCTCAGAGTTCATTAACAACCCAGGCCAGGTGAGAATCTGCTGTGTGTTAAGCCAGCGGTCCTCAACCCCAGGTCCTGGACAAACCCAGGGTCACCTGCTTTCTGTTGTCTGGTTAAAATCAGCAAGCAAAGGGGTTTCAGAGCCAAGAGTTCCTCCAATTGCCACCGCTTGAATTCCTTTCCCAGCAGGCCTGATGCTTACAGGTGTCCAGCTGCTGATGAGGTAAGGAAATACTCCAAGGGGGCCGTGGGTGTGATCAACAATAAAAAGGACAATTAATTATTGATTATACAGGGCTTTCAGCTGTTGCCAAAATGCCATAATCCCACAGAATCATTTCTTCGGCTGCAAAACTGCAAAGCGTTAGTCTATGAATTGAGCACTTCGGCTGCAGAGTGGATCAGCCTGATTTTTGTAGGGGGCATTTAAAATGCACCACGTGTAGGCCCTAAGGGGCACATTACGGTAGTGGAGAGCGATACCGTAAAAGCCACTCTTGTAATCCGCAAGAAAAAAAAAAATCCTGGCAGTTAGGTTTATATAGTAAAATAGACACTTTGTAAAGCTGGCCCACACACTTACACCCAGCAGGGAACCTGCATATGGTTTCAGTATCAACACAACAGACAGCGAGCCTCACTGAAGGAGCCACTGAATGGTTTCTTAGCCCAATACACAGAGGTCCTGGTAAAATGCTTGTAGAACAGGACGCACTAATTCCACGTACAATCATTCCTTCAGATGCTCTATAGAAATATAGAAATATGTTCTGTAATACTACCAAGGTAGACAGATGGCACACACACACACACACACACACGCATCTATACACACAGACACACGCACACAGACACATACACACATCTATACACACAAACACACACACACACACACTCATAAATTAATAGTATAATAAAATTATGTTTTTTTTTTTGTACTTTATTCTGCCCCTTTTAGCTAGCAGCTCTCAGCAGCATCCTTTCCCTCTCATTTAATTTCTTTCACCAGCAGGCAATCACAGCACACCGCCACCCACTCTGCCAGCTCGGACGGGCGTCCAGCACGTCTCCCCCCCCCCCCTGCCCCTGCCCCTGCACCCCCCCCCCCCCCGCACCTTTCTATTAATAACCTCAGTCACAAAGGTCTACACACAACCCCCCCCCACCCCCTTCCCCCCCCTCCACCTGCGGATAACACTTCCTGCCCCCGCGCTCAGGGGGCATCTCAGCCGGGCCGCGTGACAGACCGTGGCTTGGCGGTAAAGCAGTCGTGCCGCGGCGGCGGCCCCTCGCGCCGGATTCTCGCCCCGCGGATTCGTCAGCGACGCCTGACGACGGACTGCATCTCCGCTACTCTGCGCTACGACCAGGCAGGCCGGCTGGCAGTCGTCCTGAGACGAGCGCGGCGTGCTCCGGGTTCGAAGCGGAGCCGGAGGGGGGGCCCGGGGGGGTGGGTGAGGGGGGGGGGGGGGGGGTGATGTCTGGAGTTGGGGGGGGGGCAACTCCCTGCAGCAATGCTCTAACTTCTAGGATAAAGTCCTTCCCAGAAGAGTGGAGGTTGCTATAGCAGCAAAGGGTGGACCAACTCCATATTAATGCCCATAACTTTGAATGAGATGTTGCATGGCAGGTGTCCACATTCTTTTAGCCATGTAGTATATATATATATATATATATATATATATATATATATATATATATATATATATATATATATATATATATATATATATATATATAGATGATGCATTTATTAATTCATTCATACAATAAATGCTCCAGGATTGAAATAATCATCCTTCTTCAGCTAAAGGGCCTTTCACACGTGATGAAAAATAAAACATTACAGCTTCCACTTAACATTTTATTTTTCTGGGATAACGTTCCCACGGCAGATTTATACTCATTTCAATTTTCATTGCACGGTCGGGCCCAGCGCAGCTCAAATCGAATTACGAAGTTAATCAATCCCTCCCTTACTGCTCGGACTATTTTATGATTGCAGGGAGGTCAGGTAGTTTATTGACCTGATAACCCTCGGCATTCGTGCATACGTGCACAGTGGGGGGGGGGGGGGGGGGGGGGGGGGGCGTAGGAGGAAGATTGATCGGCATCTTCTGCAGGGTTCACCAGTCAAACGGGCCGTTAAAAAGAAAGAAAAAAGAAAGAAAGAAAGAAAAAATTAGCTGACTCGGACAAATTCTTCCGGTGACTACTCGAACCCGTACCAGGTGTCAGAGAGGAGTGAACTGTGTGTGGAACGGTGAAGGGGTTATCAGAGAGAGGGAGAGAGAGAAAGAGAGAGAGAGGGTGGGGTGACGGATGGTGAGGTCTGATTTTTGAACCCCCCCCTTCCGCCACCCCCTCCCACCTGGTGCCATCTGGGCAGGAGGCCGCATTCCTTCCTGGGGGAGGGAAGAGGCGATTTTTCCATCACCGCTCAGAGAATGGCCCTAACCGACACTCTCAGAAAGACCTCATTTTCTTTAAGGATTAAGGACCTAATTTCCCAAAAGCACCCTGTAAGTACAAAACAACAAGGTCCTATTTGGGTGAAAAAAAAGCGAAGTACCTTTTACAAGCAATAGAACACAAATGATTTCTGTTCTGCTGGCTAGGGGTACAATTTCATGACCCTGTTCCTACACCTCCCTACAAGCAGATCAGGGGGTGGGGGGGTCGGGATGAGCTGTCAGACTGAATGGGGAGGGCTCCGCACAACTAATATTTTGGTAGTTTAAATCCTTTTTGCTTTTTGCTAAGACTCCCAGTGCTAATCTTGGGCCGAAGGGCACTGCTCGGCGTTACAGCTCAAACGTGAGCTGGTTGTGGCGCCTGAATCATCATGGACTTGAGAACCGCTCGCTGACACCACGCCCTTCTCAATCCGATCCAACCAGCTCGTTCCACTCAGGTATCTAATGACCAAAAAATCGGCTTCCACCATCGGCCTCACCACTCGAGCCTTTTGCACATTTCCCCCGACCTCTGACCTTCGAGCACGATCGCTCTGACGGCCGCCGCTAACGCGCTCTTCCCCGGCCACACCGAGCTCTGACTCTGACGGATGAAGGAGTGGCCCAAGAGTTGAGAACAACACAGAATCCTTTTGCTTTCATCCCTCCTGCCCCCCATCACCCCCCCCCCCCCCCCCCCCCCTTGCCGCCCCCCCACTAGGATTAAATTTAAACCAGACCAGACGTACCCACTTAGCGAGTTCTGTTGGGGCACCAGGACGGGTTCGCCCCGATTTTGCATGGGTGCGGCCCGCTCAGAGCCCGGATACGGACCAGGAGATTAGCCCTGCCGATGATATCCATCCCCTGGACCCCCCACAGCTGCCTCCTCAATGAGAAGGGCTGTTGGGATAACTGCTGTTTCCGCATTATCTCCACTGGAAAGAATGAAGCAGTGGTTGGTGCATCTGGTATATACGGTATTTGTCTATGGGTAAGGAACTGGTCTTGTAACATAAAAGGATGCAGGTTTGATTCCTGGGTAGGGCACAGCCATTGTACCCAAGGTATGCACCGCCTGCGAAAAAAATACTGACCCGTAACCAGTCCTGGCCAACTTGAGGGCAATCCAAGTCATCCTACACCCACATTCTCCAACAAGCTCCTTTAAAAAAAAAAGTTTGAGGAAGATGCCGAAAATCGAGCTGCAAATCAAAGACGAAGCCCAGCATCCACAGCTTTAAAATTTTACAGCGCAGCTTTTTGACGTTTTGTCGCTTTCGATGCCTCAGCAGCTGTGATTCGCAAGGCTGCACCGAACCGATGGAGGTCGTGGAATCAAGAGATAAGAATCAAGAGCTCAGATCAGTTTTTTTTTTTTTTGGGGAGGGGGGGTCACTGATTTTCCGTCTCTCCGAGCAGAAGGTTCGTCCCACTCGCCACGGGGCGCCTGACACACTGTAGCAGAAACCACAAACGTTTAAATTAGGAAAATTCGCCCCGGACCGACGACAATCGCTGCACTTGACGTGTCATTAGCCGGTAATAACTGACATACACGGGGAAGGATACGGTCATTAGCGCATAGATTGAACTTCTATTTGGGCCCTTTATGAGCCCATTATTCAGTTTTAATAGATGTGTTATTGTTAATCATTTATAAGGTGTTTCTTTTTTTTTTCCCCCCCCGCCAGTCCCTGAGGGCACGAGGCGAAAATGTCACCTTGCATAATTTAAGGCGTCATCTCTTTTTTTTTTTTCATCGTAAGGAAAGACCTACAGTGTAAAAGACGTCCTAAATCAGGCCACTGTATTCATAAAGCATTTCAGAGCGGGAGGGCTGATCTAGGATCAGTCTTGCAATTTTGGCTTATGCTGCTATGGAAAAAATTAGCACAGGTACGGTGGACCCCAGATCAGCAGTCTGTCAGACGCGTGATGTCCTGTGACACCAGGTGAGTGGAGCCTCTGCGCAATCAGTGACATCAATCAATCAATTAAATATCAGGTGCAAAAAAATAAAAAAAAAAAAAAACAAATATCTGGCGCTAGACTATCTACTGACTTCAGGGTCATATTTGAGCACCTCTGGCCTACAACCTGGAGCCTAAGGCTTGAGCCCCCCATCCAGGTCCAATGCAAATAGGAGGAGCCTCCCCACAAACCCCCACCTCCCCCCCCCCCCCCCCCCCACAGTGCCAGGAAATCTCTGCCAACGCCTTCTGTTTTTTACGGGACCCATGGAAATTCATCAATTATTCAGAAAGCTCTCCAGCCGGGATAATGAGTACCTGCACCGGAGGAGGAGGAGGAGGAGGAGGAGGAGGAGATAATGAATTAGGGAGGCATTCCGACACTCGCTCTTTTTTTCTTCTCCTCTTTTTCCGATTCGCTGAGAGCCACGACGTTCCTGGCTTCTGCAAGAAAAAGGGAAAATAAACTAATCTGCAGCTCTAAAAGACTCTAGATGCAAGATTTCCTATGATGAAAGTACATACGCAAAAATATGAAATGCATTGTGTGAACAGTGTGCATTAGTTTTTACTGCTTCAGCTACATGTCTAGGGAAAAATTAATTTCAACAAGTTATTATCAGTGACAGTGGTTATTGCACCTCTGGCAACCCTAAACTAAAGAAACAACAGCTAATGAGTCAAAAAAAAAAAAAAAAAAACTGCAGATAGAAATGTACATGATCCTTTGGTTTTATCTACCTGTGTCCATTTTAACATTTCTCTTTGCCAAAATAAACAAACTCACATTTGGAACAGGTAAAGGAGCAGTATTGTGGAATTTACCCACCATTGTATTACATGGAACTAAACTTGAAACCTTGTAAGAGTATAAAACTGGCTTTTCCGTCTGTTTTGGTACATAGAAATGTCAAATACATACTCCTTTGGTGAAAGGGGACAGGCCCATGGGCCTAAAGTAAAGAGGTCCCATCCTAAAGAGAGTGGCACTATCCCTGTTTCACAGGACATTTCAAGCATTCGTAAGAGGACGTTAGCGCTGCATTAAAACACAATACCTTAAGGTAAATGTTATTAGACGAGAGCTGAGTGAATAAATATTGATTATTTGGAGCTGGCGAATATGAAATGTGTGTTGCTGACCATTGATGTCCACGATAATCGGGTGTTTGAGATCACCATACAAGAAATTAGGAGTACCATATAGCTATACAGTGCACTTTCGAAGTAACCGGGTAGCATTGCAAAGACCTTTAAATCATTTCATCTTCACCAAACACAGCCAGCATTGGTAGCTGGACGCGGTGCTTGTGCGGTGGCATACTATCCCAAACAAGCACTGCCCCGATCCAGTGATCTTTGTAGATTCTTGATGGGCTCATAGCGTAAATGGACCATTACACTCGACGCACCCGTACAATGAAAGATTAGCGGAGCTGCGTAGCGCCTTCGAAGAGCTCACGCCCACAAACAGGCAGATGGTAAATTGCGCAAGGTAATTTAAAGTCGGGGAAAAGTCATTTGCATAATCTAAAATATTGCTTGATGAAACAATGAAATCTTTCAGGCTGCTGCAGGACCGTGGAATTATTTTCTCTCGTTTCTCATTTTTAAAGACGGGACGATAAATAACGGCTATGGCAGATGAATATTATTCATAAGTCTCCTCGTGTTTGTGGGTGAAATATTTGAGCATGGTTGGAAGCTGCAGAAGACTGACTCACAGGATATATTTATATCATATCTCCCTCACAAGGGCTGTTTGATAATCACTTGATCACACATTTGTTGCGTAGTTTTACAGATGGCTAATGAGCTGGTGTCAATCGAATCAGGTACATCTGAGAAAACAATTCAAACTTTTTATTGTCATCTGCAAATAGAACAATAGCTGTTCTGTTATTCAAATCTTTCACCGTGACACATATATTAAGTTTTATTAGTATAAATTTTTATATACTATATATTTTGAGCGAATGAGCATGGGGGACGTGAGCATCTGTTTCTGTGTGTGTGTGTGTGTGTTTGTGTTGAGGCGTGTGTCTGTGTGTGTGTGTGTGTGTGTGCTTGCACGTGTGTGCGTCGGGTGTGTGTGTGTGAGTGTGCACGGGCATGTGTGTGTGTGTGTGTGCATGTGCATGCGAGCATGTGTGTGTGTGTGAGTGTGTGTGTGTATTCTTACGGTTCTCCAATTTGATTAGCCAGAGAAGGGGAATCAGATCCTCCTGTATATAGTGATAAAGCACAGGGAATCACTGCCATATACAGGAGGCTCTAAGGAGTCTGTCATCCGTGCCAGAAATCCAGATTTGCACAGAGGAGTGCATGAAATGGCCCCCTTGCATTTACTCCAGCCAATGGATCAAGAAGCATCATTAACCACCCCCCCCCCCCCCCAAAAAAAAAAAAAGGTCACATGTGCATTCAAATGGGCAGTGATTGATAAGAGAGGTCACGGAGCCTGCAGGGGCTGAAATGGCATTCAGGACCCTTTGATTCGGGCGTCCGATGGGCTGCCTGATGGATGGATCCTCAAAAGCACTGCAAAGTTTTTTTCGGGAAGCAGGGCCCTGTCATTTTTTTTTTCTAACCCTCTGATGTAAAAACCAGGTAGGTGCTTTTTTTTAAAAAAAAGAAAAAGAAAAAAAAGAAGGAATTTATTCATTAATTTTCTTTTTAAACGGGCCTGACGTCCAATGATGGATTATATTCTGGTGCCCTAAAACACATTGTTTTCTTTAGCACAGCAGGGTATTCTATTTGCCGAGCTTCTCTGTGAAATATCATGCGTATCTGTCACTGGCCGGAGGCCAGCGTTGCAGAACTGTAAAAAAAGGACTGCTGCCTGAGCGTGCACGCTAGCACACGCTCACGCCCGCGAGCACACGCTCACGCCCGCTAGCACACGCTCACGCCCGCTCACGCACGCTAGCACACGCTCACGCCCGCTAGCACACGCTAGCACACGCACACGCCCGCTAGCACACGCTCACGCCCGCTCACGCACGCTAGCACACGCTAGCACACGCACACGCACGCTAGCACACGCTCACGCCCGCTAGCACACGCTAGCACACGCACACGCCCGCTAGCACACGCCCGCTCACGCCCGCTAGCACACGCTCACGCCCGCTCACGCACGCTAGCACACGCTCACGCCCGCTCACGCCCGCTAGCACACGCTAGCACACGCACACGCACGCTAGCACACGCTCACGCCCGCTAGCACACGCACACGCCCGCTAGCACACGCCCGCACACGCACGCTAGCACACGCTCACGCCCGCTAGCACACGCTAGCACACGCACACGCACGCTAGCACGCGCTCACGCCCGCTAGCACACACTCACGCCCGCTAGCACACGCTCACGCCCGCTAGCACACACTCACGCCCGCTAGCACACGCTCACGCCCACTAGCACACGCTAGCACACGCTCACGCCCACTAGCACACGCTCACGCCCACTAGCACACGCTCACGCCCGCAAGCACAAGCTCACGCCCGCTAGCACACGCTAGCACACGCTCACGCCCGCAAGCACACGCTCACGCCCGCAAGCACACGCTCACGCCCGCTAGCACACGCTCACGCCCGCTAGCACACGCTCACGCCCGCATAGCACACGCTCACGCCCGCTAGCACACGCTCACGCCCGCTAGCACACGCCCGCTAGCACACGCTCACGCCCGCTAGCACACGCTCACGCCCGCAAGCACACGCTCACGCCCGCTAGCTCACGCCCGCTAGCACACGCTCATGCCCGCTAGCACACGCTAGCAGACGCTAGCACACACCTTTTATTCTCTGTAGTGTCCGCACAGTGCCGTGTGGCCCCCAAAAAAGCCCTGTGGCTTCAACACAGGACACATTCACAGCCACCTAAAGGAGAAGTTAGAATGACAAGGAGGGGCGGGTTGGGGGGGGGGGGGGGGGGGGAGTGGGCTAAGAAAGGAATATTGTGCAGACTTCATAGTCTGTGTGTGTGTTAGAGAGAGAGATGAAAGAGAGAGAGAGAGGTGAGAGATGAAAGAGAGAAATACAGAGAGAGAGAGAGAGAGAGAGACAATTATGTCAGCACTGTCATTGGTGGGGTTCAATTACACACCATGGGGTTCACACTTTATCACCTTAACTCTGGAGGAGTCACAATAGCATAACTTTAACTCAAGAGCAGTCACAATAGTCAGACTTCAGATGCAGCCGGTGCCAAATGGGAATATTTATCCCATAATTTACAACAGCACACATCAGACAGGAATTACATCAGCTGCCCTAGTGCCCCCCCTGTGATGTAATCTTAATCTTCTATAACTGCATCGCTGCAAGGTGGCGCAATGAGTGTGCTAAATGCATTACGCTTAATTCTCTAAATGTTGCATTTGCATCCAAACCTAGTCTGCATAATGCATAAATATGAGTAAACAGTCGGTGGCGCATTCATGAATGCTTTGCTTTGACAACGGCGATCAATTATCCCAGGACTAGAGAGATTCACCGCCAGGCGTAATTACATTTTCCAAAATTTCTCTGTTCAATATTGTGCTGTTTCTCTCCAGCAGGGTTTTGAATATGAAGGCCCGAGACCCATTTAGCTTACACTAAAACTGTGAGCTAAGGCTCGAGAACAGTTCCAGTTTAAAGCCAATATTGTTTAGCTGCTTGAAGCCGCTGTATGGCAGCTGACATGACGGTGAAAAAGGATGCACTGGGCATACGCCCGAGCCAGTGCGGATTAAATAAATATGTGATTGTGGATATTGAATTACAAATATACAGCTGAAGACAGCTCTCCCCTGTCTTGGGAGAGGATATGCGCTCAGGCTTCAAGGGGGTTGTAGTGGAAATATAAAACCACGAGCTGAGGAAATACTGATGGGAGGAAAAAAAAAAAAAAAAAAAACAGACTCGAAGCAAAAGCGAGACGTTGTCAAAACACGTAAACTGCACGAGGATGAAAGCGTCCGTGGTGCTCAACAAAACCTAGTGAATTAATAATGAGCTCCCAGGACGTGTTGGGGATGCTCCTGATAGCACTCTAGTATTCTGGAAGCAGGTGAGATGAGAGGTGTTTGCTGGAAGACGCTTTGCCCTGTACCTGTCTCCTGGCTAGCTGCTGAAGACAAGCATGTGCGGGGCTCGGTTAGTGCTCGGACGGGAGACCTCCAGAAGAAAAACTAGCTGCCGACGGAGGAGGTGTCGGTGGGCTAGCTGCAGCTCACTCCTCTCCAGACAAAAGCAATCACTTACACATTCCCTTGTATCTGATTGGCTACACAGCCCCTTGCATTCTCTATCCACCTTCATTCCTTGGGTCATCATGGCAAAAGTTCTAAGCTGACCTACTTGCTTAAATATATATATATTTTATTTTTTTTATTTATTTATTTTTTTAAATAACGCAAACAGAAAAGAGTCCCTGCACTGCTGTGAAATTGCCAACAAGCCATGTGAAAGAGGTCCTTTGTCAGATGAAACCAGGCTGCCCTCAGATAGTGCCCGATGGCAAACAGGAGAGCGGCTATCTGTTGGCCCACAGCAAATATGTTCTGGCCCTTCTGAAGACTACCATCCGAAAATGAGCATGCCCCTTTTACACAACAAAAAAATCATACAGGTGGCAAGTACAGCATCACATACACCACTAATATCATGCATCAAATTTTAAATGTGATAAATGTGAAAGTATGATTTATGAAAATATTGATATTGATATATTGAAAATTGAAATAATCTATATTGCATTTGAAAATAACTAGGGCACAGTATGAGGTACAGAGAACAGCATAGAGGTCATTCATAATATGTGCCATCCGTGATTCTGTACCAGTTGCCTGCAAGACTGTTTTCCTGTTAATTCATAAACATTAATCACCACGGTTTTTACAGTGTTACCATGGCCACCTGTATGTTCATTAGAACCTACCGCCTTTTGCATTTGCATGTCATTAGCGATTCATAAAATGGAAAACACGACGATAAAAAAACCACCTGCTCCTCTCCATTGGTCTAAAACAGCCATGGAGGATATTACAGCTATTTTAACAGCTTTCCTACATTTTTTTATTTCTTTATTCTCATTGGGCAATAGCACTCAAAGGCCTTAATAATAGCTCATGATTCCTCAAGTACTCCAAAAACTATGAAGCATCCCACACATCCCCTTCACTCTGGGCTGTGCCATTACGGCATTGGAGGAATGCATAGCTCAATGCCGGCCAATCAGAACCGCCAATGCAAGCAACCAATCGCAAGCACTTAATTGTAGGCAAGTGATTGCAACCAACCAATTAAAAGAGCCTGGACAATCACAGGTACCTAACATCAGTAATAAAGTAGGGTGAAACCAAACATGATGTTACCTTGCAGGTGCAGTGGAAGCAAGTATCCACCAATCACTGTTGCCATTGTTCTATTTGTTGTTAGCACATGTACGTCCTGATTGGTGATGTTTCTTTCTGGTTTCTACATGAAAGGAGGCAACCATAGAGTGTTCTACGGTGACAACACCAATGTTTCATCCTTATTTACTATCCTAATTGCATGATTTGCAGGCAACCAGAGAAGGTGCCATTGTGCGACAAAGTAAGGGATTGCTCTTAAAACAGAAACGTCCACACTGGGAAACACTATGACCAAATATGATGCAAATCATAGCCCTCGTAGCATGTGAGGGGTGGACACAGACCCTGGCCTATTATTAGTGCAGTAAAAATCGAACTGCAACATAAGCACAGGTGGGCCAGTGTGGCCCGCTGATTTACCTTGACTAAACCACCATGCTCAATTGTGAATGGCCACCTAGGTAGTTCTGGCCCACCTATAGTTCTATGCAGGACACAACTACATGAATATTTCTGGCTACGCTGCTACAGTAAGAACACTATTCATTTGGCTGCATCACGTGGTGAAGCTGCAATGTAAAGTGTGCGCTGGTACGAATGCAGTGAAGCTCCTTCATGATTCCATTGCCACAATCTGTTGTGGCAGCATGGGTGGTCACGCGCAGGCTGCAACTCTTACTAAAACAACACAAAAATGATAAACCGACAGCAACGTCATTCGTTCGAATGCCACCTTTATGCATATGTAAATACTACTGTCGCAAAGAGTGCGCCACGCACACAAAGAGATGCTGCCAGCAATTTTTTTATGCATTACCTTGAAAGTGTTTAACTGCAGTGAACCGCGAGGTTTAATTTGCGCGAGAGAAATGAAAACAGCTTCAACTTAACTCTCAACTGTCACCTCGTTTAAAGTTAAGGCCATTATGTTAAGCATAAATGTTCCCAGCCAGCTTGCGTTTTTTATTTGTTTGTTTTGTTACGTGGATACAGCCTTCTGGAACCTGGCGCATTTTCTCTGATTGCTTTCATAAGGTCAGATACGCTGTCATCCATCGCATTTTCCCAGTACCAATTTGCGCCAAGAAATCAATCTGTCCAAAACCAAAAAAATAAAACAAAAACATTTTGAAACGCGAAAGTGAGTGCATATTCACTGAATACCACCACCTACCTAAGCGCCGATAAACCCAACATACGCTCGCAGGCACCGCATGCTAAGTCCACATGAAGTTGTTTGAAAGACTTGTTTCAGTGCATTTCCTGTCTGGGAAACGTCTCTGGGGTCAAACGGCTGGAAGCATATACACAGGTTTTGACGTGTTTTACATCTCGATCTCAACGGGGCTGAAATATTTAAAATGCAAGCGACGGGTCTGCGATGATGTATGCGCCATGTATGTAGAAATAAATTAGAAATGATCTGAAATGCAAACACAGCCGACGTACGACCCAGGGCAACCGAGCGAAGCTGAAACGGCATCCCTACGATGGGAAACCAACGTAGCCTTTCAGTGGCCGAGTTCAATAATGCACTCTTCTCACATGTCCTATCCAGCCAGGTTAATTTTACAGCGCATATGGCACGTTTGAATAGTATGTCTGTGCCTGAATTTCAGAATGAATATTCTGTAAAGAGTATGTTTTTGCAGTCCTATTTGTCCGGTTCCATAAAATTCACCTGAAACAGCTGTAATGAATATTATCATTTAAATAACGTCATTCCTATTCCATTTCGGAGCATGAAAGAGCGTGAAAGTAAATTACGTTAGCCTACTCGTTGAATAAGCACACTTTTTGCTACTCAGGTTTTAAATGGATTTGTGTGGTGATTACATTCACATCTGTAACAGGTAGAATCATTTGCTTATGAATGTATGGAAACTTTAGTAACTCACTAACGTTTGAGTATTTTTTTAAAAAATCAGGATAACTGACAAATAAGACGAATATAAACATACCTGTTATAGTTTTGGTCATGGTCGCTAGATTCAGTCCATGTTAAATATTTTCCAGTGATCTGAATATGCTGGCTGTGCCTCACCCTTTCGCAGTTGTACCCAGCCCAAACACATTTCATATACTTGATGTGCTGACAGACAAACAGTACTATTATTTTTTATGATTAACCTTTGATAAAAAAAAAAAAAAAATTAACTTGCTACACCGTAAAATGTCCTGAGTCAATTCAACTCTAACAGAGTCCAACAGGAACTATACGTGCTCTGTAAGGGGTCCATGTAATCCTGATCATGTTCATGGAATAATATTTAACTCTGTACCAGTTGACCAGGAGTAAACATGCTATCTGCTCAAGGAATTAGAAGCACACTGCCCGACTAAATAGTACAATGGCCGACCCCCCCAACCTCACATAAGGTGAATTTAACCCTTAAGAAGTGAATGATAAATAACCAAAATAGCTGTGTTGAATCGCCATATTTAAACGTTTGAGCCTTTTGAGTGAATCAGCTGTGGCGTCTCTCCGGGCGGGGCCACGACGGAGGAAGCTTCACCGTCATCGCCAGCCAGCTGACGGACAGACCCTGGCGTTAGAGCGCGTCTAGCAGCAGGGGAGAGCTTGACCCCCCCTCGACCCCCCTCGCCCCCCCCCCCCCCCCCCCTTCCGGGACAGAAGCCAGCAGGTCACAGAGGAGCTCGGCTGATCCATTGCAGACGCGTGACAC
Source organism: Anguilla japonica (assembly GCA_025169545.1). NCBI lineage: Eukaryota > Metazoa > Chordata > Actinopteri > Anguilliformes > Anguillidae > Anguilla > Anguilla japonica. Next base: position 5,586,441 of record CM045884.1, read on the forward strand.
ACCAGCACCCCCCCGACCCCCTCCCCAAACCTCAAGGAAAGAAAGAAAGGAAGAAAGAAAGAGAAGGAAAAATACCTCAAAACCCTCCCACACAGATGCACACGCCACCTCTCCTCTCTGTCACTGGCCTGTCACCCCCCTGCCACCGAAGGGAACATTACCCCGCCGCGCTTTTTCGGCTTTAATTGTTACGTACGGCTAATAATAGTGTGTATTTAGGCTCCTGTTATCGGCCGTGATCGCGATCGCTGAGAGGCACTCACACACACACTGATTAAAGACGGGGCAATTAAGAGATGCGCTGGAAGAGATGGCGGGGGGGGGGGGGGGGGGGGGGGGTGTGGAAGATCAGCGCGATAGACGCGCGACGTCCTCGGAAGGGTCCCGCGCGTACGTCCCCCACGATTCCTCAACGCGGAATTAATTTTAGCACCCCGAAAATGTCAAATGCTACACCTATTTAAATTTGTGCGGGTGGCGTAAGTCTGCAGTGTGTGTAAAATGAAGGTGACGTGAAAACGCACCGTCTACGAGCAAGAAACTGGGCACATGCAGGTTAAATCCTGCTCTGGAGGAGACTAAATCAGGGGTGGAGATTCGGTCCAATCGGAGGGACGAAGGCTAGCGTAGGCCTGGCGTTGCAGAAAGCATAAACAGAACCCGTGACCATATTTGGGCGTGATTTTGGTGCGCTGAATCCCCTGGGATGTGTAGAACGTGGTGCCTCTGTAATGCCAGGTTCCTGGTGGACGGGACTGTTTCACAGGGCTCAGGCCTAGAATTCGGCACGTTTACACACAGGTGTAAATTCTGGTGAATGGGGCCTACGTCCGCCCGCTCCTCGCCTCTTCCTTCATGCGCACGCAGGCCCACAGCTCCCTGAGGCGGCTGCAGAGAGAAGGATCAGAATGTGGGTGGGGGTGTTGGGGGTGGGAGGACTCGGGGGGGGGGGGGGGGGGAGCACATGGTTGCTAGAGTGTCAGCCCCCCCTGCTGGCTCAGCAGTCTGGAGACCCCTGCGACCGAGACATCCATCTGGGTGACCCCCCCCCCCCCCCCCCCCAACACTGCCGACGGGGGTGCGCGGATGCGAGCAAGAGTGTCAAGCAAGAAAGCTGCTCTGTTTTCCATAAGGGGAGAGAGAGAGAGAGAGAGGCCGTGGAGCAAGGAGGAGGAGGAGGAGGAGCCTAACAGGCCACGCCCCACCCTCGCTTTCGGATTCGCCAAATAGGGCGACCAGATTAAAACAGTCCAAAATCAAACACACACAAGTTGATTTTTGTGCATCCTCGGGGGGGTGGAGGGAAGGGGGGGGGGGTTGATTTAGCAAACAAAGAGAAAGAAGCAAAGGGGAGGCTGATGATGCTGTTTAAGGGAGGGGCGGGGGGGGGGGAGGAGGAGGAGGAGTGTGACAGTGACATTGTTTACAGGAGGGGGGCACGATTTTGCGCTGATTTAATTGAAGGTCCCAGCTGCCATCTCGCCCTTGCAGGATTCGGGTGGAGAGACGTGGGGTCGTCCCACACAACACGGGGTCCGCAGGCCGTCACACCTGAAGCTCGAACAGGCCGGAGACTCCGCTACTGGTTCCACAGGGGACATCCAGCGGTTTGGCGGGAGGTTTGGATGGGGGGGGGGGGGGGGGGGGGGGGATGTGGGGGAGGGGGGGGTTGGGCTCACACGAGGACCCGCCCGCGAGGTGTGCCACAGTTTCATTATCACCAAAGTTCAGGCTTCGCGACGGGGACCGTCATTATCCATCAGCTCTAATGAGACAGTCCTGCTGCTGTAAAGGTCAAGCAATTATTGTGTGTGAGATTTCCACAGAATGCAGTGGAGGGGAGGCAGGGACAGGGATGGGGGGGGGGACCGCGGGGGGGGGGGGTGCGGGACGAGGGTGGGGGGGGGGGGGGGGTGTGCCACTAAGACACTTCAATCAATTTCAAGAGTCAATGAAACAAATAAAGGGAACAGTGTAATCGGTTATCATCAAAGGAAGCTAATACATTTAGACCTTAGCCGTCCAGCCCTGTTCCTGGAGATCTAGCATCCTGTAGGTTTTACACTCCACCCTTAACAAAGAGCATCTTGTTCAACAGCTAAAGATCTCGTTGAGCTGCTGATTAGTAGAATTAGATCTGGCAAATTAGGGTTGAAATGAAAAACCTGCAGGACAGTAGATCTCTAGTAACCCACCCCCCTCTCTCTCTCTGTCTTTCACAAACACACACACACAAACACACACACAAATAATAAAATATGTAAATATCTGTGGAGCGCCATTTTGAATTTAACGTCACGCAGGCACCGCTCTTTGAGCGGTGGGTCTCTGCGGATGAGAAGCCAGGACGGCTCGTTAAGGCGGCCATGTTTATCAGCTTCAGAGCGGCTCTCAGACACCGGGGGGGGGGGGGGGGGGGGGGGGGGGCTGCGGCAGGTGCCCTTCGCCTCGGCCGTTAATCACGCGGACAGCGACACGGCGCGGCATCGGAGAGACGCTGAAACCGGATAAGGCTTCAAACCTGTCACATGTGGACGACCTCTGAACTCTGACCTATGACATCACTAAAAGGTAAGCGGAGCTGTCACCCACTACATTACGCAGACCCGCTCCGAACACTGTGGGCGGACTCTCCCAGCATGCACCTGGCATCGGCGGAATTCTTTTCCCTGTCGATGATCTCATCATGTTATGCCCTGCTCTCCTGACAAAGATAGCGTCTTTGGCGCATGGAATACAGCTTTTGATATTATTTTGAATGACACAATCTTGAAAATTTTATTTTGTCAGACATGCTCACAAGCAAGTGCTGTTTGTTGCCTTAATTTCGACTTGCTCTCACCGCCAAGATTTCGAACATAACACAACGTGTGTTGGTGTTTTTTTTAAACATCTGCTGAAATGCCGTTGAGCCACTCTGTAAAGAGTGAAATGGGTTACCTTTTTAAACTGGGTCAGGAGTTGTATAAATTCAACCGCTACTTCACACTTAGTCAAGGAACTCAACCCCGGGTCGCCGAAAGAATTTCACACCTCGGTCACAATCATCTGCACAGGGCGAATGCAGTTATCCTTCGTAGTGACTTAGGCTAAGGCAGCATTAAAAAGCCCATTGCTATGCAACAATGCTAATAGCGCTATCTTGAGGACGCCAGTTCATCGCTATGGGTGATTGAAAAGCACTTCGCTTCGTCCGGATTGAAGGATTTGAGACGCACGGGCAACGGCGCTGAGGAGAGGACGGGTTTTATCTCGAGATATTCGGAAATCTGAAAGCGGCAGACTGCACGCGCTCCCCGAATGCTGCGGGCTATGTTGGCGTAGGCCTGCGCCTCGCTCAGTTAGTCCTAATGGTTACTGTATTTTAACTGCGAGATTAATGGGGTGGCAAGGTGGCAATTGTGGTGTTGGTGGGGTGGGGGGGGGGCAGTAAATTGATAACGTAACTGCCGAATGGAATGCACTCATCAGAACAATTACCATAATGCAACTGGAAAAAAAAAAGAACCAATCAGCTTGCAGGGGTTCAAAGAGCTGAGTTGCCAGCGGATTATGATGCCATGTTGTGATGACTCCTGCGTCCTTGCCACCTCTCCTGGTAAACAACGCCTTAGCGTATTCAATCAATTCCTCAGTCCAGACGTGCTATTGTCTGGTCAGGAACACAAACTGGACTTGTACAAAATTGTTTGAAAACCTTCCGGACATTCCGGTCAAAAACAGGGCATCTGGAAACCCTCCCGCCAACTGATTGATGCCCTGTAGGAGCTCACAGCTGCCATCGAGAGAATACAGCTCTCTGAATGACCATAAGGGGGCGCTCCACTCTTGAGGCAGTCAAACCCACTGCCCCTGGGGCAACACTAGTGCCTACAAACAACTTTTTTTTTCTGAAATCCACTGTGATTAAATGTTTTTGAACTGCATCACCATAAGCGTGCGGATACTGTATGCATTATGCGTTTGGGTTCTCAAACAATACAAAATCCACTCGTGAAGCCTCATGAACTCACCGATTTTGAAAAACCGCAGCCAACAGCAACTGCAGGCAAGTCCAAATTCTACATGCACTGTAAACACAATCATTGTGCCATTGCACACAATGTGAATAGCTTTGGTACTTATCCCGTCATACAAACACACAGTGTGTACTATTCACGTTAAATTATTCACCTCAGAAAAGGGTGCCAGCTAAACAAATAATGTGAAATTAGATTATTAGCAGAAGCCTTTTTATGTAGTCCAAAGGGGTTTGCTCTAAATACCACTGGCAGTTCTTTCAATCAACGTTGCCTTCGCTTGTAATTAATTTCAAATTGCTTTTTAAAACAAGAGAACCTACTTTACAGCTTCATTATCCAATGTATTTATATTGGACCCAAAATGAACAAAATGGGGAGGGGGAAAAAGCAAGCCGTCTATTAATCATGTAATGTACAGTTGTAAGCACATGGAGGGGAACTCATTTCAACTGCACCCTCCAAAGTCATATTTAAAGAACAGTGTTCAAAAGGTGTTTTACTGGAGTTAGCCATGCGTCTGTAATGAGAATATCTCTTCATTCTGACTGCTTGTGTTACAGTGGCAACCGAGAAACATAACAGGAATAATAACAAAGCGAGGATGACTTTCAGAGGCCCATAATTATGATTAAAGGACTCGGAGATCGTTAATGAAGATGCATACCGATATATCTCAAACACAATGCTAATTGCGGACTATGACACCAGTAATCTTTCATGAATTATTAAGCTCCATTAGCAAGGCTAGGCTGTGCAAAGACAATTAATAATTGCCAAAGCGTTCTGGAATGGATATAAAGGCATGCATAGTTTATTTAATTCTGCATAACTTAATGATGAAACGTTCATCCATATTCATTTTCGACATGGCTTACTTTGTTTGTGTCAGGAGGTTGTGGGTTTCCAGCGAATCTGTCATATTAACTCATTACATGTTTAGACAGGATACAAATTACTGGTACAGTGAACTAAATTGTCTCAGAACAGTATTAGCAAAAAAAAATATCGACTGTACAAGAAAATGCTTTTGATCATTTAAAAAATAAAATACGACAGACATAGAATTAGATTGATTTTTTTTTATTGAATAAAAAACAACTGTAACAGTGATCAGGGTGACATCACCACAAATACTTTTGCAGTACTGTACATAGTGTCCTCTAGGAAGTGTTTTTATACAACGCTTCTACAATAAATTGCTGTTGGTGGAAAAATTATGTCTGTATGTAAAAAAATTCCAGTGTGCAGTGGGCAAGAGGCATGAATACATCCTGGTCAGGTTGCCAGTCCATCACAGATGTAGCGAGCAAATGGGCCTTTTGAAATTTCTGAAGAAACCTTTGCTGATGTAAGGAGGCCTGGTGGGTCCAAAAAGGACGACATGCTCTGTTGCATCCCTGCTCCACGGAACAGCCACCCCTAGAGCAATTACACTGAGCATTAAATATCCATCATCATTTCATAGGTGGGGATGATCAGGCTCTGTTGCTAAATTTCAATTAATGAAATTCACCCATGCCCAGCCCTCAACTCAGAGAACCAAATTCACCCTTTGAAGAGTATGTTTTCTTTCGGAATGTATTTTTCTCAATAGCAATAGAGTTCTAGAACACTCTTTGTGTATTGTAGAACTCCATTGCTTTCAGTTACCAGCAGTGATTGTTACATCAGCATTAGAATGTTCAGTTAAGAACATTCTAATCACATATTTGTGATCTCACACTTAAAGTGTTAATGAGGATAAAGAGTGATGAGACCAGGCCTGGGAATCAAAAGGTGGATTGGTTTTCCTATGCGTACCTCTCAGATCCACTCTGAAGATGTTTATTATTTGCATGAATATTATTACTTTTTATTCTAGCCTTTTTATTAAACCCCATGTTTAAGAGGTGAGGGGAGCAGGAGGAGACTAGGAATAAAAAGGGGTGATGTTCTCTGGGGGGGGGGTGAGTGGGGGTGGGGCTGCTGGAGGAGGCGGGCCACAGCTCTGAATGGCACCTGTCACAGAGTGATAAATGACTCCCCTCTGCCTCGCCCATCTCCGTCACTGTCATTCAGGTGGGAGGGGGCTGGGTCATTAATCTTCATCGTGGACTTGTCAGGTCAGGGTAGCGTGCACAGGGGGTTGGGGGGGGGGGGGGGGGGGGGGGGGGGGGGGGGGTTTGAGGAGGCTAGGGGGAACGACGAGTGGGTGTCGCGCGAAAAGATGCTCCCCCTCAAACAATTAAAAGACGATGTTCTCATTGTGGGCGCATGGGGGCTGGATGTGCGTCACTTATTATCGCTTGCGAACGGTCACCCCCCCCCCCCCCCCCCCCCCCCCCCGTCCCCCTCGTTTCCTTAAAAGTGCGAAGCGGGTCTGGATTCATGGGGAGACAGATGGAGTGTAGGCTGGGACAGGGCGCCATTTCCAGACCTCCCCCCGCCCCCCACACCCTACCCCCCCCCCCCCCCCCCCCCCCCCCCCGACGCCAGGACGCTGATGACGAACAGAGCATCCCCTCCGCAAAAACCAATCAGAGGAGCTGGCAGTTCAATTACAGAGCAATAAAGGCACATTCATCATTCAATTAGGCATCTGTCACCCGTTCCCAAAACGGAATATTTCGAACCCCGATACTTTTTTTTTTTTCAAAAAGAGGTAGCAAGGAAGAGCGAGGGGGAGAGAGCGAGAGGGGAAAGAGGCTTGTGGTTGAAAGGTTAAAATAAATTCAGGAAAATAAAACAAATCGAAACGGTATTCAAAAATGACTGAAACATTTCCACCGATGATGCAGAGCAGTCTGTCTATTCTCAGCCTGTATCAGGCAAACTGGAGCTGAAGTTTGGAATCGAATAATGTAGATCAAGATTAATTTGTACTTCCTCTTCCTCCCCCCTCCGCACTTTTGGTTTCTTGGTTTGTTTTTCACAGCAAAGGGGAATGAATAGAATTGGGAAGAAGAAAAAAATCACATATTTGAAATGTGGAGTACGGTCGGCCTTCCACCATCCCCACAATGTGGTTGATTTCACTCCACTACCAAACATAAACGCACACGCACACACACACACACACAGACATACACACATATACGCACGCACACAAACACACACACACTTGCATACACACAAACACAAACACACACACACACACACACACACGCACACACACTCCTTTCTCGGCTTCCTCTCACTTGCTTTGTTCACAAGCTGTCTTCCCACATGGACGAACTCAATCCCGCTTCAGAAATGACAGCTCAGTGCATTTTCGAGGGAGAGGCAGGAGCCTGATATTTTGGCACGCCACACGCGAACACAACGATAAAGCTCTGCGGCTAATTGGAGTTAGCTGGAAATGAACGTCCAGGGAACGAGCTCTGAAAATTACAGTTGTGTGGAAGCGCGAGGGTTTTTTTTTTCCCCTTTTTTTCACAGGGGAAACTAAACAGCTGTTTAATTTGCAGCATTCTTTCATTATCATTTTTCTCAGTAAACTGTAATTAATTCTTGGAAGACTTATGGAAAACCCCGTATTACGGTGTCATTAGTGCAGAAATTAGGACACAATTAAACCTCGGATAGGGCTGAGTTTGTTTCATTAGTTACTCGATATGAACTGTCAGGAATCCTTCAATAACTTAATCAGTCCTTAAGTACAGTAAATAGTAAAACTGTATAAATACTTATGTGCTGTAAAGAATAGGAGATGATTAGTATTTTCACTATACCTCTTGTGCTGTGGTATTGATGGACAGCATCCTTTGACAGAATGCATGAATTCATTTTTACTTGCTAAGAACTGTTTAGGGGAGGCTCTGGAACTCTGTGGAGCTCTGTTACTCTGTGGAGCTGGGCTTGGCTCCGACGCTGCTCCCCTCTCTCAGCCTCCAGGTAGCTGTCCCAGGTACACGACAGGAGAGAGGGAGATGAAAGAAGCAAAGACACAAGATGGAGGGACACCCATCTGTTGGGAGAGCGGCGACATGAAGGGAGCGGATGGGAGGAGCGAAGCGGAGGAAGAGGAGAGAGCAAACTGCGAGGACTTGGAGGAGGATCCATTATGGATGAGCAAAGGAACCAGATAAAGCAGAATCATTAATATGATCCTGCAGCTTCGTTAAGCAGCGATGTCTGCTTCCCATCCCTCCCACCCCACCCCCCCCACCCCCCCCCCCCACCCCCACCCCTGTAGCACCTCACCTCAACCTTCTGCACACAGTGGCCCACATTCAATCAACATGCAACATTCAATTTGACTCACGATTAAATGCAGGTGCTAGGAGTTTTTGACCTCACGTTTGCCTATAACCATACAGTACATCGTTTTTCCAGATTGTGTTTGTAAAGAATTTAAACAATAGTGTTTACTTGACAAGTAAAATTGCATATGCAGTATATGCAGAAATCCACTCAGGGAGAACAGGCAAACTTTTCAAGTTCAGGAGTTTTCTCCCACCTCCCCTGCCTGGATCTCCTGCTTGCTCTACAGGCCATGGATCAGGCTTTTGCCATCTCTCCAGCATGGATCTCCAACCAGGAGAACAAAGTCTTGTAAATAATACATCACAATACGCTATAATTGCTCACTTCTCGTGTTTACGTTGTTTAATAAGTGCAATAAATAATGTATGGATGCACCCAACATTTTCAAGTAAACATTCAGTGTATATATGTCACAGCTAATAGCTAAGCTTCTACACAACCCCCACCCACCCCCCCATCCCCCGTGAGTGAACCTATGATTGTAGCCATTATGGGGGGTTGGCTGTACAGCGGGGAGTTTGCTCTTTGAATTAGCTGGTAACATGTCGTTGTTGTCCAACGAGACCATGACTAAACAGAATATCTCTCAGAACAAGATTCAAGACTGGACATTTGGTTATTTTTTTATTTTTACAGAGTGCAGTAAAACCCTAGTACATTAAAAGGACAAAGATCAGCATGGCTGTATTAAAGAGTGTTGCTCGCGTTACTCAGGAAACATTGCTGCAAATCCTAGTAGGCAAGTTTTTTCAGAGCTACAGTTATAACATGAAACTATTAATACCATGTAGCATGTAAAAGTGCTTTGCAACAGCGGCTAAAAAATGCTGGCTACTGAGTTATTATGACAAAGCACTGAATTAGCAGCAACAGCAAAACTGGACCCAGTTATGTAGATATAATGAATGTAATGATGATGATTCTTCTTAGTATATGAACCATCTGCAAGCTATAGATATTAAAAATGCTGATGACTAAGATATGAATAATGGTACAGATGTCTCATTTTGGATCATTTTTCAAAATCTTAAAAACTGAGCAAATTAGCATAATGCAAAACATGCATCTGCTTATGCACACATACTACCTGTGTAGGCATGCAGTAAGAGTAAGCAGAAATGCAGGCACACACTCTCTCATACACACAAACGCACACACACACACTCACACACACAGACATACACACACTCTCTCTCTCTCACACACATACACACACACATTCTCTCTCTCACACACACACTCACACACACACACTCTCTCTCTCTCACACACACACACACACACACACGCACTCATGCACACACACACAGACACACACACTCTCTCTCTCACACACATACACACACACATTCTCTCACACACACACACTCACACACACACACACATGCACACTCTATCTCTCGTAAACACACACACACTCTCTCTCTCCCTCTCTTTCTCTCACACATACACAAACACACACACACACGCACTCTCTCACACACACACACACACCCGGTGTATGCAGTAAAGCAGCGAGCCACCTGGCTTTGCCCTTCTCGCTACATTACACAAACTGGCACCAGACAGGAACAGAAGGATCCAGATGCCGCGAGCAGCTTGACTGGACCTCAGTACAGGAAAAAAAAAAAAAATACAACAAATAAATAAATAAATAAAACATCTTCCTGGTGGTTGAAAATGCAAACGCTCTGACAGAAACAAAACTTTTTTTTCCAGAGCAGGAGACTAACCCTGGAGGGCTCGTTATTGATTCAAACGCCCTCGTTTGAGGGGGAGAGAGAGAGAGAGAGAGAGAGAGAGAGAGAGAAGAGAGAGAGAGAGAGAGAGAGAGACAGAGAGAGAGAGAGAGAGAGAGAGAGAGAGAGAGAGAGAGAGGAGAGAAGAGAGAGAGGAGAGAGAGGAGAGAGGAGAGAGAGAGAGAGAGGAGAGATAGAGAGGGAGAGAGAGAGAGAGAGAGAGAGATAGGAGGAGAGAGAGAGATTATAGAGGGAGATATAGAGAGAGATATAGAGAGATAGAGAGGATATCGATTGAAGGGAGAGAAGGAGGACAGAGATGAGAGAGAGACATATAGAGAGATATCCGAGAGGAGAGAGGGGAGAGAGAGAGGTAGATCTGAGGAGAGAGAGAGGAGGAGAGAGAGAGAGAGGACGTCTCTGCGGCGAGCTTTCGCGCTCCGCTAGGGTCGTAACCACGACCGCCAATCCTGCCGCCGCCGCCGCTGGCATACGGAGCGGAGCGCCCAGCGGGGGGGGGGGGGTTCGGGCTCCCCGGCGAGCGCTTCCTGTAACGGGACGCATCCAGAGGCCGTGTCGGAGACCGCGGTAAACACACGGGCCCTCCGCCGGACTCTAAGGGCCCCGGCGCGCGTCGAGGGAGGCCCCGCCTTCCGACCGCCTGCCGCCAATCAGCCGCTGCACACACGGAAAACGCTGGAGAAGGTTTTCAGACGAGCGGGATCGTTAGGAGGGAGATGTTTTCATGTTTTCCTATTAGAACGTGAAAATATTTACTCTAAACCAGATGAGCGGACGGACACAGCTTACTTATTTCACATAAGGTACATTTATGCAGCTGGATAGCGGTGCAGTTCAGCACTTTTCAAGGCTTTGTCTGCACCTGGGAGTTGAACCTGCAACCCCTAGTTGAAAACCCAGTCCTCTATCCACTACACTGCACTGCTGTGCTTTCCAAAGTGTAAGGGTGTGGGTGGTGCAGAGAGACAATGGGGAATGGGGGGGGGGGGGGGGGGGGGGGGGGGGGGGGGGGGGCACGGTGAGGGCTGAAGGACAAAGGCACAGCACAGGTGGTGTGTGCGTGTGTGTGTCTGTGTGTGTGTGTGTGAAGTCACTGCTCTACAGCATCAACCCTGCACATCCACATCACACTTCCTCCCTCTCTGGCTTTTCGCTGGACCACCGATGATCACAAGCCAAGGTCCTTTGGTGATGGAAATAAAAACTCCTGCCACCCTTGGTGTAAAGAAAGAGGGAACACTGTGTTCTTATTGCACATAAACACCAAGGTGTTACTGTGCTACACCTTCATCAGGGTTCCTTGGGTTTATGTGCAATAAAACCTGTATTTTTACACCTTCTTTTTTCTGTTTACACAACATGTGGCAGGATTTTTATTCTTTAGCTCGCCTTGTATTTTTCTATGGTTTAAGCCTCTGCCACTTCACCCTGTCAATCCTAAACTTGGCCTAATGGCTGCAGCCATTTTTTTTTTAAAGTACAGGTGTCTTTTGTGTTTGCAATAATAATAATAATAAATAATAATAATAATAATAATAATAATAATAATAATAATAATAATAATAATAATAATAATAATAATAATAATAATAATAATAATAAACCTGCCCTTGCTACTAACCCTGCCTCTGCCACTAAATCCCTCCCCTACAACTAAACCCCTCCCCTGTCGCTAACCCCGCCCCTGCCGCTAAACCCCGCCCCTATAGCTAAACCCCACCAGACTTCAAAGGGACCTCTGACCGAAGCTCCTGGGACTCTGCTGATTGATTCTGGCAAGCAGGTCCAAACAGCTGCCTCAGACAAAAGGCATCTCCATATTTCAGATTTGTTTTTCCATAAATTAATGCAGTACACTGCCAAAGGTGAAAAAAAATTAATTAATTAATTAATTAATTAATTAATTAAAAACTTCAGTGCGGCAGAATCAACCATCACATAACTAAACAAAGTTCACGAAGCCTTGAAAGTTCTGCAGAAGTGAACATGGAGCACTGGATGCAACCGGGAGATTTCCCCTCAGTGTGAAAAATGAAACAGATTTACTCTTCTTCTCTGCCCCTCGCTGCGTGTCTGTGGACTTTTAAAATTCATGTGGAAAATGTACATGAAAAATGGTTTTGCTCTCTCTGTCTTCATACATTTGTGCAGTATCGCAACTGCTAACATACAGTTGTGCAGATGTTAGGTGTTAAAACTTCCATTCACTGCAACCACTTTGCATTGAGTGAGAAGCAGAAATGGACAGTCTGCCAGTCCATCCCAGGGCACACACACCATTCACTCACAAAACGGGCAATTCAGACACACCATCCATATTATCTTTTGAAAAGTGAACCGAAATGCAATGACCTTGCTTCTGAGCTGTAAATATCTTTTTTTTAATTATATGACCATCTTGCCCAGTCTATATAGCATTCGTAGTTTCAGTAATGTTTGTACAAGGCTCAATTTGACTCTTTGACACTCATAAAACTGCTTCAGTTATGTAATGAAGAGATTTGTTTTTTTTCTTCCTGTTTCCACAGACTGATTTAAAAACGGAAATAATGGTAAGAGAACAATGGAAAACAAAAGGCAATTATTGCCCACATTGTGTAAAAAGACACCAGCAACACATTTGTTAGAAATCTAACAGAAGATCCCACAAAAAAACACCCATCCCCCCATTTAAGCAATTTACACATTTAATGAATTTTCTGTTGCATCATTAAAAAGCGTAAAAAACAGGATTTCTGTGTACTTGCATTATTCTTGCCAACAGGAAATGACTTACCAACAAGAACTGGATATTCTGCTAGCGTGTTCACAGGTCTATTTTTAGCCTCTCCGGGTTTGCTTACTTGTGTGACTGAAATACTTGCCCATTTTCTTTTAATGCCGATTCCTGTACACTAGTATGTGGTCCTGCGCTGTACATCCACTATTGAAAACCGCTGATTATAGGTATCACATTTCACATGAATGGTCAAATGTAGCTACCATCGCTGGACTCACATTTTGGATGACACAATTCTTTTCAAAATAAATGCTTTGTAAGCTTTTTTTTTTTTTTTTTTTTTAAATGAGGCTCACGAAATAAGAATTTTACATAAGACTTCACAATTATAATGTACCGTTCCTTGACAGGTAATCAAGCTTGGGCGCTGTCCACTCGTCTCCACAAGCAGACGAATTTGCAGACCATGCACAGAACCACTTGGATTCTGGCACATCAAGTAGTTAATCACTGTTTACTTTAGCTGATGGCTTGCAAGTTCAAATCAAGTGAGGAAGATACTTGACCTGATTTATGTCAGTAAATATTAAGCCTTATGAATACATAACAATATTTATTATGTAAAAACTATTTTTTTTGGTTTTGTTTGTTGATCTCAGTAATGGTAACTGCTTAATAAACAATGTAATCCCAATTTCAGCAAGGCAAAGAAACAGGATTTTCCATTTTGTCAGTAAGAGTTGGTGAGAAAACAGTGTTTGTCTGAGAGATGGTTAGGTTTCATTACTCTGGGTACAGATGCAATTCTGCAGTTTTAAGAAGCGGGTGGTTTTCTACCCTCCCTTGGCTTCGCCCCTCTCCTCGGGGGTTGTTTGACTTGTCTGTCTTTGTCCCGGAGGCCCAATCAACCATCTTGAAGCCCCGGGAGGGCTTCATAACAGTCTTATTCCCCATCCCATTTGAGCCAATTTATGCCGAACCTCTAAGTCAAAAAATGACTCTCAACAAGGGGCTTGGTGACAGCTTAGAACTGGGGGCTGTGGGGGGGGGGGGGGGGGGGGGTTGTGGGGGGGGGCTCCACGTTCAGCTAAGTTACAAAAATAAATTCCATATATACTCCTAAACCGAGAGCTACACAACAGGGGGGAAAGCAGGCAACATTTAATGCCCAATTTCCACAGTTAACTAAACTCCCCCTAAACGGTCTCAAACTGTTCACTGATTATATGGGCGACTTGGGACCGTCGTAATTACTTCAACCACAGTGAAACTGCCGCGGTGATAATCTGTGGTAATTGCTGGGGATTCTGCGTTCGGCTCTTGAAGGGATCGTCATTAAATAAAGGCACGAAACTCCCCCGGAGTGAGTTTCTTTGGGGCGAACGGCGTTCCGATTCGCGCACCGTACACTCCAGTCGGGTGTCGGGACAAAGACAGCTGTCCAACCGGATTCCCATTCCCGTACACTCCCATCAGGAATCAAGATGGAGAGGCCACTGACCGCACAAAAAAAGATTTCCTGAATTTTCTTGGGTGCTAAGGCTGTAAACATACTTTTATAAACTGTCCAGATCAAATGCGAAAATAATTTTTGACATGTCCATTTCTAAAAACATATACATTTCTAATTATTTCTAATTATTCAACAGTTTCAATCAAGCAGGCCAACAGTCAAAGAAAATGGAAAATACAAATTCTCTGACAAAATGATGCTATGTCATCGATCTGCGATGTTCTAGTAAGATGACTCTGAGCGAAGCTTCCATCTCATTTTTGTTTCTCTGCCTTTCAGTTTTAAGTCTTTCCTAAAATAGTGCTCCATTAGCTAAATATAAAAGGTAATCTCCGCCCCTACCTCTTAGTAGATGATTTATAACTTTAAATAATTTTACAAAGCACGACTATTTCTGTTTTCCTGGTTTTCAGACATACGATTGTCGCAGACCTAGTGCCACTGCGTATAGTGGACTAGATAATAAAATATAATTAGCAGTCGCTTCCTAGTCACTGTTAAAGACAGACCACAGAATCAGACTGAGAGAGAAATAGTCCCTTTTGCTTGACATAAATTATTAGTGGGGGGAGGGGGGAGAATTTCCTCTAATTAAGTCCATAAATTTAAGTGACCGCTGTCTCCCAGAAAGCCCTGTTTTTGGGGGTCATCTCCGAGTGGGTGAGGCTGGGGAGAAGGGCTTGTTTTACAGGAGGAAGCCGCTCTTATGAAACGTGCTCTTTGTGTCCCAGGTGAGAGAGAAACGGCGCATTGTCCGGGTCGGGGGGGCCTTTGATCTCCGGGCAGCCAATGAATGCTCTCTTTTACACCATCAATGGACAGGGACATTCATGGGGTAGTGGGGGGGGGGGGGGGGGGTGAAGTTCTGGTGGAAGATGACAGACCCTTATTCTTGTTTTGGACAGAGGATAGTTTTCCCTTGAAGATTATACCGCCATTCCTCTGATATGGAAAAAGAAAACGAATGATTAAATATCTCAATACTATCTGATTTCAAATAAAGAAAAAAAAAAAGAAATAGAGAGATAACCTTCATCTTCCACTATAAATTATGCTCTTTTTTAATGCCAAACTGCAGAATTAATCTTACTTTACGAATCCAGGCAGTGATTTATATTGTGTTTAATTAACTGATTGAGGGTGTGTGCTGTAAAAAGGGGAAGCGAGGTGGTGGGGGGGGGGGGGGGGGGGGTGGAGAGAGAGAAAAGGAAGTGACACGTTGAGCTTAGAATGTATGGCAAATACTGAGCATGTAGAAGCTAGGGAGGAGAAGGAGGAGGAGGAGTGGAGAAGTGGGGGAGTGAGCGGAAGGGAGGGGAGGTGGGGGTTGGCGCGGGGGGGGGGGGGGGGGGGGGTATCGAGGGATTTGCTGATAACAGGATGTAGGAATCGGGACACAGACCCTCCTGTTGTGGGAGAATCCAGCCAGGGTGGTTGCCATATGCTCATCATTTCCGAGAGAAAGCAAAATCTGCGGCAACCCCCCCCCCCCCCCCCCCCCTCTCGCCCCCCCAGCTCTACCGGCAATATGCTCAGAGCTCGAACAAAGATCATTGTCGAACGCATCTTCTATGGAGACCGATTTCAGATCAAAGACATTTCGAGGTGAATGCCACGGACAAGTCTGTCAGGGGAATCCCTGAAACTTGAGAGAGTTTATCTGCATCGGACTATTGGCTAGCCGTGCGTACAAGCCAGCCAATAATACAGTGGGAGGGCGGGAGGGGGGATCAGGGATGATTAAAATCGGACTAAAAGGATGAATGCGCACTTTAACCATAAATAATCACACGCAATCTCACCGTGTATGAAGCGGTATTGATCCAGCACTACTGCCATTATTATTACTATTTTATTTTTTGCAAACGGACAAACACAAGATGGCGGAACCAGAGCCAGTCTCTTCAGCGTGGCCTCAGATTTGCGCCACGGGCGATAAAAAGGCCAGTCTCTTCCGATAACGAGGGCCAGGAGGACCGAGCTGCCCCCACCTCAAGGCTCAAGGGGAACAGATCCAGCTGACTAGCTCCTGTCTGCACCATCTGGCCCAACCTTCCCCACACCTTCCATCCAACGGGATTATACTGATGGATGAGCACAGGAAGAGACTGTCCGAGAGTTATGCAGACATGTAACTCCTTCACGGAAAGATTCCTAGTGCTATATCAACTCTAACAGTGCTAAAGGGCAATATTTACACCATTAGAGTTAAAAAGTACTCTTATCAGAGTTGTTTTTTAGATACAGTGCACCTGCTGAGGCTGCAACCAGACAGAGTCTATGAAACCAGCTTTGCTGACATGCCAATGTGCTGAAGATGTAGATAAAATTAGTGCATTTATAAGCATCTGCTTTTTTGGTGGTCAAAGGAAAGATCTGATTTAATAGTTTTCATACATGAGTCATGTGACAATGCCCCGGTACAGAAAAAAATAAATATAAAAATGATCATGTGGAAGCCGATGCTCTCTAATCAAAGGCATTCCGTTTTATATAATTCCGGTTATGATTCCTACGGCTTGGCACTCCTCGTTAAATTCTGATTTCCACAACCGTTAAAAGACACCTGGATGGGCGCCATCCGCGAAGCGTTCCCCTCCAAAATCTTGGCCAATGCTAATTTCACCGCGGGCAGACTGCTACAGGTTAGAAGTGATTACGGAATGAATTCATTTGGACGTCCTCTTCAGAGCTTGGGCGTACATTAAAAAAAAAAACAAAAAAAAAAAAAACAAAACAAAAAGAAAACATAACTGTTACTGCAACCCGCTTTCGAATTTATTGGATTCCCGCCCACATTTGTAAATGAAGGGTTTGGTTTTATGAATATTTTAGCACGTGTGCGCACTCTGCGGGATATTTATCACGGGGGCCTCGCTATTATAAAGAGAATAAACGAGCAGTCGGCCTGCCACAGGCTGCCGGACGGGTCCGCAGGCCTCAGACTTAATGAGAGAGCAGCCGCCACCGTGGGGATGCAGAGCAGGGTGTGGCGTCCGCGTCCCTGCCCGTGTCCCTGCCCGTCCGCGTCCTGTTGCCGCATTGTGGTAAGGACTGGGGAGTGACCGTGGACTGACTGCACAGAAAACGTCCAGTTCAGCTGGCATAAACCCGCCGTGCGCTCGTCTAGGGCCACAACCATCCGTGGACCACATTATTTTTCCACGTAATTTTGTTCGACATTTGATTTCTGCGTTATTCACAGGGTTCAACTAGCTTTTTTTTCAATGCTATTATTCTTGCTCCAGTTCCCTGGTTTAAAAACCCAGACCAAACCCAGTGCGGCGCGCTAGCCACCCGTTAGCCTAGCAGGCTAATGGCCACGGCCATCAGAAACAGAGCCTTGATAGCCGCTCCAGCCGGTACGACAGCTGAGGGCCCGCGTGTTGGACGTCAACACTGAGGTTTCCCGCTCACCTTCCTTCCTTTATCCCCCCGCCATGCTTCACAGTGAAAGATGATAATAAGCTATTTTTCAGACGGGTCCTCTGGAAAGTACCGGAGGAAGGAAAAAAAAAAAAAAGAGTGGGCGGGAAGGATTGCAGCGCTGGCCCCTGGCCTCCTGGATCCTCGTCATGGAAACCCACCACATGCTAACTGTCGTATGTGAAGTGCAACCGGCCCAGAGCATGGACTGCGGAAAGATTAAACATTACCCCTCTGAGGGGACAATGACCTCTCCGGGTGCCAACCGCACACCGGCTGGGCGGGCTCTGCCAGTGATTCTGGTCCTTCCATTGGTGGAAGGGCAGGTCCAGAGTTTTGCCATTGGTGGAAGGGCAGGTCCAGAGTTTTGCCATTGGTGGAAAGGCAGGTCCAGAGGTCCTCTGGTTACTGTTCTCAGGGTATAAACATATATATATATGCAAATAATTACTGACTTACATCTGTGACAACAAAAAAAAAAAACAAAAAAAAGAGTGAGTGTTCCTCCTGTGTTGCACTTGCCATTTATGTACAATACAGAAAAAAGCGATAGAGGGAAAAAAAAGACAGGAGGAGGAGGAGGAGGAGGAGGAGGAGGAAGTGTTCCAGGGCTGACGCCTCATATTCTGATGGAAAGTGACACGCCGGTGCCCTGTATCCCTTCATCTTCCGGTCGCTTCCGCGGACCGCTAGCGTTCGGGGTGACGGAGGGTGTCGCGCTGACTTTTAACCATCCGGTCGCAGGCTGGGCCCGGAGGGCCCCAGTGAGGAGGAGCCTGATGTGGCAGCACTTAACGCGCTCGCGACGAAGGACGGGGGGGGGGGGGATTCCACCATTTTTACAGCAATACAAAAACCGATGAATGACGTTGGCACTTCGAAGGGCTACTGTCATTGTAACTAAAACTTTAAAACATTTACAATTGAAGAGGGAAAAAAAGAAGACGAAGACGAAGAGGAGTTTCGCAGACTGAGGGCGGCCACGACAAGCGGTTGCAGGGCGCGTGATTGCAACTCAGATGGTTATCGGTCTAAATCCCGCACTGGGTATGGGGTAGCGCTGCTGTACCCTGGAGCAAAAAAGCGCGGCGCTTCGCCTGCTCCATTTACATGGATAATGCGCAGAAACACGCTCTCCGAGTCTGGCTGGCCGTCCGCCAGGCCGGCGGGGAGACGCGACTCAAACGCTGCGAAGGCAGGCAAAAAAGACGGCGGTAAACGGGACCGTCCTTACAGGACCAGCGCTGTGACCGCGGATTGCGGCTGCGAGGACGGAGCGAGTGGGCGGAGCGTGCTCGTCTGCGTGCGCTCCCCCCCCCCCCCACCCCCCCCCCCCCCTCCACCCCCCCGTCTGCATCACAGCCTGGGGGCGGCTCCCCTTTTCGCGGAAATGTCACAGAGAGACCGACGCTCGCCTTAACCGGAGCTCCGGAGCTGGGCGAGCGGCCTTGAGTCACAGCCGCACTCCTGCGGTGCTCCCTCTCTCTAAAGAGACGAGGACGGAGGAGACACCGCGGAGCAAACGTGCCGCCCCCCCGCCCCTGCCCCGCCCAGATCGCAGCGGTAGATTGAGTTAATTCGACTCGCGCCCCCCCCCCCCCCCACGTCACGCCGGTCGGTCCGGTGGCCCCCAAACGCGTTTGTGTTTAACAGCGTTCGGAGAGCTGAACTAACCGGAGACAGACTCGTTCAGAACAGCAGCGCGGGGATAAGTCGCGCTCTCCCAACACGTGCACAGGGAGAGAGAGAGTGAGAGAGAGAGAGAGAGAGAGAGAGAGAGAGAGAGAGAGAGAGAGAGAGAGAGAGAGAGAGAGAGAGAGAGAGAGAGAGAGAGAGAGAGAGAGAGAGAGAGAGAGAGAGAGAGAGAGAGAGAGAGAGACAGAGAGAGAGAGAGAGAGAGAGAGAGCATTCAGAGAGACATAGAGAGAGAGAACAATTTTCTTATTTTAAAATGAGATAAACCAAAGAAAATTACCCAAAAACAGAACATCAAGGACAAGGACAAACAGGGACAACTATAAACACTTTAAAGAGAAAAAATCCAAGAAATCTCAAAGAAACAAACATATATAGCAAAGAAGACATTGCTGCGCTAACAGAGGCTATCAAGCAAAATATCAGGGCTAACTAACAAAACCCAACAGTTACAACTCCAGCACTTATGAGGTAGGCATTTTGGCAAAATACCTGGAAAAATAATCTGGAATAAATTGTCACTTTTAATTGCTTATTTAATTTAACTGTAGGTTATTAAAACCAAATCTATTGCTAGTTAGCTAGCTGCTGCTAATATAGAGTCAGTTGAAAAGTGACAGTTGAAATGTATCCATTTTCTGGAGCTAGTGGGCAGCCCCTCCCCCTTGCAGTACAGTATCCTGACAGCATCAAAAGTGCATCAGCCAGGAAAGAGTTTAAACACAAACTGCTGAGAAACAACCCAGAGACTCTGACAGCAGATTTCTCTCCAGATAGGAGACAGGTGTATCCCAACAAACCTGCTCCTATATACAGACTGTACAGAGGCCTGGCACAGTGCTATCTGCAAGCACTACAGGCATTATAAAAAGAATGGTATTTGTAGTGGGAGACAGATAACCATATATGAGGAGGAAGACAGTGACAGCACACTCCTCACTGTAAATGTGTACCACAATGGCACTGTCATGTTCCAAGGCAGTGAGGCTAGCCTCAGCTCTGTCCAGAGGAACTTTGGTGTAATAAAGCACTGGCAGAGGCTGAGAAGCCAAAACAGAACATTAAAATAACAAAAACTTAAAACAAAAACAAGTGAGGCCGAAGTTTTGAAGTTGAGGCAGGAGAGGGAGAGAAGAGCCAACCCCCAGAGGAATGTACTGGGTCCCACAACAGCTGGAGAGCACAGTCTCCCTGATGAGAGAGATGCTCTCCCTGCAGGAGGTGGAGATGGTGGAGTTAAAGGAGCTGATGCTGTCCCACCAAGCACACAGCGAACCCTCACGGCACCTGCGAGACGAGCTCAGCGAAGTGAAGGCCTCCATGATGCAGCTGAGAGGAGAGGTGCAGGAGCTGCAGCAGGACAGAGAGGCTCTAAGGAGGGAGCTGGGAGCAGTGAGAGAGGAGCTGGAGCTCAGAGAGCAGACCATGCAGAGCTTGAGGGAGCAGCTACAGAGCCTCCAAAACACCCACAAACACCAGGCCCAACCTCCTAACACATGCACCCCCACCCCCACCCCGACTGAGACCACCACAGCAGCGCAAAACCAGCAGGTACCCACCCCCACACCCCAGCCCAGTGCAGAGACAGACAGTACCCCAGGCCCCTCTGCCACTCAAGTACAGCCTGTGAAAGAAGGCACACCAAAACCAGCCTCAAAATCAAAAAACAAAACAAACAACTGCAGAGATGCAGAAATAATAATACTTATGGACTCAAATGGGAAATTTTTAAATGAACAGCAGCTCTTCCCAAACCATAATGTAGTGAAACTTTGGTGCCCAAAAACTGAAACGGCATTCGAATTACTCACCAAAAAAAAACCTGGGTAAACCAAGTCACATAATAGTGCACACAGGCACTAACGACCTGAGGGAACAGCAGGAGAGAGTGGCAGAGTCTGTGAGGAGAGTAGCGGAGCGAGCCACTCAGACTTTCCCCTCCTCCAAAATCACCATCTCCACCATCCTGCCCAGGACCGATTTCCACCCTCAAACAATCCAACGGATCAACGCTGCCATTTCCCGTGGATGTGCTCTTATGCCCAATGTCCACATCGCACACCACCCAACCCTCCACCTGGACAACCTCCACGACCATGTCCACCACTCCATAAAGGCTCAGTGGGCATATTGGCGAGGAAGCTGAAAGACGTCGCTCTTGGACGCAGCCCAGACGGCCCCCCTTGGATTAGCAGACGACCCTCCAGCCTTCACCCAGCTGGCCTTTACTTCTCACCCCCCCCGAGGGACCCCACCATGCAGCGGCCTCCGCACCACCAGCAGCACAGCCCCCCCAGACCCAGAGCGCCGCCAGCAGGACATGTGAACCCCCCGCTGAGACCCCACCGGCCCGGCCCAGCCCCACAGCAGCAGAGTCCAGCCCAGCAGCAGCAGCAGTACAGCTATGCTGCAGCACTGAAAGGACCAGCCAGAGCCAGCAACACGGACATGGGGGAGATCAAACACCTGCTCAGCCTCATATGCACCAGGCTGATGGGCTAAGCATAGTAAGTGCACAGTCTGCTATAAATATTCAACTACAATCTAAAATATTCTAGTTCCTGTTAAATTGTACTTACCTGTTTTTACACTGTTTATCTCAATTTAAAATAGTTAATTTTGTCTAATTGATTTTTCTCTCCTCATGAATGCACTGTCTATTACACTATGGAACATCCAGGGTATTAACTCATCCATATTTGGATGTAAAAGCAAGACCCTGGAGTTCAAAAACAACACAAAAAATACAGACATCATTATCCTCCAGGAGACTTGGTGTAAACCAGATTCCATCACTCACTGTCCCCCAAACTACAAAGAAATCATAGTATCATCCACCAAACACCCCACAATTAAACGTGGAAGAGATTCAGGAGGAATTATAATTTGTATATAAGGCAGAGCTTACAAATTTTATAACAACAATTAAAATACAGAAATCACACATCTGGCTTAAAATCAAGAAAGAGAAACACAAACACAAAAACAGACATATTCCTCTGTGCAATCTACATTCCCCCAAGTGAATCCCCATACTTTGATGAGGATATCTTTTCTAACCTCCAAGATGAGATCTGCAGGTTCCAGGCTCAGGGGAACGTGCTGATCTGTGGAGATTTGAATGCTCGAACAGGCTCCCTACCTGACTTCAATAATGAAACCGGTAATACTCACATAATGGGTAACAATTACATTAAAAATGTTGCTAACTTCCCTAGAAACAGCTCTGACCCACAGGTGAACAGGAACGGGAAGGACCTCCTGCAGCTCTGTCGAAGCCTGGGTCTGTACATTGTCAATGGTAGGTTACGAGGGGACTCTCTGGGAAGAAACACCTATTGCTCTCCTCTTGGCAGCAGTACTGTTGATTACATGGTCACAGACCTAGACCCTTTCTCTTTCAGAGCATTCACTGTTAAAGCACTAACCCCTCTGTCCGATCACAGCCAAATTACTGTGTTTTTCAAAAAGACAGAAATTAACCTCACCACACATACACAGCCCAGCAAGCTGTTCAACATTCCTAGATCATATAGATGGGCCCCAAACAGCACAGAGGAGTTCCAGAAAGCAATCAACAGCCAAAATATCCAAACACTATTAGACAGCTTTCTGGACACCACATACATTCACAGTAAAGAAGGTGTCAATCTAGCAGTGAAACATATTAATTATATATTTGGAAAAACTGCAAAAATATCCCAACTCAAACAATCAAAAAACAAACCAAAACACCAAGAGGATAATTGGTTTGATTCGGACTGTAAAAATATTAGAAAAGAACTTAGAAACTTATCAAATCAAAAACATAGAGACCCAAACAATGTAGATTTACGCCTTAATTACTGTGAAACTCTAAAGCAATATAAACGTATGCTCAGAACCAAAAGGCACAATATACCCGCAGAAAACTGACATTAATTGAAGAGTCCATAAAAACAAACCATTTCTGGGAAAACTGGAAAAAACTCAATAAATCCAAACCAGAAGAATTGGCCATACAAAATGGAGATATATGGATTAACCATTTTAAAACATTGTATGAAACAATACCATTAGGTACAAATTCAGACCAAAATCATATCCAAGAAAAATTGCATAAACTAGAATTGGCTGTAAAAGATAATCAAAACCCACTGGACTCTCCCATTACTGAGCAAGAGCTGAAGGAAAGACTTCAGAATCTCAAACCAAATAAATCAAGCGGGCCTGATGGTATCCTAAATGAGATGCTGAAACACAGTAGCAAAAAATTCCAATTGACTATCCTCAAATTGTTTAATTTGGTTCTGAGTGTAGGTCACTTCCCTGACATTTGGAATCATGGACTCATAACCCCTATTTTCAAAAATGGTGACAAATGCGACCCCAACAATTACCGAGGCATTTGTGTGAACAGTAACCTGGGGAAGGTTCTTTGTAGCATTATTAATGCAAGACTTCTAGACTTCCTTACTAAGCACAATGTCTTGAGTAAAAGTCAAATTGGATTTCTTCCAAATTGCCGCACGTCTGATCACATTTACACCCTGCACACCCTGATTGACATATATGTTAACCAAAAAAATGAAAAAATATATGCCAGTTTTATAGACTTCCAAAAGGCATTCGATTCAATTTGGCACGAAGGTCTTTTTTACAAAGTTATTGAAAGTGGTGTAGGGGGTAAAACATACGACATAATTAAATCAATGTATACAGACAATAAATGCAGCATCAAAATTGGCAACAAAATGACTAATTTATTCACCCAGAGACGTGGGGTACGACAAGGCTGCAACTTAAGCCCAACTCTATTTAACATATATATTAATGAATTGGCCACCAAGTTGGAGCAATCTGCAGCACCCTGGTCTTAATCTTTATGACACAGAAATCAAACTCCTGCTCTACGCAGATGACCTGGTTCTACTGTCGCCCACTCCCCCAAGGGCTACAGCAAAACTTGAATCTACTAGAACAACTTTGCCAGACCTGGGCCCTGGCAGTAAACATGAAAAAGACCAGAACCATGATCTTCCAAAAAAGATCCAAATCTCAGGGAACTACATCAAATTTCACACTAGGGAGAAATCCCATAGAAACATGCACACAATACAATTACTTAGGTCTGAAAATAAGTTCCACAGGAAATTTCAATCCTGCAGTGAATGAACTGAAAGAGAAAGCACGCAGGGCTTTTTTATGCCATAAAACGACAAATTTACATTAAAATTCCAATTAGAATTTGGCTTAAACTATTTGAATCAGTAATTGAACCGATTGCCCTATATGGCAGTGAAGTGTGGGGTCCACTTTCAAATCAAAACTTTGCAAAATGGGACAAACACCCTATTGAAACCCTGCATGCAGAGTTCTGCAAGAACATCTTGCATGTACAAAGAAAAACAACAAACAACGCATGCAGGGCAGAATTAGGCCAATATCCATTATTAATCAGAATTCAAAAGAGGGCAATAAAATTTTGGAAACATTTAAAAAATAGTGACCCCCACTCATACCATTACAAAGCCCTGAAATGCCAAGAGTTGAGCAAAGAAAAGAGTCCCCTCTATCAGCTGGTCCTGACGCTTAGTTCACTCACCAGTACTAACAACCCACAGCCTCAGGACCAGCACATTGATACAAAATCAATTAGAGTCAACCAAATTATAACATATCAAAAGCAAAATTACATCACCTATTGGGACACTCAAACACAAACACAAAGCAAAATGCAGTGTTATCTGGCCCTAAAGAGACAGTACACCCTGGCAGACTATCTGACCAAGGTGACTGATATAAAATTGAGAACCACCTTGACAAAGTACAGACTCAGTGAGCACAGCCTGGCCGTTGAGACAGGTCGCCACCGCAAATCGTGGCTACCTGTCGAAGAAAGGCTGTGCCAACACTGCTCTCTGAGGGAGGTGGAGACAGAGCTACACTTCATAACCAACTGTGAAAAATATAAAGAAATCAGAAAAATCTACTTCCCTAAATTTAACCAGTTCTGCCCATTTTTCAACAACCTTCCTGACCAAGAAAAACTAAAACTACTCCTAGGGGAAAAAGCGGAGTGCTCTACACTCGCAGCGCAGTTTCTTGCTGCCTGCCACAGTCTGAGGGACAGTGAGTGATGGAATACAACCATAACACCACACCTATTTATCTGTACACAAACATTTACACACACACACACACGCACATACATGCGTACACACACAGAAATGTACTGTTACTGTGTTACGGTTCTTATGTTATGCTGATTATTTTTATTTATTGTTATTGCAACTTTTTACTGTTAGTTATTGTTACTGTTTATTGTTACTTTCTATTGTGTTTTTTTATTTTATTATTATTATTATTATTTATTTATTTATTTATTTTATTTTATTTATTTATTTATTTTATTTTTATTTTTATTTTTTAAATATATATACATTGTTGTACCTTAAAAGCTTTAGCAATACAAATGTACAAATTTGTCATGCCAATAAAGCGAATTGAATTGAATTGAATTGAGAGAGAGAGAGAGAGAGAGAGAGAGAGAGAGAGAGAGAGAGAGTGAGAGAGAGAGAGAGAGAGAGAGAGAGAGAGAGAGAGAAGAGAGAGAGAAGAGAGAGAGGAGAGAGAGAGAGAGAGAGGAGAGAGAGAGAGAGAGAGAGAGAGAGAGAGAGACAGAGAGAGAGGAGAGAGAGAGAGAGAGAGAGGAGAGAGACGGAGAGGAGAGAGAGAGAGATGAGAGAGAGAGGGAGAGAGAGGGAGAGAGTGAGAGAGAGAGAGAGCGAGAGAGAGAGAGACCAGCGAGAGACAGAGAGAGAGAGAGAGAGAGAGAGTGAGAGACAGAGAGAGAGAGAGAGAGAGAGAGAGAGACAGAGAGAGAGAGAGCACGCAGAGATGAAAGAACAATGCTGAAGACAGGGAATCCGTGTCATCTCTGTCTTTGATAGCGCGCTATATGGGGATTTCCTCCTGAAAGCCAGTGTTTTTTTTTGCAGCCTGCTCTTTGGTCCTGGGGGGGTGGAGGGTGGGGGGGTAAGGGGGGGGCTCGAGTGGCACAGCGATACCCTGTCGTACCACGCTTAGTACTTTCACTGTCCAGCCCTCCCTCCCCCCGGATATCCGTCCCAGAAACAAAAGAGGAATGTAAGCACCACCTAGTGTCTAAAACACGTAAAGGCCTGAGAGGTAAAAAAAAAAAAAAATTAAAATAAATAAAATCCCACAGTGGATCTGGGGGTACTCCACCTGGCTCACAGTACTTGTGTGTGTGTATGTGTGTGTGTGTGTGTGTGTGTGTGCGTGAATTTGTGTGTGTGAGTGGTGTGGTGTGTATGCATGCACGTGTGTGTGCTGTAGTGTGTATGTGTGTGTGTGTGCATGTGTATGTGCGTGCATGCTTTTTAACTCACTCTAAAAAGACAAAAGGACTCATTTAACAATCTCACACCAAACTGACACCACAGGCTTCATTGTCTGGGCCCTTTTGGGATTGACTTGCATCCCCTTGGTTATGTTGTTTTTTTTTTTGTATATACTGGGAAATGTCCACAATCCAATGGCAACATGGAAATGAAAGTAAAACAAGTACAGGAGCTACAACCTGTCATGTAAATATTTTCAACAGGATAGAAATGATGCAATAAGCATAAATGAGAAATCAGAATAATTGTTTATAGTGGCCACAAATTATAGTTTTCACCTTGAAAATTAATATATACATATGACTTGTGTGAAATATTAAACTATGTCATGTCTAATGTATGGCACAGGCACACTGGAAAATGGAATTTGTTGGAAAAGGAACTTTCTACACGCATATATTAAGTCTTACTTGATACTTATGGCATTAAGTGACTTAGCAGCAGGCGATGCATGACCAACAGACATTAAAAACAAAAACATAAATTATTTCCCAACAGCCACTAATTAAACACAGTATGAAGCAACACATGCTCTTGCTTTATGGCCCCCGACTGCCGTTGAGGGAGAGATAAGTTTTGTGTTACTGAAACTAATCCAGCAGCCCTTCGAATTTCTCTCCCGCGGTAGCGTAAATGACAGAGATGGACCGGTCTGGAAGCCTCCCCGTGATGTTAAAAAAAATGTTTTAGTTTCCGCCCGGGGATGAGGGCTCGGAGTAGGATTTCACCGTATAAAATCAAAAGACATTTTTTTATTGGTGATATATGGTGCGTGTCATGCGCGATACTGATCTCAAATAGCCTGCGAAAGGCCTCGTTAAAGAATGCAGAAACAAATAAAAAAACGCCGTTAAACTACTGCGGTTTCAACTGGGATGAGTCAAGTGCAAGACCAGCGGGACTGCCGCCATTCCTCAAAGGTGATGAGAAGAAAAGCGATGAAAAAATAAAAAGGCTAGTGGAACAAAATATGCGGTTTCTGTTTATTAAACTAGCGTGAAAACGAACCCCTGTGCTTCCCGAGGCCCCAAAAATTCTCCATCGCAGCTGGTGTCAAATAGTTTTAAACGATATCCATACAACCCCATAAATCTTACCGCATTTTAAAACTGTTGATATTAACCGTTCTTTCATATAAAACGGCAAGCAAAGTCCATTTGGGTCGTAAACTCTGAGTAGTACAGTTCATTTTTTTTACAGGACAGATTTAAAATAGGTGCAAACTCGAGGGAAAACGTCTTGGCCTCTAAGCCGTCTACATTTCTTCAGAATGTGCCAGCTAATGTTTCAAGGGCATGTTGGTGCATCTGCCTGGTGGAATGAGATTCAGAAACGGGCCTGACAATGTTTTATGCTCCAAACAGTCACAATGTTCAACATACAATAGTGTAGTGGACTCATTTTCTAATTTAATTTTAATTGTGTCTTCAATTTTTCTAAAACCTGATCTCAGTGTAAATATGTATGCAGTTTGAAACACAACCTTCCAAAATCTAAACCTGACTCAAAAAAGAAAAAAAGAAAGACTATCCAGAAAAAACAAACAAACAAAAAAACTAAGAAATAATTTATCTATCCCAAGTGCAATGTCTTTGACATGTCTCAAAATGAGATTAATGGGAGATCTTTGGAACTACTCATTGGTCTTATGGAAAATAACTATTTCAATATTGTGATTCTTATTTTCTCATTCCAAACACAGAAACAAATTCATTAAAATGATTAGAAATAGTATGGTAACCATATACTAAGACATTTCAACTCTAATTCATTGCACAAATGTGAAAACATGCTAAGGATAATTTATTAAATGAAGAATGAACATACATGAGAATAGTTAACCATATTTTCCCACCAAGTTTGTCATTCTTATGCTTTATTTATGAATTGCATTTTTTATAGTGTGTTGATCATGTTAAACACTAGTGCACAAAACAATTTTATACTGTTCAATTTGTTTAAAAAAAAGTGCTTCTTTATGACATTGAATTTACACTATAACATCTTGCTAAAGTAACAGAATTAACACCTAATTTTTTTAGAAGTCTGCATTTCTACACAAGCTCAGGAAATGGCTAGTGGTACAACGAGTTTTACTAAATTAAAAATTATACTTAATGGACCCCAATTAAAAATCCTCTCACAAATACACCGTGTTTATCTTAGCAACACTTATGCATCTGCAGAATTAATAAACAGTTTTATTCATATAAAACCTTTTCAGAGCCCACTTACATATGCTTACATGTTAAAGCCTCCATGTATCTTTTAATGAAGATACGCCAGTTACTTTTCTAAACTGTCAGTGTCAAAAGTATATGCAATTCTTAGTCATTCTCACCTGTATTTCCTCAGTGGAATTGTTAAGTTTAAACTTTTTATTTATTTATTTATTTATTTATTTATTTATTTATTTTTACTTTGATTCATCACAAATGAGAAAAACAAAATAAATAAAGTCCCCATTTTTCAGATTAGTGTTTGAGATCATAAAGCACAAAAAAAAAAAAAAAAAAAAAAAAAATTAAAGAATTGGTTGGGGAAGTTTGCTGGGCTTCCCTGTATGCCCAGGTGACCGTCTGACATCATTCTACCTGACGTTTCCAGTTAGCAGCAGCACCTGGTTTTGCTCTGAGCTTGAGAACAGGAGGTACTGTAACGCGTGTGAAACAGGGTACATCATGCTGAGAGCAGATAAATCCATCCTCTCTTCCCCTGGGTTGTAGGAACTACAAGAGTGCAGGAACTATCCGCAACGGGGACTACGCAGTTCCTGGAGCGCGCTCAAGTTTGCTTTCCCACCGTGCCTCGAGAAACCGTGACGATTAGGCAGGAAGTGTAAGAGGAAGTGATAAAAAGCAGGGGACGGTTTAATTGGTTACATTTGGTCATGGGTATCTGTGTGGGCATCACTGACACTTCCGAACAAGGCATTCAAGCAAGTTACCCACCATGAAATACTGTATGAGGGCTATTTATTTATTTATTTATTTATTTATGTTTCTACTGTACAACAATGGTGCAGGTCTTTTTTAATCTTCAGAATATAAAATCATATTGTTATCAGCATAATGCAGCAAAGATTACAGCCAGTGTGATGAGCTGATATGATGACAAACAAGAAAGAGGGGTGACACATTTGCTTAGTTGCTGATAATGTAAATTAAGCAAATAAATGAAAAGTAGTCTAATCATAGTCATCTTAACCTCATAATAATTTATTTTTAATAAAAAAATAAATAAAAATAATTATTAGCTCTCTACCTGCTGCTAAATGTTTTCCTGTTCCTGGTGTTTTAAAAAAAATGACACTTTGATGTTTGCTTGATGATTCTTGCAAATATTTCATTTGACCAATCAGCAATGTTCAGTACTGCATGCTCCACCCAGTAGATTGTGGACGAACAAAAAGTACTACCTCAGGAGCAGGGACTACTGTAGAGGACAGAATCCATACCACAGGAACCCAGATCGGTTTGGGGTCCTGGAGGTGGAAAACCAAAAACTTCCTGAGTTCCGGAAAAAAGTTCCTGAGTTCCAGGAATAGTTCCTGGGTTCCAGGAAAAGTTCCCGAGTTCCGGAAAAGACTCCTCCAGTGGAGAAGGGCCATCAGGGAACTCCGCCTGTTGCGGCTGAAAGAACTTCACACAGCGCAAGTCAAGAAGCAGACTTTATTTTATGCACTTTGTATTCAGAGCAGCCTGTATTTCACTGAGCAGAAATGCAATTGATACCTATACAGCTCATGCCCCTATTACTGCTAGCTGTTAGGTTGCATAACTAATGTTGCACTTATTGTTTAGCTCCCTGTAGCCTACTGCTACCTTAACAATATAAGCTGTTAGGCCTCAGTGGCAAGAGGCTGCGAATTTAAACGACTTTAAGCTAATTCCCACAATTCCCACATGAGGACATAATGCCATGTCAGTAATTAGTGAGATGAGTGCATAAAGCACTGATGAGCCTCCGTTGCACGGGTGAAACCTGTGCGATAAAAATGGTAACAAAAATAGTCTATTACAGTTCAGCTACTGTACACCCAAGTCATGTGTCACTGCAAGCCGCGATGCTCTTCGCGAGTTTTTATTAAGGGAACTTTGCATACACGGGAGTTCGGTGTGACACGCTGTCACATTAATCACGTCTAGAGACACAGTATGCATTCGCTTAACGCAAAGGACAAAAGGTCTAGGTGGCTGTCATTCTTTGACGGTGACGAAGCCACATCCTCCAAATGTCACACATTAATTTAAATGCTGCTGCACCCATCTTCGCCCCCCCCCCACCCACCCCTCCCCTCCCACCCCATTTGACAATGGACCCCCCACTTATACCTATCAAACTCACAGAGGTCAAAGACTCAAATCTTCTCTTGCTGTAATTGAAATGACAACATTTGACAGAACCAGGAAGACCTGTAAACAACTGAGCAGAATATGAATTATACACACACTATATGACCAAAAGTTTCTGGACACCCCTTGGTCTGGGAATGTTTCTCATGGATTTGGTAAGGCCCCTTGGTTCCAGTGTAGGCAAATCTTAATGCTACAGCATACAATCACATTCTAGACTATTCTGTGCTTCCCCAACAGTTTAGGCAAGGCCCTTTTCTGTTTCAGCATGACAATGCCCCTGGGCACACAGCGAGGTCCATACAGGAATGGTTTTGTTGTTATAGCAGCAAAGGGTGTACCAACTCCATATTAATGGCCATAATTTTGGATGAGATGTTGGATGTCAGGTGTCCCACACACTTTTGGCCACATATTGTATAAAAAACCCTGCGGATGAGAGATCAGGACGACAGTGTGAATTCCCAACGGCTCTAACATGCTGGAAAGTTGAATGGGTTTGGGGATTAGTAAGGTTGGCAATAAGCCTGTCTGTAACTGTAACCTCTTGATTTGTTCACGGCTGTTGGACTTGACTCCAGGCAATGAAGCACCAGCAAGATCACAGTCCTGTATAAATAACATATCCTACTGCAACACATAGAGAGGATTACTAAGGAATCAGATACATTATGGGAAGGCTAATATTTTTACATCACATTTTAAGGCATTTAGCATACATGTTAATCCCAAAGAATTTACACAGCAATTGCGTACAATCCATTTATTCAGCCGGGTATTTAATACTGAAGCAGTTCAAGGGTACTTGCTATATGCGTGCGTGTGTGCGTGCCTGCCCATATACTATGAAGTGTAGCAAAATATATTTTATTTCAACACAAACAGAATATTTTTTGTGTGAGCACACTCGCCTCCATTCTCTCAAAGGTCTTCCATGCATCTGCTCTCTGATTAATGCCTCCTGTAGCATTTCACCAGACACGCACTGCATTCTGATTCTGCCAAAAACTACTCTACAAGCACGCACACAATGCACCCACACCCTGTGCCCCTACACTACCCCCAAATCACCCCCCAAGGACTGACTCCCTGAGTGAATCTGCATGTTACCCTGATCAAAAGCCTGTTGTTCTTTTGAACCAGTTGCATCACTCACAATCAAATTTGAGTTGTCTCATTGTGACTGGAAAGAGAGGATTGGATTTGGTCCTAAATGAATTAAATTTAAATATAATTCCAATCACCAATCAACCTCAGATAAATAGTCTGTGGACAGGTCGGAAATGTGCATTAGAGCAAAGAGGCTTTGACTCAAGCTACTCAACGCGGTCTGGCCAGCAACTTGGACTGAACACTGTCCCAGGAACCACCTTTAAAGGTAAGAGCTTTCATTTCAGTTTCCTATAAGACTAGCACTGCAACATAAACTGAAAGCCTAGTTTAGTATGTTTAATTGAGGTGCCTGTGTATATTTCTGACGATATAACGATGGCTAACTAGTTGATTTTGGTGGAACTTCCTCTTCGCGTAAATACCGCACAGGTTAACCTACTAATAATAATACTAGTCCAATTAATTTTTCTCCCTATTTTCGCACTAGGGTGCAAGGGCAGCAGCAACGTCTGCATTTGCAAGTCGCAAAAAACGCACTTCACAGCGAGGGTTTTCGAACTGGTTTAGTAGGCTACTAGTCATGTTCTTTTATACCGGATTGGATCTCATCAACGTGGTCCTTGTGAGGTCTTGTTGTGGTTCCACGAAATCACACGTGGTCACGGAGGAGCCAATCAGACACGGACATCCGCTTAGCGGCTCAGGAAATAGGATACCGAACTGGAATATAGGACCAACATGGCGGTGTTTTTGAAAGATGTAGTACCCTACAGATGTTTAAGTTAGCTAAATAAACTTCTGTAGTTCTCGTGTGACATTTCTCTTTATCAATCTCAGCGCTTGATAAAAGTCTAGCTACCATCTATAACGTCGTTGCGTAAATTTACGTCCAGGAGACAAGCAAGTATGAATGAACGAAGAAAGCACTCTGACTTGTCAAGTCTGTGAGTGGGTCGGAGGACAGTGAAGTAATCCGAACGACCAGACTTTCTCAAAATAAATTGAAAACTAATAGGCTGAGTAGAAGTCTAAGGCAAACACAGCAATCACCATCGTTTGATTCGTCCTATAACTGTCATAAAGGTAAGAGTGGAAAGCAATAACACAACGTTAGCAAGCTAGCTAGCTAATTCAGCTAAATGTTCGAATCACAACAAAGTCATCTAGACTAGCTAAAGTTAATCAGCTAGCTTCAAAAATATATTCACGAACTTTAATCGATACTGTACGTTACTTGTTATATTTAGTTAGCGCTACCGTTCTTTATTTCTGTTAGACTAGACTATAACATTAGTTAAATGATTAGCTAACTTTCTTGCTAGCTACAATCTGGTTTACCCTTTGAATTTTGGCTACCTAACGTTGGCTACTTTGTTTAGCCTAAACGAGCTTACTTGTTACGGCAAGTTTTTGCTTACGCTTTCTAACTTTGCTGGTTTGGTGATCTAAAATTCATCTGGATCTGCGAATCTGTTAGACTACCTAGCTAGTGCCAGTGTCAAAACAAACAGCTGGCCACTTTCACTTGGCCAACCAAGGTGAAAATGTCAGTGTCGTATCCGCTAATTGGCAACACAGCTGGCTAGTGTTGAACGCATTTAGGTATCAAGCCAGTGAGCCAATGCACATTTTGCAGACATCTACCTCAATATAATCGAATTGGCTTACGTTATCACAACATGATTGCTGGCTAACTAACCAATGTAACCCCCCCTTTCTTTCCGTCAGAGTTCAAGACTCCTAAACGACACGCAAGGATCAGACCCTGTGCTTCGCATAACGCTGATTCGCCAAGTAATGACTCAGATTTGCAACAGGATATTATATGGGACCCAACCTCACCGACAGCCGTCTGGAACGGTAAACCTTCTTAGTTTTTGTTTTTGCTGCACTTGTTGTTTATTATCTGTCACTGATATAGATAACTTAGTATTTTGATTGAAAATACCAAAATAGAACTTATTCCTACCTGAGCTTACTCACTTATCATAAACCCTAGTGTGTGCATTGAGATCATATTTTATCAGAGGTGAGCATCTCAATGATGTCTTTTTTTTTTCTACACCAGGGAAAGGTGTGAAGAAGTCTTCCACCAACGTGCGAGCAGTGGACATTTCCGAAATTGCAAACCGGATAGCTCCCAAGGTTGGTTTACATACTTGCCTGTGCGCGGTTTGACAGTGTGCAGTTTGAAAAACTCTTGACAGGCCTCTTGACTATCATCACGCAATGTTTGTGAGCATGCTCAGAGAACAGAGACACTCGCTGCCATTTCCTGCAGTCAGCACTTGGATGCTGGGATCAGCGGTGTTTGGTCATTTTACCGACACTTTGCTGAAGTCATTGTTGTCAGCGTGTTGCGTTGGTTATGTTGAAATTCAGTGCTTCCTTAGTGCAGTTTTTTTGCTCTTGTGGGATTGTAATTATGTAGAATACACTAAATATTTGAGTTACGTTTTAGAGTGTGGCTTTTTTGTGCCTTTCTTCAGAACGAGAGACCGGTAGTTCCTGAGTCGTCCTTGCTCCAGTGGATTGGAGACAGTGCTGTTCCCTGTACGCCAGAAGTCCAGCTACCCAGAATCAGAAAGAAGTCCACGCGGTGGGTGCCCTCTTCCCTTACTTTTGAAAGCATAGTCTATCGCAGGAAGTTAGTGTGTTAAGTGTCTTTCTTCTATGATTTGTCAAACAAAAACATGAAGGTTGTTATTGCAGCTATAATCTCATAGTTTATGATTCTTGAAAGTAGTTATTATTCTTTGAACGGAGACACTGTTGTAAATAAACAATTGATATATAAAAATGTATCAACAAATGGGTAGACAATATTGTAATTGACATGTTCGAGCTATCGGTGTGGTCAGGTCAGGTTTTATTTTAACAGAAATTATATTTTTGTTTTACAGGCAGAGTGATGTGGAAGATCTCATGAAGCTGGCCAAGCAGTTTGACTTCAACATGCACCAGCAGGACAAGGAGCAGGTCAAGGAGGCGTACGAGGGGAGCGTGAAGCAGATGCTGACAGTTTAAGAGAACCAGGTGGCCTGGAGCACAGCCCTCCCCCTTCACTGAGTGAAGTTACCGCCACCAACCGGGGTCCGGCCTCCAAAACGCTTAACTGTGGCAAACCGCAAACTACGGACCGCCAAGCCCTGCGCCAGGAAACGGTGGACGACTTCGACGCCCTGTTCGACGGGCCGACTCAGCACATCAGCGGTAGGCTGAGTCAGGCTTTGTCCGGCCGCTCGCTGGACGGAAGGGCATCGTCCATCCCGCTATCCTCCAAAGCCGCTCTTTGTGGTAACGGTAACCCCGGTAACCCCGGCGACCCGCCCGCTATCTCGTCGGCTTCCGTCAAGAAGCCGGAAGGGGGTCCGAGAACGCCGGCGCTGAACCGCTTCGCCGACGACGACTGGGACGACGACGACCTGCTCAACGACTCCATCGTTCTGGAGATGACTCAAAACCCCGAGCTCTTCGCCACCCCAAACACTGCTCGACCCAGATTGGGCCGAGTCCAAAACAGAGGGACTTCGTTCAGAAGCCCGGTGCTGGAAGTGGTGTTCCCGGACCGCTTCCAAACTGCAACAGGGCTAATGGCTTCGGTGGTCCGCATCAAGGGAAAAATCCAAAGTCCAAAAGCAGAAGCACTTTCCAACTGGAGACGAACCCGAATTTCCTCGTGAACGAGACCCTTTCCGGAGAGGAAGCCGGCAGCTGCCACGGTGTGGAGAGCAGGAAGCCTGGCCAGCCCGGAGGCCTACAGAGCAGGCCGAACGATGTCTTTCAACCCCACAGAGCCACGTGCCCCTGGAGCCCTCTAACCGAAATAATTTGAAAAGCCAAACCGTTCCCGGCGGAGGAAGGGAGAAAAGCACGCTGGGGCCTGTCGTCCAGCCGAGCTCCTCCACCACGAGCGGTTCTGGCGTGGCGAGGCCGGTCCATGTCGGTGACCGGGTCTCTTCGGCCCACGGGGTCGAGGGCGCCAAGAGCGAACGCGACCGCAGCGGAAGCCCGGCGGAATGTACCGAGCCGGTGAAGGCGGCTCCGTAGACGCGATGGACGAGGACCTGGACTCCATCTTCGCCTCCGACTCGCTGTGGGACGACGGGGACGACTATGACGACGACCTGCTGTGCCAGGTCTGCGAGGACGTGGAGAAGCTCTCGGAGAGTCAGGCTGCCGGCCCGGCCGCCGCCGGACCGACCGTACGCGGCGCCAAATGGACCGAAAATCACGGCGCCTTCGGTGACGGTCCGGCAAAGGGGCGGCGGCCCATAAGCGGCTACGCGGGAACCCGAGGCCCGGCGGCCGGGTTCAGCCGGTCCGTCTCGGTGCCCGGAAGCGCCGCCGTGCGGCGTTCGCCGACACCGCGCCGGGCGTCAAACCCGCGGCCTCGGCGTCCGGGTCCCTCGCCGGAAAAAACAACAACGCCGTTTCCGCCGCTAACCGCGCCAGGCAGTACTCCGCCTCCTTTCCCCAGGGCGACTCGGCTAGCCGGACGGGCTCGTACAAGTTCGCGCAGCCGCAGAGGACGACGACGACGACGACGATGTCGGCGACGGACGCCGCGGGCTCTGGAGCGGCCGCCGCGCCGCGGTACGCCGGAGCCGCCCCGTCCGCCAAAAACCCCGGCGGCCCGCCCCACCCCTCCTTCAAACGGCACCTCTCTGACCCCGTGGCTCTGACTAACAAAGGTACGTACGGCCCGCTCAAACGCACTAGCGTACGTACCCCTGCAGTACCCGGCCCGCTCGCAAGCGTACGTACGGCCCGCTCAAACGCACTAGCGTACGTACGGCCCGCTCAAACGCACTAGCGTACGTACGGCCCGCTCAAACGCACTAGCGTACGTACGGCCCGCTCAAACGCACTAGCGTACGTACGGCCCGCTCAAACGCACTAACGTGCCCGCTCAAACGCACTTACTGTCAATCGCACTAGCGGTAGTTTCAACGCACTAGCGTTACGGTAATTATACGTAAAATGCTGTTTACATCACGTAACTTTCGAATACCACGATAGGCCAGGGCAAAGAAAATGCCTTTGAGTTTGCATGTAGGGCGATGCAAAGTATCATGACTTCAGCAAATCCACCACAAAACAACAAAGATTAACCTCGCGATATCTCTTAAGAGCAGATGTTTTAAGTGGTATCGTTCACCTGTCTGTTGGTGTCCACAGTGCTTATGCTGTTAAACCTTAAATTGATTGACATGGAACTAATTACAAATTCCTTTTCATTTCTCATTTCTCATACTTTTGGGGGCGGGGTTTTCTTTCGGCAGTTTTTGTGCCCAATCAGGTGACTGTGAAATGTACGCTGGAGGAGATCGAGAGGAAGAAGCAGGAAGCGCTGGCTCGGAGGCGGCTCCGGATGCAGATGTCCCAGAAACAGGGGGGTCCCACCTGACGGGGGGGTCCCGCAGAATCCCGTCGGTCACCCTCGTGTTCCCCCCCCCAAAAGCTGCTTTTAGGGTGGGTGGAGTCTAAGCACTGCACTGAACGCTGACAGCCATCCGTCAGTGACCTCGCCAAGGTGCCAAGCGTTTACTGCTTAATGCCCATTTAGCCCCCCCCCCCCTTCCTCTTTGGTTTTAAGCCAGTTTAATTTAATTTAAGGAAATGCTAACACGTGCATCTCTGGTCTCTGAAACTTGACACTAACAAAACATTTTTTTTTTCAATTTAAAGATATAAATATTGTAGTTTTATTTTAGGAGGAAACTATTTTTTGTGCATTCCATGTTTCTTTCCCATCACTGTACAGTAAATCGTGAGATATTCTGAGTATTCGCTGTATATTAAATATGAACTGCTACGTCAGTTTTGTTCGTGCTACCCTTCTGAACTCTGAAGAGAGGAATCCCAGGGATTTAAAATAATCTCTCACGCCTCAGATATGATTGTTGCAGAAGCAGAGTGGAAAACCCCTTTGTCAGAAATACTTTTGTTGTTGTTGCGGTACACCTCAGTAAAGGTGCCGAACGTGCCTTGTGGTTGGCACACGTGAACTCGTTAGCAAAGCAGAGTCTTTTTGCGATATGTGAATATTAAGGGAAAACTGTTGCTACGATGCCGACTGGAGGAGGTTCATCATCTCCGCGTGAGGAGTGTGATGTCGTCTGTTTTTTTTAAAGTGAGATCAATAATGCTAATGAATTGTTGAGACGGTAAGCTATGAAGCTAGAAGGACGGATGCTCTATTCCTTGTTCACTGAAGTAAGAAATAAGCTTATGGAGTCAGAAGTTCTGTCCAGGGTTCCTGAGAACCTTTTTTTTTTTTTTTTTTTTTGAGGGAGGGATTGTTACATTCCATTTCACATTCATGGTGGATTTTAGGATGATCCATTAATGTCAATGTGGCATTGAGCTGACTGAACGGGCATGCTAAACCTGCAGCGTGCTTTGGCCATTCCTTTGGGAAGGCGGCGACAGTATTGTGGGATGTGACCTTACCTTTTCATCAGTGGGGGAAAAGTGTTAGGGTTAGGTGCGGATGTTGAAGATTTGTAATGTCCTCGGTTGTGCCTGCTATCAGAAAAATTGTCTTAACACAGGGGTCTCAAACTCCAGTCCTGGAGGACTACAGTCTACTTCCAATCAGGAGGCAGTTTAGGCCCGGGTGTCCAGACTCTTTAGCCAATCAGAGACTTGGATTATGCACTTAAACACGACTTAAACTACCAGACACAGCAGCCCTCCAGGATTTCAGTTTGATATCCCTGGTCTAGTTTGTTCTTTTCTTTGTCCAAGGTTGTACCACCTATCCAAATTATGTCTTTTTTTTTGTTTTTGTTTTTTTTTTTTGTGATTTTGCACAATCGTGTGTGCACAATCGTGTAATGTTGGACCACATTGCTTCTGTGCTGGGCTTACCTCAGGACCTTCAGATCGTCAAATTATTATTATTTTGTATTATTGCCTCATTAAACACTGTAAACACCTGCGACCTGATTGGTGTTGTTATTATCCAATATTTTTTTGGGCCCCGAATATGACTGAAGCATTTCAGGTTATTTTCTTTCTAATTATACTGTCTAATTACATTGAAACGCATGATTAAATAGCAGATTGTAAAATGATGGTTTTTTTTTTTTTTTTTCATAATTCAGCTGCACTACACAAACACCAGGAGTCCCAGGTTGTGATGGTTGTGTGTAGGTGGGGTGTTTGATAGCATGGGGAAAGGTTACAGTGCTACTGTACACTGATGACGACCTGTCTTTTAATTAGCCGATAAACGCGAGTAGCATTAGCAGATGGCGGAGCTGCGTTGTCAGGTGAAGGGTGATCCTTTCACTCCTGTCTTGTGGGGGAAAAAACAGTTCCGCATCATTTTAAGATGCCGGTTTGACGGACACAGTCGTATGTTGTGACGGAAGCATGCGTTCAGCATATTTCCATTACCTTTATCTGAGCGCATTAGGGATATAATTTCTAATCTGGGCAGAAAATGTATAATGTGCCACAAACCTGTGGCAGCTTCAGTCGGCAGAAATGTATGATTTTCAGTACCTGCCGGGTCAGTGCTTTCCACAGGGATCGTGGATTTTCAGGTTCCTGTTGGGACACAGTTTTTTTCACAGGGATTGTGGAATTTTTAAGTTCTGTAGGTTTAACACGACATATTTCACCTTACATCCACATCTCAATGCAGCAGCAGCAGCCGTGGTTTTGTTCTATACTTCTTTCGACACGTCCGGAGCGTTTGGCGGTGGTCTTGATGAGTGAGTAACAGTGACTCTCCACGGTTTGCGGTTTTGGGAAAAGAATATAAAAGGGGAGTGTTTTTCTTCTCTGGAATTCTTTGAGCTGGCCTCTTTCAAAACTTACATCTGCGGCTACTGGTTGAGCTGAATAGGCAGAGTCCCTAAAACAGACCAAACGAGCATAGCAGAGATAACATTAAGCAGAGGAAACATAAATATAATTATTTTAAACTTGAATGACCTCATGAAGTTCACGCCATTCACTGACCAGGGTTGCAATAATATTTGTTGTCAATAATTCATCTTTAAAATAATAGCTCTAATACCTTCATGTTCTGTGGAAAAGCATCTTGAAAATGCATAATCAAAGACGCCGAACATATAGGTAGGTTTTTCGTAAATTTAAGATGATTTGTCGTCTTTCTTCCTCCAGTTAATATATTTTGCAGAGCGAGGCAAGCCTTGCTGATGGCAGAAATGTACAAACCGATAGTGGATGTATGGCTGCCGTTGACGTCCTAATAATAATACCAGATGGATGCCTTGCTTTTCCAGGTTGCCTCTTCAGTTTTCCTTTTCCCTGAAATAAGAAAGGGAAATATGGAATTAAAGTTTAGTGTGCTGCATACTGCATCACTGCCTTAAATAGCTGGGGGAATATCCCTGGGTAGTTCATGTCGTGTAATCATCATTTACAACTCACCCAGTAAACTGTCGTGGAACTGAACTAGGATGAAGAAGATTACCTGCTCCAACAGATTGTGTGTATGACTGTGTTTATCATCCTGTGCTTTAACCCTTAAAGGTGTAAGATCATAGATATGTGATTAGAGTGTTCTAAACTGAACATTCTAATGCTCATGTCACAATCACTGCTGGTAACTGAAAGCAATTCAATTCAGCAATGGGGAAAAAAAACATTCCAAAAAATAAACTACAATTCGAAGGGTTAATAGATGTCTTAGAAAGACTCTGTCTTCGTTGTATTGTCCCTTCCTAGTGGGTTGTGACTATGATTAATACAAAACAATTTTACGAAGAGGCAGGCAGTGAGTCTGTGTTTCTCATCAAGGGAAATGCACTGTTAACATTTCCACAATGCGAATCAGGAGCAGTTTAATTTCTTTCAGGAAAGATACTTTCAGATATAAAGTATGCAATGCAATTCTTTTTTTTTTTCTCCTTAATTTTACAAAGAACATTTTGGCTATAAACCAGACAGTTGTTGCTTTTGTTTCCACAGAAATATTAAATCAATTAGGGGCAAAAAAAAAGAAAAAAAAAAAAAAAAAACTACCAGTAAATGTAGGGCAGCTCCAATCGAATATGAGTGTTTGTTTTTTGTTTGATCTCAACAGCTTTACAGCTCCAGGAAATTCCAATCCGGAAAAAAAAAAAAAAAAAAAAAAAAAAAAAAACAACTGCAAGGGGAAGACACAAGACGACAGCTGCCAAACATTGCCATTCGAGGAAGGTTCGCTGCCGGTTCCTGTGTGGAATTAATCCAAGTCATGGAGCGTAAATCGTCTGCAGGGACTCATTCGCGTTACTGTCATTTGATTATAATGGAGGTAATGCTGTTCGCCGAAGTAATATTTTTCAATGGTGCATAAAACACAGCGCTCTTTTTTTATGTGAGGAGGACTCGCGGGAACGCGGCTTTTACAGCTGGTCGGGGCCGCCGTTTTTCGTGAGCGAAACATGGTGATAATCCTTCAACCCCTCGGTAGCCTCTCCTTGTCAACCCTGTCAAAACAGCGGGATGAACTTCCGTATCCTCCCGCCTAACCTTATTTTTACAAGATTAGCACTAAGTTTGTGCGAACAACTTTTCTTTGAACCGCAGAAGCCACATTCTCCTTTGTGTGTGTGTGTGTGTGTGTGTGTGTGTGTGCGTGTGTTTGTATGCCAGCACCTGTGCACTAAAATATGTGTTTGGCTCATGACCCTCATTATAAACCAGATTCTGTAAAAAAAAAAAAAAAAAAAAAGGCCTAGTAGCAAATATCTCTTTAAAAGGCCAAGCCTTCATTTAAAAAAAAAAAAAAAAAAAACTCAAAACTATTTTTAAAGACATGGCCTTTGTCCAAAATACAACCCACAGGTGTTGCATGTACAATATAATATTTATGGGAGACAGTAGAAATTATAGTAGTCGTTAATTGAAGGAAGTAATATACACGTCCTTGCCGACACATAGTCCAGTAAAAATGTCTGCATG
This sequence comes from Anguilla japonica, assembly GCA_025169545.1. Taxonomy (NCBI): domain Eukaryota; kingdom Metazoa; phylum Chordata; class Actinopteri; order Anguilliformes; family Anguillidae; genus Anguilla; species Anguilla japonica. Next base: position 5,628,625 of record CM045884.1, read on the forward strand.
TCATACAAATGACAAGGTATTAGGCACTAAAATTCACTCGTGTGACATAATTAATCTTTGCCTCATTTTAGATTATGCACACATCCCAATGAAAAACACAGAAACACTAGATATCGCAGCCCAAAAACAATCTGAGTGTAATGCCTGTTAGAAAGTCTGTTTAAATAGTCTAATAAGTGAAATTACATCTGCTCGTGCCTGTGGTCCAACAGCACTCCACTGTAAATACTGGAACGCCACGCTTTGGCGATTATTTCTGTTGTTTCTTTCTCGCTGAAATGTCCGATAGCAGCGGGACCACATCCACTGGGCCCGTAACCGTGGTGAACCGTTAAAAAACTCCAGAACAGCTACGCTACAGACCGAACCGCTTACAACTGGAGCGTCAGCGTGAACGGCACAGTTACACAGCAGGACTTCTGCACTTACAGATGCCCCGCTGTGGTACGGATTTACTGCCAGTGAATTTAACTCTTGTGTAGCACTGTACCTGCATGTTCCCTACCAGTCCATCTACACACATAACTGTTCCCTACCAGTACATCTATACAATTAACTGTTCCCTACCAGTCCATCTACACACATAGCTGTTCCCTACCAGCACATCTATACAATTAACGATTCTCTACTAGTACATCTACACAATTAATTGTTCCCTACCAGCACATCTATACAATTAACGATTCTCTACTAGTACATCTACACACTTAACTACGCTCTAGTACATCTACACACTTAACGGTCCTCTTCCAGTGCGTCTACAAACTTAACTGTTCTCTACCAGTACATCTATACAATTAACTGTTCTCTTCCAGTACATCTGTACAATTAACTGTTCTCTACCAGAACATCTGCACACTTAACTGTTCTCTAGCAGTACATCTACACAATTAATTGTTCATGTCAGTGCATCAACACACTCAACTATTGTCTACCTATATATATCTACATTACATTTTACATTACATTACATTTATTTGGCATGCAACTTCACCGGTCTCTGCCAGTGCACCTTTCACACTAATGCACTAACATGCTTAACCTCCCTGTGCCAGTGTATGCACACAGCAGACCAATGAGAGGTGAGTTTCTCTGCAGACCAGGGAAGAACACTCGTCTTCATGCCAAAGCCTTGGCTTTGACCTTCAGCCGGTGCCTAATCCATTCCCCTCACTGTAAATGTCTGGGATGGACAGGAGTAACTGCAGGCTCCGCCGGGTTTCATATTCAACGCAGCACATCTACTGCTGCACACAGTGCACCGGGATCCCCTGGCCTTCCAGGCCTCAAACACATTACCTCTACGGTCACTGCCATCAACCGCGGCATCAATCAAAACCGTGTCACCTCGCATTTCAAAGCTGCCGCGTGGTTCTGAAGGTCATGTCCATTAATATAACCCCGTCCGTTAATATACCGAAGTGCAAACCAACGTCCAGACAGAAAATACATGCACGAATCCATAATGATATCATCGCATTTTCAAAAGCATTTTCAGCATTCACTTGGTAATAATATACATCAGTCCACGCACGCGCGTGTGTACACACACACACACACACACACAGCTCTGCAGTTCTCTTGCATTCAGTAAAAAGCCAAGACGATGATCAATGTTTATTACACTTGGCATTTTGTCAGAAGTGCCCTTACCTAGAGATGGCTAATTAATCCTGACAGGTTAAAAAAAAAAAAAAAAAAAAAAAAGGCAGCTTGTATGCGGAATGTATGGCGATGACATAATTAGTACAGCAGAGAGAAATAGAAATAAAAATAATGAAAGTTCTATTTGTATGCCACACCACACAGCCAGATTCAGAGCCCCCTGTCATGACTGAAATAAAAAAAGGGGGGGGGGGGGGGGGGGGGGGGAACTACGTCACTTTTCCCTAGGCTCAGGCCCAGGGGGGGCCCAGGACATGGGGTGTAACTATATATTTTGTCCTGGGTCTGAGAATTCATAGCTGAAGCCCTGTTAGTGTGAATATCTATGCATTTCCACTTTAAGCCGTGTGCTATGTTAATTATATACGTGCATTAGTGTTAGAGTGGGAGATGCAACCTTACAGAAGTATACATTGTGTCTTTGTTGTTGAGTAAATCCTAACAGGGCTAATTGATTCAGATGGGTTGGATGTTCATTATGCTGACCCATTAAACATGGTTGTAAATACCTAAACTTAAAAAAAATGGGAGCTATCCACGGCAATGTTGGAAATGGAGCATTAAACTGGAGGAAATTATTGTGCTTAAGCAGCCTGACTGAGCATAACTTCGGAAATTAAATTTAATGTGTGGTTACACTTTTAAGTGTGGTTTATAGCTCGTTTTGAATAGGCTACGCCATTTGCGAATGTGTGGCTGGTGCATAATTAATCAGATTTAAACTCAAAATTTCCTTTCCTGCTGTTATCATTCTGTACTTACAAATGCAAAAAAAACTCAGCATTTACAAAAATCCGAGCCTTTTTTATTCCTTTATTTTCATTGTTATTTTGATGGTAAAAGGAAACCCAGCAGTAACTTGCTGTAACTTACCGAGGTAGCCAAAACATCTGATCTGCTAACAGGCAGCGAGATCAATCTCATTTCAACGACTGAAACCGTCCGTGAATAAACAGTAAATATGCCGTATCGCAGACACAAAAGCCGTTGCGCTGTTTGCTTATCCGCGCGGCTCTTAAGAAAGGAGCCGCGTTTAACCGGCAGCTGGGAATGATCACACCTGCGAACTCCTCCGGGCTTGTTCCTGCAGTCTGGCTGTTTTTTTTTTTTTTTTTTTTTAAACCTCATGCTTCGAATAAAGGCCACTTATTTTGGGGGGGGGGGGGGGGGGGGGGGGGGGGGCAAGGTTCGGACAGGATGATGGATGATTGTCCATCACGCCTGGCCCCAACATTCTGCTACTTCCACGTAATGTGAAATCCACCAGCATAACGGCTGCGACATTTGTAATCAACATGAACGCGCTCCGGCACCGTCATCTAATCCAGAGTTTCACAAAGGGCAAAATGGTATACATTTTACACGGAGATTAAGCCTCTGCAACAACACGGGTAACCTCAACTAGGGGTGAAACTGCGCCTTGGTGAACTTCGCCTGGATCACATCCACAGCAAACCTCGTAGTGCTGTGAGTAAAGAACAAAATGACAGTTACACATATTGTGGTTTACGACGCAGCCTCAATCCACCATCATCAGTCCTGAACAGAAAACCCTCAATGTGGCTAAACTAATCCCAAGTGTGACCCAAGCCAAATGTTAATTTCCTTTATTTTCATTTTCTCTTCCAAAAATGATTGGTTTCCAGCAATGGCCTACATTAATGGATACCAGGTTACAAACCAGAGGAAAACTAAATTAACCATTCCCAAGTTTGTTTGATGCCATGTTTTTGTAAAACAGAGACTGTTTTTGAAAATCTTCCTGAGAAATATTTACATCCTAAATAGCAAGCAAGTCCAGAGCAGATCTGCGCGGAGTCCGGCCCGGCAGTGCTGACTTCGGGCCAGAATCGACCCAGATCCGGCCCGGAGTCGCTTGCTATCGGGGATATAACTGGACCCAGTGACATCACTTCTTAATTTGTTTTAAACGTGTTACGCCATTTTGTTTTGATTGTTTCTCCGCATATGTGCGAGCATTATGCGCTCTGCCCAGTTCTTCCAGCTGCCTTTAGTTTGGGGATCGCAGGATTAGCTCGGGGACATGGATAAAGAGAATAAAAAAGGCTCATCTTTGAAGTCAGGAGAAGGAACAAACAAGGTGCGCGGCGTCTAAATTATGAACAGCTTCCATTTCGATGTTCAATTCAGAGGGTGCTCCGGGAGGCATCCTTCCCCTCCTCTGTGCCGTGTCTTCCACATGTCCAAATTCCCGCTTAAAAAAGCCTGGAGATGAAAAGCTAAAAGCTAACAGCTAGCAGCATCATTGTTTTCTGTGACGCACAGCTAACTCGTGTTTAAACCTTGACAGGGTAGGATGCACATTCACATGCACATTCTCTGAGGTAGGCTTACTGCTGTGCCGAGCGCACTTGAACTCAATGACACACACACACACACACAATGCAACCGTTCTTTCACTAAGGCCGACTAGCCTGTCAAATACGACCTGTTTAGGTTTTTTAGCTTTTCCCTGACAGTGAGTCTGGCCTTCCACTGCCTGGCTTCTTCCTGGTTCCTGGTTGGAGGTTTTTATAAACCACGTTCACAGCCCAAGCGCTTCACCTGTGGGAGGTCTGTGGTACAGTTTTTGTGAGAGGCGTCTCCATGCCGTCCAGTATTCAAAGAATCTCGCCAGGAATTGGAGCTATGCATCGTATCTCTAAGCCACTGTGACGTGCTTTGCCTTTTTTTTTTTTTTTTTTTACACCAATGCAAATAAATGTCAATAATTTAATAAATTATAAGTGCACATGCCCATTTGGTCATTTTATGGAAAAAAAAAAAAATCAGAATATAGCATATTCCTGTTTCGGTAATTTAAAAACGAACTGGTGTGTATGAATCAGAAATATAAAGTTAAACACTTTTCTGATGTTGATAAGAGGCATATTATTTCTCAGACACCTATCTATATAAAGCACGATGGAGTGTTAATGTAGCATTTATAATGCCTTCATAACACATTGACAGCACCATGCAGTGTGCATTGTATAAACACTAATAACCACTGATGATACGATGGTATTAATAAAAGTATTTTAAAAACCCAATCTGTCCTCTAAGTATATTTTACTGTAAATTATAGCCATTTTCTTGTAAACTTGGAAATAAATCTGTTTTAGGGGGGTATTCCGCATTGCAAGATTAACTGTCAAAGATATTTTAGTGATATATTTTGTTATGTGGGTAGGACTGAAGAGAAACTATCTGACATTGAAATCTGTACCCTGTAAGATATCAGTAATGACAGCTAACACAAAATATCTACTTGTCCAATGGAAAAAAAAAGATTCTAAGAGTGACATCACAATGGTAATGACTCATAAGAGCAGGGTGTTCTTGAGTTGGCCTCTGTTCCTTCTTTAAGGTGTGAGGACACAGATATGTGATTAGAATTTTCTTCAATGAACATTCCGATGCTGATGTAACAATCACTGCTGGTAACTGAAAACAATGGAGCTGTAGAACACTGACTTTAAATCAATCCAAAGACCGGCTCTTCTAAGGGTTAATAAAGGGTAAATAAACTGCTTTGGTTGGAGAGTCACTCTCTTGAGTTGCAACAGTGACACCTAGTGTGTCTGACTGCTGTGTCTGAGAGTCCTGCTCTTGGACATCCAGGGTATTGTAAGTGTCAGGTCCTTCTTCCTCAGAGGGAATACCACTGACCCCCAACACTTAAGGGAGCGCCCACCCACAAACACACACACACACACATGCACACACACACACGCACCACCCATAAACACACACACACGCTCACATGCACACACCCACACACACACGTGCACACACACACACACACCACCCACAAACACACACACACGCTCACACGCACCACACACACACATGCACACACACACACCCACCACATACGTATACACACACGCACACCCACCACACACACGCACACACACACACACACACAAGCACACTCACACATGCACACACACCCACACACCCACCACACACGTATACACACACATTTCTGTATCTCTGCCCTGCATGCATAATGCAGACATAACTATTTATAACAAATATTCTAATCATGATCATAAAACTGTCACTATTTCTTTTTATGTCTGCTAGCCAGAGGTTATTTTTGTTCTTATTTCCAAGGGGATGGGATGGGTTGGGGGTTGGGGGAGGACATTGTGGTCTGGATCAATTAAATGATAAGATCTACAGAAAAAAAAGAAAGAAATAGTAGCACATTCTTTCAGGAAAAGTACATGCAATAAAGTGATGTTATTTATGACACCATGAATCCATCTGAATGCAGATTCATGTCTTGGTTGCGAATATGCCAGGTTAAAAGAGTGATTAGTTTATGTCTGTGCATATTCAAAGCCACAAAATGCACTCAGTCTTAATAAATGACAAGCCAGCAGTGTACTTTTACACCAAGGTGCATTATGGATACACAGTAACTCGTGTTTAGATGCCAATGAAATACTTAACACGCTTGGGACTTTTTTAACCCTAGAAGAGTCAGTTTTTTGATTGTTTTTTTTTCTTTCAAAATTCTAAGCCAGCATTCTATTCTAACTCCATCGCCTTCAATTACCAGCAGTGATTGTTACATCATTAGAATGTTCCGTTGAGAACATTCTAATCCCATATTTGTGATCTTAAACCTTAAAAGGCTAAGATACTCTGTACTCTGTGAGATAACTGGGACAGATCAGGTTACTGCGCCTGAGCTGTATCAAAATCTATGTGCAATAAGGTCACGCAAATCCCTGGCAATGCTAGCTGCCTCTTACCCGCCAAACTGTGCAAGAATAAACAGGGAAGTTGCAGACAGCTGACAAGCATACCTGGAGACTCACTCCTTTCTCCAGCCATAGTGTTTTACAGTGTGCTGCTGTGCTAAATATGGTTACTTTGATATTTTGTTTTGTTTCTAAAGCATGGAATTGACCAACCAAATGATTTTGACTACAATGGGCTGGTAAAGTATCATATGACTATATGTGTGTGTGTGTGTGTGTGTGTGGGTGGAGGGGGTCCATCGCAATGAATATATATAATAGAGCAATTGTGAGAAACGTTAAATAATTCATGCTCAAGGAAAGCAGAAGCCATCCAACTCCCAGCATTTTCATACATTAGCCGACGGACTAATGGCCCAGAAGCTCTGGATTGATACGCGTGAAGAAAGCCTCCTTTATCTGGGTCAGACAGAGCACAACCGCATATCTTTTTTGTCAGAACATTAAGGGCATTGTGGCGAAATGGCCTCTTTTTATTTTAATTTTGTATGGTATTTATTTATTTATGTGTCTCGGCGTCTCGGAGTGCTGTAAGTGGGAACGATGGCGGGAAAGTTGACTTGGCGCGGCGTTTCGTTTGATCCGCTCCGATCAGTATGTCTCTTAAATTTTGCGAGGCCCATTATGGCTGGTAGGAATTTGGGAGGTGTGCATGTACATGCACATTCCGGCGATGTCTTTTGGATTGTTCATGGTGAGGTTTTTAAGGGGGGGGGGGGGGGGGGGGGGGGGATTGGGCAGGCGTTGACAGCTGCTTTCGTCTAACATGTCTTTTGCTCATTTTGAGATAATGTTAATCTGTCCTGTCAGGATATCTTGGGGCGGTCCTTTGGGGTGTTTGGAGGGTGGGGGTGGGGGTTATTTCGCACACATGCCAATTACTGTGAGTTCACACCCAGACATTCACAGTAACCCGCTTTATTGACACAGCCCCCGGTTTGCATGAACTTGCCAGTTACACGGCTGAAAATTGGCTTGTCTGTTCTTCTCTGGTGCTCCTCACTGGAAAAATGCAGTCCTAGATTCCATCAGTCCCTCTCAGGCGTTTTGCCCCCGATGCTTCGCATAACTCACTTTAAGTGTGAGGACTGTTTTTTTTTTTAATTCTGAGTGTTTTTTTTTTTTGGTTTGAATGACCAATAAAACTCTCAGCAATATGTAACTAGAAAACAAACAAACAAACAAACAAACAAAAAAGAACACTTACTATTACTAAAAGTTCAGGACAAAGCACTACTATGTTAATGTAATGTAATGTAATGTAATACTATGTTTCGAGTGAACCTAACTGCCACTGTCTGCTCAAAAAGCGGTTTGAAATTTGAAATTAGAAATTTGAATTTGAAATCTGTGCTCCGAGACTCCAGATCAGAACACGTTATCCCCTTCTGTGTCTGGCAGGGGCAGTGGTGATTATAGGTGAGGGGAGGGGGTATGGGGGCGGGGGGGGGGGGGGGGGGGGGTCGTTTCGCGCCTGCATCTGGACAGTCGGAGCCAGGCTGGCTTTGGCGGGGGCACTAGGGGGGGCCGGGATGCCAGTGGTATCTGCTGCTAATAAGAGGCCTGGATAATGTGGGCCAGAGCCGTGGGCGGAGGAGACAGGGGGCTGCACAAACAGGCCCGTTCCCACATGGCAGCTATTTTGGGCCAGAGGACACCGATGACATCATGGGATCTACTGTACCGCCGAGCGCCGGCCGCCACCAGCTCTGTACGGGTTCAGCAGCCCAGTGCATTATGGGAATTCAGCGAGCCTGCAGTACCTGGAAATGATCCATATAAGGATATTGACTCAGTACGTGTATGAGGTCACCACGTGCAGAACTTTATCGCGGTGATGAAGTAAATCGTACAGTTGTAATGCGCGGGGATGCGGCGTTGCCATAGCGGCTGAATGCATATTTCATTTTGCGTATTTTATTTATGAAAGAGGGCCCGAACTTCCTCGCCGAAGTATTCATTTTATCGTTCGCGTGCCGGTGTCATTCATAATGACTGGTGTATATCTATATACCTGAACGTGAACGTCAATGAAATTGGACACTGTATTATAACCACTGAGATATGTCCCACCGTATACTCTCAGAAGAGTCGTGATACGGCTCTGCATTACAAGTAGAAAAAAAAAAAAGAAGGAAATAAAATAAAGTATATACTAGCGGAGACAAAAACGGTATCAATATTTCATCAGGTCTTTGTTACGGGCCGGCTTTAGCTGATCTTAATGGTGCACTTTACTAGAGTGCCATTTCATCCATCAGTAAGCCAGGGCAGCCTCCTCCGCCGCTGCCAGTCTTTGATTTTACTGAGATGATGGAGGTCCAGGCCGTACTAAACGCACACAGAACGGCTCCTCTGGGCCAGACACACTGCGATGTGCTCCGTGTACAAATGAAGGTGTGTGTGTGTGTTTGAGAGAGAGAGAGAGAGAGAGAGAGAGAGAAAAGGGGGTTCGCTATAGTGTACAAAATGCAATGTAAAGAAAGGTGTTCATCTTAAATTCCTGTAGCTTTAAATTCTGTCATTGCACATTGTGTGACTGAGGCCATTAGACCTTCTATGTGACCTATAAAACAAACAGTAAAAGAAGGGTAGAATATAATAATTCAGACAACATTGCGGATAGTAGCTTTGCATGTATTGTACCTAAGACTTATCCACAAGAGGCACTAAGCCGGTATTAACCATAGATACCACAGTTTAAGCGTAAAAATAAAGATTAGCCCACTGATATGTAGGAATTAGCAAAATATTGTACCGTTGGGAATTTAATTTAACCCTAATCTCCCAGAATGGAAGCACTCGTGCCTAGACGCATATAAGACCCTAGTCTCTACAGCTGTTCAAGCAGAGTGGAAGATCTACTGCATTAGATGCTTATTTAGTTCCAGTGTTAACTGTACAGTAGTTAGATTATCTGATTGAAACGTTACGCTGATAAGCCATGAAAAGCCGTTTCACTGGAGAACAGGACAGCTGGTCTGTCTTGTATTGTATTATGAGTGAGTATTAAACTTGTTCTTAGAAGAAGTGACATTTTTTAAATCTTTAACAAAGGGAAACATCCAGTCGAAGGTGTGACAGGCTCACAGACAAGAAAGGTGTGGATGCCAAAAAAACTGCCAGTTCAGGAGAATTTTAAACAATGGCAGCTTTGAGACAATTCACCTATTATTCTCACGAAGGATCCAGCGCGTGGTATGTCTCAAAAAGTTTGCTTAACCTTTGAAAGCAGTTCACCTTTCTTTCTCTTTCACCCCCCCCCCCCCCCCCCCCCCCCCCCCCACGCTTATCGTTTACGGGTAGTTACGGTAAGCCGATATCTCAGGTGTGTCTGTTTTTCGGCTGGTCGTCACGGCAACTTCGAAAACACGACGGCGCTGAATGGAATTCCGGCGTTTCATCAACAATGACAGACAAAAAAAAAAAATAAAGGTTGGGTGTTGTTCGAGGGGGGTGGGGGGGTGGGGGGCGGGGGCGGGGGGGGGGGGGGTGCATCAGCGAATATGCGGATTCTTCCGGGCCGGTAACAGGCTAGGTACGCGGCAGACCGGCATATCCACATCTGTCCTTGGCAAGAAGCCTGCGCCGCGTAAGTTGCCGTGGTTAATGTTTAAGATAAAGATTAGTCCCATCTTCCTGGGGCCCAAAGGAAGAAGAGACTGTTGCTAATAGGTTCCAGCGTTAGCAGCATGAAAAAAATAACCGCACTTTTTTTTTATGTGTTACTGGCGAGACTGAAAATAAAAAAATTAAAAAACGATAGAAACCGACCCAGCGTGGCTTTCACGGTGCTGGAGGAAGATGCCAGACTCGCCAGTGAAGCCAAACGGGCCTTCCCATAATCCCTTTGTTTGCATACATAAATGCTAATCAAGCGTGCAGGAAGTGGGACTGCTGCCATAATAACCCTTAGCACTGGAACACCGGATCCTGAAGTCTGGTTCACATTTGCACCCCGTGTTGATTCAGCATGGAGGTTTTTTTTTTATTTTTGGGGGGGGGGGGGGGGGGGGGGGGGGTGTGGGGGTTCAAAGAGCAGCCCTGGAGGGTGTGGAGAACAGAGGATGAGGGAGAACTTTCCTAAACGAAAATGGCAGTTGGTAATGTGCCTCATTGCTGGTGAAAAGCGAATAGCCATCACATTCTACACATGAGAGGCTATACCAAGCAAATTAAGCCTGTGAGAGGAACAAAAAGAAATCATTTGTAATAATGATACAGAAACACCTGCGTTTTCTTTTTTTTCTTTTCTGCGGCATTGAAGATTACCCAGTCTGATTTGGTTTTATCGGCTGCATCTGTTTCCGTTTTATTTTTTTAAATCATGATTTGTGTTAAATGTGGCATTACCTTTTGATAAGCAGTCTGGAAATAGAAGGCAACTTCGTCCGTTGAGCTTTCTTCATGAGAGTTTTCTTTAATGTTTCTTGTACCTCAGAATATATGCGGTTTTGGGCGAATGTAATGCCGCTCAGATAGTTAGTTTCACTGAAAGAAAGGAAGGAATAAATAATGAAAAATGATGTGGATGAAACAACTCCAGAAAATCACTTCCTAAAAAGTACCGACGTTCCCTCACGGTACTGTAACAGCCCTCGTTTGTAAATTCGTTCCTTCGCAGGTCTCTGAACGGTCTTGAAGCTCCTTTGATTTACCACGGGGGGATGATGCCGCTTCCTTATGTTCTCTCTTGGGAGGGCTTCCTGATAGGAGATCCCTGTCGAGAATTCTCATCCATATGCTCGCATTAAAATTTTATAACGCCGGCAGCCCTGGGCCAAAGGCCGGCGCTGAGGAACTTCGGCTAAGTGAAGCAGGTGCCTGAGGGGCCTCAGTGATACATCTGTTCTGGGAGGCCGAAATGCATAATTGAAGTGTTTTGCTGTTGATTGAGGCGCTCGGATGCAGGGGAAAAAAAAAGTTTTTACCCGTTTCACCCGAAATGAGAGAATTGGCACCACAGCGGCTTGGAAAATGGGCATATTAGCGTCTTTTTTTTTTTGAGAGCTGGGAATTTGGGGGGGGGGGGGGGGGGGGGGGGGGGGGGGGGGGGGGGGTAACCAGGTGATCCCTTGCATCCAGCGTTCTTCCTGCAGAATCACAGTGGGCTTCACCTGAAATTTAGTTCTTCAGAGGAGACACGGCTGCTATGAGGATATTGTCAACTCAGTTATCCTGTTCACCTGTGATATTACTGTAAAGCCAAGCCTCGATTTGACTTTGACTATATTTGACTGAGGATCAATTTCTGTTGCTTCTCTCTCAGCGCCAGGACACAGCGACTGAAGTGAACTGAACATCAAATGTTTAAAATGCACATAAATGAATATAGATGTTTTGTTGTGTCTTGTATAAAATACTGTACTTGAGACAACAAAAATAAAGCAAAAAAATAATTTTTCTTAATTTTAAGAACAAAATGAAGAGCGATTGGAAGAACAGGGGCCCTCATTTTGCAGAAGAAAGAACTCAGAACTGTGTCTGTTAAACGCGATAGTGACACCAGCCACCCGTATGGCAACATCAGACATAAACAATTTAAAACAGTACGCTCGGGTTGCCGGGGAGCATGCGGGCCAGTCTGCGCGGAGTTTCCCAAAAAAGCTACGGCGCAGACACGAGGACGAGTCCGTCGGTCGGACGTTATTAACCACTGGGTTTAAACGCCTCGCGGAAGTCCTCGGTGACTTCGCCCGCCGTGCCCGCCGGGCGCGCGGGCACTGAAGCGATGCCGAGAGCGTGACAGTTGCTCAGTTTCTTTTCGAAAAAAAACAAAAAAAAAAAAAACAAAGCGGTAAACATGCCCGCTCTTTCCGGGACAGGTATTCGAAAATCCGCCCGGGCGAGGACCTTAATGACAGAGCGTGGAGTCACCCGGGCCAGGTTCAGCGAGCGTGAATGGGAACGTTTACACCTCTTACTTAGGGCAGATTTTTAGAAAAAAATGTTTGGTTTCACTGAGGGATAGGGCATTCTGGTTTTGCTTGGAGAGGAGCCTGTCTAGTGCACAACAGCCCACAAAATTATAGTAATTAAAGGGCATTACAGATATATCTAGCGATAAATATGCACTAGCTCTTTGGCCCGTTACCAAACCTGACGGAAATGCAAGACAATCTGTGCCACTCCGGAAAACTATTTTCACATTTGTAGTCAGATGTAGATGCAGTTTTAGAAAAAAAAATGTTTGGCAGATTAGTTATGTTTCATAAGCTAAAAACAGGTATAGTAAATTTTTTTCCCCAACAATAAGCCTTTGTTCAGTCCTTGGTTATGAATACTGTTACTGTAGCAATGCTACACAAGGTGGCTTTATTGGCATGTTGCATTGTGCAAGCATAAGGTAGATGCACTGTAGCTCAAAGAAAGCATCATTGTGATGTATCTGTATAAACACAGGGTAACCGATACCATAAAATTTCCATTAGTAAGACCTTGAACAAGAGCTGGTATTAATTTATTTAGCTATTTGTTACACGTTTATCCACAAAATCTTACACACTTTACACTCAACGCATTTATACAACTGTACATTTATTGAGGCAATTGAAAGTCAACAACATTGCCCAAGGACACAACCGCAGTGACCCACCCAGAGGTCCTAGACCTATAGCCTCAGTTGCCAGCGCTAACCATAATGCTACATGTCGGTCTTAACAGCTAAACAATAACTCTTTTGAACACTTAAGTACGCGAACAGAACACAATATTCATTTCCCATTGTGCTCACTATGAGTGGGTGGTGGGGACTGTTAACAAAACATATCTGGTTGCACCCAGGATTATGCAATTAGCTGACCATAACAGGAAGTCTGGAAAGAGTGTGACAATTTTTGGCGTCAGGAGGGATAAGGTGAGAATAAATTAAGCAGGGTTCCTCATATTACCACTTGGTTAAACCCTTCCAAAAAAGAAAAAAAAAAAGTGGAACACCTTGCCAGGTTGTGTAGTAAAGGCCAGAGACCCTTGAGAATGATGGATATTTTCTAGGCTGTACAGTATATAAAAGATGAACCATGATGGGTTGAATAATGTATTCTTATGTCCTTTTGCCAGTGTCCGCAGGTTACCCGCTATCGCCAATGAGAACAAGGCTTCTTCTCAAAATAGTGCTAGCTCTCTGGTAGTACTGTGTGGCTCATAGGATGTGTGATAGTCACTGGCTAAAAGACAAGGGTATCACACACTTTGGGCGTAGTGCTCCTTGTATGGTTGTTAATGAGCTGACAGGGACTTGTGAAACACAGAAGCTTATTCCAAATTGAGGTGAAGGGAATGAAAAACTGTCTTTAAAAAAATGGAGTAAAACCTGTAACCCCGAGAAGACCACAGAAGATAGTTGTCATCTTCGCAAGTCATCAGCATGTCAACTGTAAGTGTTGCTTCACTGAAGTTAAGCCAGGGCAACAAAAAAAAAAGAAACAAACAAAATGGCAAATGGCCATACCTCTCAATGAAAGATGCATGCAATTAACAGTGCACTGGTCCTCAGATGGCTAAACAGTCAGTTTAATCCATCACTTGAAACCGAACCTCCAACTCTTTATCTCAAATTTATAATACTGAGCTGACCGGTCCGTACTCACGTCCCAAGAACCACCACTGCCAAGTGGTTAGAGGCACACATAACACGATACCCACTATGTAACTCCTGGAGGAATTCCATGTTCCAGGATACAAGGATACAGTATTTTGTTTTATTACATTTTTTTTTTTTTTTTTTGCCATTCACAGGGACATTACCTCAGCAGTTGCCCTGATGACTGAGATAGTGGTACGTACAGGTCGAGGCGGGATTGAGTTTTTGTAAAATGTGATATGCGCGGGCTCTTTTTGCTCAGAAAAGGTGCTTCAATAATAATTGTTTTGTTTTGTATGACATGGATTTAAGGATGGGGTAAGGGTAGAGGAAGATAGATTGGCAGTGTATTTAAGGGCTATGATGCTATGTTCTCAGCTTTGAGTTGAGTAAGTATCGCATTTTCCTGCACAACGTGTCTCTTCATTTGAATTCCCCCAGCCTTATGAGGTAAAAAAAAAACTGTTTTTTTTTGTTATAAAAATGTAGAATGCACGTTTATAGATGTATCGTCTCTTTCGTTTCTAGAAATGTTGTGTGTATTTCACATCATCAGTGTGACTCCAACATTGTTAGTGTTGATTGCTTTTACTATACCAGTCTTTTTTTTTTTTTGCTTGGAAAATGAGCAAAACAGAAATCAAGCTTTCTGCTTTAACGTTTTTAGAGTTTGCAATTTCCTGAGATATTTTGTAATACGAGCAGGTGGTGACTGTTTTTGGAGAGCAAACTCAAGTAACCAGAGAGCTGCTGGTACCATGTGCATTTGATGTTATCTCAGAATTTAATTTCCCAGCCCTTTTTTTTATTTCCATTAACCAGAGCTGCTTAAAGCACGGATGGATGGAACCAGGGGGGCTTGCATTGCACTATTACCCCCCCCCCCCCCCCCCATGTCTTTTAGTATGGATCAATACCTGGGGCTTGTGCTGCGCAGTCAGCCAGCGACTCTCTGAAGCGACACTGGAGTTGGCTTCTCTAGAGCTCGGGCAGGTGTGTGATTGAGACGCCTGCCACAGGTACAGAAAGAGGGTTCCAGTGCCGGACAGGTGAGCAGCCTTATCAGAGAACAGGTGTGTAACCGTAGCCCAGGTACACAGTGGCAAATCAGTGGCGGTGAAATCTTATCTGCTCTGCTCGAACGTGCTCCCGAGGGTTTAAAACTTCTGTGTGTTTTTTTTTTCTTTTTCTTTCTCTATCTCTGCATCACACAAACCAGGTATTTTAAAATGCGCACCCTTTGGCAAACCAGGTGCCCAGTTACAAACTATGAAGCAAATGTATAACTTTCTTTGTTAATGTTCTTTGTAATGTTACTAATATACTTGTTAAATATACAGAGATCAGTTAACACATTGATAAAACACAAAGCCTGATTTAAATTTAAGGTGCATAAAGTGTTGCCCTTTACATCTTTATATTTTAAATGTTCATATTGTCCTATTAATATCTGATAATGAATAAACAATAAAACAGATTTATAGGGTTGTATTTAAGATAAATTTTTTTAAATGTTCTTTTTTTTGAGAAAGGTTGTCCCTTTTTATTCAGCAGTAATGCGGTAGACCTCAAATTCACAGATTTTATGGTACACCTCACCCTTTGAATAGGATGACTGAAAGTGTTATGGGGGGGGGGGGGGGGATACTGTTTCCAATGAAAATCACAGACTCTGAAAGTTATCTGAGAGCAGAATTAAACTGAGAATGACCCCCCCCCCCCCCCCCCCCACCCCCCAGCAGAGACTGAGCGATTAATAATTACTAATCTAATCAGTGAGGGTACATGTGCTATTGCAGGCTTTTGCCAGACGGGCTGCTCAGGCGATGGCTTCTTCCCCCGGTCCCAGGCTGACCACAGTTCTGTTTTTTTCCTGCACGGCAAAGCCATATCCCTGTAACTGATAGACACATTTCTCTGTAACTAACCCCTGAATGACTGATAAAGGCCTTCGGAGGGGTGGGGGGGTGGGGGTTGGGGGGGGGGATTGGGGGGATGGGGGTGATGACAAATCGCCAGACATTACTCATCATTGTGGACCCTGAGGGACACTGTGTCATCATCCCTCTGATCTTTTCTTCATTTTTCCCACTCTTTTATTTTTCCTCCCTCTCTCCACCTCTCTTGCCTGTATGCCGACGCAAAAAAAAAAAAAAAAAAAAAAAAAAATCAAAAATGTAAAATTCCCAGGCAGCTGAAGGGCTTTTTTTGGCCATGCTTCGTGCATTATATGCATGTCTGGGATGTAGAGTTTCCTCCTTTTTTGCTCAATTTAACCTTTGGCTGCTGTGGATGATGTTTCAGACAGTAGAGCCCAGTCAGCGCCATAGCAACCTACTGTTTGCTGGTGGGCCACTCTGTGTCTTATGATGTCACTTCCTTCCTCTGCTCTTTCCTAATGTTTAGTATATGGTGAGTCCCAACAAATAAAAACAGTAGCATTTTTTTTTCTTATGGAAAGCAAGACATGCATTAAGACAGACCACAAACTGCCCTGTTAAGTAACCGGGAGCAACGGACATTCTCATGCTCACATACTGGACTTTGCTAGTTTGAACTGTCTGGAAGTTCTGTCCAACTACGGCCTCAGTGGACAGCCAATCACACGGTCACCCACCCAGCACATGTGACACAATCACACGTGTGTAGTTCATGCACATCACAACTACAACTGCTCCACACTACCCACTACACTACCCAGAATCCTTTAGTGCAAGTATTTTCTGAATTTCATATTAAACACATATTAAATATATATTCATATTAAAATGGTTGGAGAGGCCAGGTAAGCAAACTGATGAGCATATAAGTGGGATTTTCAGTTCTTGTGTAAAGATTTGGCCTGTAAAAAAAACAAGCAAAATGGGGAAATAATATTATTCCTCACATTTTTCTTCTTTTTGGTCTTACCGTCTGTAATCACATGTCAATGTAGCCCATTAAATTAGTCAGCATAGCGTAGTGGTCTTTTTCATGTTGAAGCACCGACC
The DNA here is from genome assembly GCA_025169545.1 of Anguilla japonica. Classification (NCBI taxonomy): domain Eukaryota; kingdom Metazoa; phylum Chordata; class Actinopteri; order Anguilliformes; family Anguillidae; genus Anguilla; species Anguilla japonica. The sequence continues at coordinate 5,645,640 of CM045884.1, forward strand.
GTTAAGAGTGATTTGGGGAATTTTAGGAACTCAGAGGGCTGATCGTAAAGCGCTGTAATTAAATCTAATCGTGTGTGTTCGGTTCACAAACATATACATGTTTCTTGGGAAGCCAGATGGAAGATAATTTTAGCGGGTTTATTTTTGTAACATGAAAACGTAAATCATAACGCATATGGCCATCACTGCAACTGTCATCAAGGCTGTGGAACTCCTCAGGAATACATTTAGGGGAAGAAAAAACAAACATTTCATTTTGGAGAGAGAAAGAGAGCAAAAAAAGAGGGTAAGATCAGTGTCTTCATTAAATTAGAAATATGCTTACATTCTGACCAAAAGTATGGCCAACAAAAGTTTACTTCTACATTACCTTACATTTAGCAGATGCTCTTATGATTTCACAGATTATCATTATTATTATTATTGTTATTATTATTATTATTATTATTATTATTATTATTGTTATTATTATGGGGCAGCACGGTGCTGCAGTGGGCAGCACTGTGGCCTCACAGCAAGAAGGTTCTTGGTTTGAATCCCGGCTGAGGACCTTTCTGTGTGACGTTTGTATGTTCTTTTTGATTCCATCCACTGATACAGATGGATATTTACTGAGGCTATTCAGGCTATGCTCTGCGTAAAACAGCAGTGACCCAGCTGCCAATCAAGAGTCACAAACCCAGTTCCCTAACCACTGTGCTGTACTGCACAGTAGAAATAGCAGAAAAGAAAACTAAGCTGTAAATGAGAAGGGAAGAATAATTATGTGTGTCGAGTACAATAGAGTACAGTAGCTGAAGAGCATACCATACCATAATGTTCCCCAATGACCCAATTCCTACGTGAAGTCCTTGAACTGGTAATAGGAAACATTTTCTTGGTACAAAGCCTCACGCTCACATTGTCATCAAAGAGGCGTTGTTTGGTGGGCTTAAGAAAAACAAAAAAACAATGCAGCATTCCTTTATGATAAAATGTAATGCGACTTTAATTCCACATAGCACTTTCTACCTCAGCCCTGCAGGTTTCATGTGAATTCATTCCTGAAACATGATCACCCAGCTTAGATCACCCAGTGATTTATTTTTTTTTTTTTTGTACAGGACTAGTGTCTAAATTTATCTAGGGCCAAATGAGTTGCAGAGTTCCGGTATGGACACACAATGCCACGATTGTGGCTTTCTAAAATTTGCTTTCCCCTGTCAAACTTTCAGAGTAATCAATCAGTATCATTTATTGACCAACTATGGACTCACTGTTTAAACAGTTCGGCCATTCCCACAGTCAGTCAACGGAAGCAATCTGAAGATTTGTTTGACCATTTTGTTTGACCAAAGAGGAGTTCAGGCAACTTGGTAATGATTTTTTAATAATAATTAATTATAAAATGTAAAATACCCCACCCACATGTACCGTGTTGTTCCCAGTAATTAGTAAGCAAGGGAAATGACACAGGCATGATAAATATGCTGAAAGGTATGTTGTTAGTGAACAAAGGGTTGGAGAATCCTTTGCTGCTTTGCCTTACATTCATTTAAGTAAATCTGGCCCTCTCTCAACATTTTTCTGGGTACTGCAATATGTCCTCCGGCTTGAAAGGTAAACATAATATATATATAGATCTTTTTTGATGTGATTTCATCACTCCAATATATTTATTATAAGCATATATTATTCAGCATGAGGTTACTGCACTGCATAAAATAATTCAACTGCTGTGGCTTTAATTTTATACTGATTCTGACCATAGTAAAATTTTTTTGTCTATCCTGCGATGAAGATTTAAACACTTTTTCGGCATAAACAGGAAATGGTTCATCACCGCGTCCAGAACATCCAAATCTGTTGTTTATGTTTCCAGAACAATCCGCTGAAAAAAGAAGTGCCATGGCGACCCGTGAATTAGACTAGCTCCGAGCGCTGAGACACACCAACCTGGCGTCTTTACATTAACTGTGACTAACAGGAAACGTGGATTAGGCGCACTTAAAATGGAATTAGCGTGTGGAAAGATTGACGTGTTGACTTTAATCTGCCGTTGGCGTTCCTGATGCGCGAGCTAACCGTGGTGCGCTTGGCACCGAAGTGAGGATTACCTCACTCCGTGGCGCTCCGAGACCCACCAAAAAATGTCAATGCAAATGAAAATTGACGGAACGCATTGCCTTGCCCTGATAATATTTGCAGACACTAGTCAACACGCAGGAATTTGCTCTTTCATTCAGGCTCTCTGGAACTCACAGACTTACAGATACAAGTGCTGCTCATGGAATATATTACCGATATATTGAAACAAAATATATTAGCAAGATAAAAAAAAAAAGATGTTGCAACACTGCATAATATATGGGCAAATAGACAAAATATAGCTGCTTTAAGATAATAATGATAAGACAAGATTTCATATGCAAGCAAGTACTGATGAGTGTCAGGGTTTTGATATTGTGTTTCAAAGGCACAAAAATAAAAATAAAACAAAATCCCAGGTAATTCCAAATTTTCTGTCTGCTTCTTTTCTTAAAACCACAAGACTACTGAAACAAGCTCTGAAATGTACGATGCAGAGGAAAATTATAGAACCACTAGATTTATTCTGCTCTTCTGGGATGGCGATATGTTTTTATTAATGTTCTTTACTCCCTTTTTCCATCCATCTCATTATTGTTTTTTTCTTCCTGAAATTTAATTAAAAACTCAAAGGCTTCCTCTTTGGTTTCCGCAGGATCCAGCAAAGAAATATGAAATGATATCTGTCGGGGTCAGATGAATTAGAGCATTACAATGTTCGGAGTGCAGGGGCTGCAATGGCCGTTCGGTTCATTGGGAGGTCCTAGTCCATTTAAGGAAACGATTACGGGAGCAGAATGCCAAATATCTGTTTCCAGAAGGTTCTTGGTTTGGCAGGCGAACAGAAAGAAGAACACAGTCTTGCTGGGCCACCTTTAACATTCTACAGCAATAACTCACAATAATCACAAAAAAGTGACCCCGCCATGTAGCTGCACCTATAAATCCTGCAATCAGTGACTCAAGTATCCAGAACCCTTTTGGGGATCATTTTCCATATTCTTCATGCATAGCATGCGAATATTGTATGGCATTACTTCAAACAATGCTTTATCCTGCATGGAGAAATTCAACAGGAAATGTACTTTTAAACTCTGGCGCGAAGAGGAAATATCACAGATGTCTGTAAGTTTTCCTCCGTAAAACCTGTCCTCCAAATTATTCTGATACACGTACACTGTAGCTTTTATCAAATAAAAAGCATAGGTGAATATATAACAATATATTATCATAACATAGCAATATGACACAGTAAGCATTAAATACCTAAAATTAGTTTTTTTTTAAAGAACTGAAGATTCATTTGCTACTTTAGTGCCATCTAGTGGTAATGACAGATAATGCAGTTACTTGGTGGGAGCTACTGAATTACAGCCAATAAAGTTTTAAGTTTGGTTATATCAACTACTTCCAAAAAAAGTGAAATTAGCCATCATTAGCACTGAATGATTACTCTAGACCACCGGCAACCAAACCTTTTCCTAGGGATCTAGCATCCTGCAGGTGAACCCATAAAGAATGAAACACACGAAACTGACACAAAAATGGAGCCTGATCCTTGTTGTATATCCAGTACCCATTAATATAATCCAGTTTCACTGATAACCTCCCCTTTGAAACAAATTAATTAAGATGCTATTAGTTAGCCACGGAGAGGTTAATGACCGTCATTAGAAACAAAGGCAGCGTCCACTATCATTAGGCCAAACTTGGTTATTTTGTCAATTTTGGTTATTTACTGGCCGGAAGATAGATGAGTGCTGCTATCGGCCAGGACGCTAATTGGCTTTAAAAACCATAACGCAATCAATCTTCCGTTGTGATTGTAATACCAGGAGGATGCAATTCCCCAGTTCCCCCCCCCCCGTCCATTCAGAGGAGCTTTTGCAGGGAAGGCTGCGTGCTTTGTTGCACGGGCTGATTGAGAAATGGGGAGTCATTCTAACATGGCTGACTCCTGGCATGACTCTCACACCCAGTCCAATCTGACGGAGGAAGGTTTGTTTCCATTTCAAACATAATCAGGACATTGCACAGGTTTCGACAGCCAAGGAAGGGCAGCCATCACAAGTTATGGGTGGGTCTATTATAAGCAAGATAGTTTTTAACATATATTCAGGCCGTTGGAATCATGAAACCGGTGGAGCAATGGGAAGGAAGTAAGGGTTTCCCCACAATGACTTATTCATGGGTGTACAGCTGTTTGTGGGGGACCATTTGGCCCATGCAAAAAAAAAAAAAAACTTCTCATATTGATCGTGAGGCATCACACAGCGGCTACGTTCCCCCCAAAGGCAATGAAGGATCCCCCACCTGCCGTTGTGTTTATCTGGACCCGTACTTACTTACATTCATCATATCATCACACAATTAAGGATAGCACGATACTTCTGTGCCCATTGCCAGGAATTTTATGGTAATGGTACGCTCATTGGAAAGGTTTGAAATGGTCATCTGAATTATTAATCATTTTTAATGAGCATTATTAAATATTGTCACACACATACAACATTGGTAATTACCGCCACAAGTAGATATAGGTCTATTAATAACAATAGCAAGACCTGTCAAAGGCTGTAAAATGCATTTATTATCAGGGTTATAGATCACGTAAGCAAATGAATGGGGAATTTTATGGTGTGATATTTTGGACAGCTGAAAAGGGGGGGGGGGGGGGGGGGGGGGGGGGGGTGATCAGCTTTTTGGCCGAAACGACAGGAAGGGACTGCCCTGACTTTGTGTTGGCAGGAACAACGGGAACCCAGCTTCGAAGTCCAGTCGGGTACCGCCGCCAAAACGATGGAAATAATCGTCGACCCGTTTGAACACAAAGGCCGGCTTAAGATGAGCTCGTAAATGTTTATTAGGCTTTCTATATATACATATAGCGCCGTCCCCCCCCCCCCCCCCCCCCCCCAAACCCAGTTTAATCATGCCAGCGTGGGGGCGTTTGATTGTGGGCCGCGCGGTTTGTGACCTTCGCGCACACGCCATCCCGAAACGCGCTGGAAAACATTCGCGGGTCTCGCGGCGTGACGTGTGCAGAGCCCCGGGTCCTGCTGGCGTAGCGGAAAAGCGAGCGCGTGATTTAAGGGGGTGGGGGGGGGGGGGGGCGGCGCTCGATCCAGGGAGGACGCTGTTTTATCTCCGCCCCCCCCCCCCCCCCCCCGCTTGTAAATCAGCGCTTAGCAGACGTCCTCTTACATCATCAGGGAAGCTGGACACGCTGGAGACTAGACTGCTACACGTTCCCATAAAGGGTGCTTTTAAAGTTGAAAACCGAAAGGAAAAGAAAAGAAGAAAAAAACGTGTTGTAGTACAGAGACAGAGAGAAAGGGAGAGAGAGAGTGAGAGAGAGAGAGAGAGAGAGAGAGAGAGAGAGAGAGAGAGAGAGAGCTGGGTGCATGCACTGAGTGGGTGCGTTCGATGCTCTCATGATAAGCATGTGCACTGCTAAAGTCAGAGAATCCAGAACACGGAAGTATAGCGTCGCTTCAGCACTGTGGAGGGGTGCAAACAGCACAGTTCATCCCCAGTTTCTCCTGGTTCTTTTCCCCTCTGCCATGGACCAGACACATACTGTTGATTTCCTGGGTGAACTATTTCCTGAGTTCAAAGGTGCAGATATTAATAATTTGTAACAACCTAATTGCATTTTCTCATTCTCCAGATCCAATGTCATGTATTCTTTCTTCATGATCTGTAAATGTTTTAATATCTATATATCTATCTACAGTATCTATCACACACACATACACACACACACACACACGTGCACATGCATGCGCACACACACACACTGTTTATAGTGAAGTTAATAGTAAAAAAAACAAACACTAAACCATGTGCAACAGCTTGCTCAATCCAACACTTACGTCTGTGGTTTCTAGCCGTATATCACTCACGTGTCAGAAGGAGATACAGACAGGGTGTAAAATCCATGTGCCCCTGCTATCTGCTGGTAGATCTCACATGCAGCAGATGCTGTAATTTTGGCTTCATCAAATTGTCAGGAGAAAGTTTATAGGCGAGCCCGGAGATATATCTGCCCGAAAGGGTTATCGGGTTCGCGCTGGCGGGCGCCTCGCAGTTTTGAATTTAATGAACACATCAATATCGCACGTTAAAAGGAGAGTAAATAAAAAGTCTATTGCTTTTTAATAGAGCGGTTAGAATTTAAATCTTCTCATGCACAGGAAATAACACTTTGCCAAACTGGAACAAATGGGAGTTCGTTAAATTATTATTACGTTGGCAAATATATATTTAAAAAAAAAAAGAAGATATTTCACTGTAAATTCGCTGCCGATTCACACTCCGTTTATAATGTAGATACGACATTAATCAAATGGAAATCTTCAAGGTATTGGGCCAAACTCAGTAATTTCTGGTGGTGAAGGTGCAACTTTATTAACCCTTTAAGGTGTGAGATCACAAATACGTGATTAGAACATTCTTAACTGAACATTCTAGTGCTGATGTAACAATCGCTTCTGGTAACTGAAAGCAATGGAGTTCTAGAACACTGACTTTTGAAATTTTGAAAAAAAAAAACCCTGATCTTCAAAGGGTTAAGTGGTTACTTCATAGGACTCTGCAGCATATGTCAGGCTTAAAATAAGCAGAGCAAACAGGGAGAAGAAGGTTAGGACCCTGGCTGAAATAAGAGTAGGACCTGCACCCCCTGACCCCCCTCCCCCACCCCCCACCCCCCCCCCCCCCCCCACACCAACGAGAAGATTTATTACAAATGTTCACGCCATAGCTTTGGTTCAGACGTGTGTCACCCCCCTCCCCCCCCCCCCCCCCCCCGACACAGGCCAAGTCAGGGGACCCCCGCCTGCCCAGAGGGTCCCCTCTCTGGTTTGCCCCCCCCCCCCCCCCCCTCAGTGCTCCAGATCTGTCAGAGAGAGTCGCTGCCATCTGTACCGCGCCAGTCCAGGGGAACATGTGTTTGGCCCTCTCAGCCGGCCAGTGCTAATAATAATTATAAAAACCGCTCGTCCAGATTGATAGCACCACTCCTTAACCTCCCCACAATGATCCTCAATGCCATTTAATTACACCTGGCAGGGGCCGCGATGATCCCCTAAAAAAACAAGGGGCTGGTGTGGGGGGTGTGGCGGGAGTGGGGGGGGCGGAGGGGGGGGGGGTTGTATTTCCATCCCAGGTGATTTACAGTCGTGACCCGTTTGAAAACCGCGATGTGGCACTCCCGCTGTGAACAGGGGCTCAGAGAAAGAAACAGCACCCCACAGCACGGTCCCCAAAGCACACAGAGCGCCCAGGGGACCCACACAACGCATGCCTGCGGTTGCTGCGACAACAAATAAAACAACAGCGGGATGATAGAAGGTGCCGGAAAGTACAACATGGGATTACGTGCAAACAGGTGCACAGGTATTTTATTAAACTAACATGCAGCGGTAGGCATTTGGGGGTGAACAGTTTAAGCGCTTCAAACTGTAACCTTGGCCTTGACCTGTCGAGGAACTTGTTCAATATCACTTCAGTATATTTATAAATCTAGTTCTTGGATAAAAGGTTTGATTTCAAGTGTTTGTTTTTACTTGCAATGATTTCATGAATATATTCACTGAAAACCTGAAAAAAACTGTGATCAATGAATAAAAGTATCAACAAATTGTCACACACCTCTTTCACAATATTAGTATTTCTCAAACTCTGTAAATCCTCTTTTAATTGAACGATGATGCAATGCCCGCACTAGGGGTGGTCGGAGGGGTGATGGGTGGGGAGTCAGCTAAACAGCCTGCCCATTCTCCATAAATTAACGACAACAAGCATAAGGTCAAAGGTCAAACCTGACATTCAGTCTGCAAGTTCTGCACTTCACGTGACACCAACAGACACGTGTTGCCTGAAAGAGCTGCCGTAACCAGCAGTGCATTATGGGTAATTTTTCTTTATCCTTGGAATACAATATCATTCCAAAGCCACTGTTGGCATTCTGTATCCAGGTGTGGACATGTTCCATTTTGCTAAGGAGGGGTTGGGCATATGCTTATCTGCAGAGAACCATTGTAACAGATTTATTTGTCAACTAATGTAACATTTAGCTGTTGCACGCATGCATGCATGCATGCACGCCTGCACGCACGCCTGCACACAGATTCACCCACACACACACAGATCCACACCCCCACACACACACACACTTAAGTGCACGTCATGTACATGGTCGTCCCTCAGTTGAGTTATGACATACGTAGATGTTAAAAATGGAACCCACTGCCACTAAGAATTCTACTTTGAAAGAAATGGATTGTGGGTAATGGGAGTAATGAATGACAGACAGAGCAGGTGTAGTTCAACAGCAAAAAAATATGAATGAATACAATTTTACTGATAAAAAGCTCCAAGCATTCTCATTCTGAGAATGAGTTGAGAGTCATCCTACTTAAATGTACAACAGTTTTTTATGTTTCATTTTACACATGGATTCACATACATAAAAAAATATGATTTCTTCACCGAGAACAAAAAAGTGAGTTTGCAGTTGAACTGGCTGGTTAAATCATTAAAACATTTTTTTTTTAAATCATCTTAATATTGGGGGCCCCTGCAGCTGACAGTAGGACTGGAGAGGGGGGGGAGGGGCGGATTTCTCACGGGGTCCCCCCAGTGCTCGGCCGCGGTAAGACCGCCAAGAAAGGGGATGTTTATCCGAGTCGCCGTGGGAACCGCGCGGGGGCCGGGGGGCCGACGGAGAGGCCGATGACTCAGAGGATTGGCGCTGGTTGTGTGACCCGCTGGACGCCGGTGCTGACAGACCCGCTTATCAGACGCGCGCCGCTCGAACGCGGCATCGCCCCGCCGATTCCCGCCGCGAGACGGACCGCGGCCCCGGGGGGGAGGAAGGGCGGGGTTAGGGCGGGGCTCCGGCGGCAGGCGATGGGGGTTTCTGGGTAACGGAACCATCTCTGATGTGACAGAGTTCTGTCTGATTCCAAAGAAAAAAAAAGTGGTGAGAGGAAGGTCTGTGCTGATTGGCCATTCACCCTCATCCCCCTGGTTAGGGGCGGGGTCATTCAGGATACCCCCTTTTTCTCCTGCCCTTCTTCCATAAACCCGTCCCAACAAAGTTTCATGTGTAAAGCTACTGTGCTACCCATGGTTGTATAACTCCTCAAATTATTCCTAGACATCATTTTATTACATCATCGTCTCCATCTTACGCTGGGAGTCTGGTTATTTGAAGGTGAACAAAGTGACTGATACAAATATTCATCTTAAGTGCACTCAATAAGAGCGTATCAATCATCCCGGGTTTAAGCTACACATATGTTTAATGTGGGTTTTTCAAAGAAGAAAGAACACTGTCCACATGTGGTTTCATCAGGATGTATAATGAGAGGATTTCAACATACTGATGTAACCAGTGACAACGGAAAGGCAAAAATAATACCATTATACCTCACACACACTTATGCTCAATGTCTTGACCCATCGACACACCGTGATCACAAAACATGCAATTAATGGAGGTGTTGGCAAAAGGCCATTTTTAGCCAACAATTACCAGTATGTTTGGAATAATGGAATAATTAGAGGATGCGTTATGTCCATTTTAATTTTGGACATTTCAAAAGTTTTCTGTTTGGGGTTATATAATGTGTTATGTGTGAATGTGAACAAACACAGCTGCCGTTTACATCCTAAGACCTTTTGACTAATTTCTTTCTTCTGTGTGTGTATGTGTGTGTGAAACAGAATGCCTTTCTCAATGTTAGGACGCACATAACAGCACAATTTGAGCATGAATACCAGGGGTTTAGTTGATTTATGACTGAGCGATTAATTTAATATTTTCCATTATTCTAGCTCGTAATGTCAGTTTGAAACCCAGCGTGGCCGAGACGCTTTCATCATCAGTTCAGCTCAAGCCTGGACCTTTTCCCACCTTTCCCCTGAAAATACGCTGGCTTAGAGTCTCGCTCAGTACCGGCCCTGTGTAAGGTGGGATTAGTTCATACGCACATCTTCCAGCTTTCCTGGTCAAAACTGACTTTGATTAGGTGATTGTGGTTCGCAATGCTGACTTTGAGCTTTTTTGTCTTGAACTCCAGTGGTTTTAGTCAGGGCATTCTTTCAAAAATTCCCTAGGTACGTGAGACAGATTGGCACAAGGAGCCCAGTAGGAATATGGTTTAAATTACCAGCGACTTTATTTTTCAAAAACCGAGTTTTTTGTTTTCTTTAGTCTCTCCTGTTTTCATCCTTATGTCATCGAAACTGTTCCCGTCTCGGGGAAACCAACGCCGGGACTCCAAAATGCAAACAGATGAATATCGCTCGGTGAATACTTCACTTCCTTACGAGCGCATTTGCTGAAAGAAACGTTTAGCAGCTAGATGCAAAGAAACGCCAGACGTTTTGGGCTATTTTTGTAGCCTGCTGCGGTTAGCTGCAGAATGTTCTGTCCCGTCTTAATGGGAGTTTCAAGGCCAAGGCAGGCATTGGTGGGAAAAATTGGGGAAATCGCTGTGACCTGCTGCAGCCGAATACACACGAGAGTCTGACACCCGACTTCAAAAGCATTTAAACGGTTTCTTGCACAAGAAAGAAAGAAAGACAATGACATAAATCCATATCAATTAGCTAAAACGTAAAACAGGAGGAAGCTTGAATTTGTGAGGCAGCCGTTGGGTCAAGTCCAGGCCATGCGAGTTTGGCCAGGGGGGTGAAGAGTGAGCTCCTGTAATGTGCAGCCTCAGAGAATGTCACCACGGTGTTCAGAGCAGAACACCATAGAGATAAAGTTAGGGCTAGGTTTAGGGTTACTGTTAAGGTTAGGGATAGTGGCTTAGGCTTAGTCTTAGAGTTAGACTTTAAGTTAGGCTTAGGCCTAGGCTTTGAGTTAGACTTAGGCTTAGAGTTAGACTTAGAGTTAGAGTTAGGTTTAGGTGTAAAGTTAGTTAGAGTTAGAGCTAGACTTGGGCTTAGATTTAGAGTTAGAGTTTAGGGTTAGGTTTAAGCTTAGGCTTAGAGATAGTTAGGGTTGGGTTAGCTGGGTTGAGGAGTTTTGGGCCTGTTGTGAACATAAGGGTGGCATTAATGTGAACTTTCTGGAAACAGACTGTGGACCAATGCCTATGACAATAGCCACAGTGTATTTTAAGGCTTATAAAGCACACATTTTTAATTGCAGGTTGTTTTTTGGGGATTTTCGAAGGCAATGGCTCGAACGCCAGCCAGTTTAAACAACCTCCAGCGTTTTTTCACACGTAAACCACAGTTTAATCCCGCCGTCAGCTGGAGTGATGGGACCTGACGATAATGTCCACCGCACCCTCTGTCCCCCTGGGGGAGGAGTTACTCAACGTGTCGGGGCATTCCCCCCCCGCTCCCCTGGCGCCACAAGGGCTCCGGATTCAGCAAGTCACTCTCTCTCTCTCTCTCTCTCTCTCTCTCTCTCTCTCTCTCTCTCTCTCTCTCTCTCTCTCTCTCTCTCTCTCTCTCTCTCTCTCTCTCTCTCTGTCTCTCTCTCTCTCTCTCTCTCTCTCTCTCTCTCTCAGAGGCCGGGGCCCTCCAGGGCTCCACACTCGTCCCGGCTCGCCGTGTTTACAGAGGAGCTCATCACCTGGCTCCTGGGGGGCTGAAAGCTGAGCCACTGCACTGAGCCAAACAGCGCCCCCCCCCCCCCACCCCGGTCCCAGAGGGTTATCCAGCATTAGCTCCTTTCTGAGCTATTCTTTGCTGGTGTTTTTTTTTTTTCAGTGTTCTAGAACTCCATTGTTTTCGGTCACCAGTAGCAATTGTGACATCAGCAATTAGAACTTTCAGTTATGAAAATTCTAGTCACAATTTTTTTTTCGTGAACTTACACCTTGAAGGGTTAATTGGCAATGTTGATTGGTTTGATCAGCTACGGGCACAGCCAATGGCTGTTAATGTGCCTACTGGCATTTCTCAATGCTGCCAGTGGCCCCTTCTTCTTCTGATGGGTAAAGATGGGGCCTTTGTTAGTGGCTCTGGATCTGAGCATCTGCTACATGCCAGTAATGCACCGCAATCTGTAATACTGTGTGTTTTAGTTGGGCTGCTCCATTCAGCTTAAACACATGTCTAAAAACACACTGTAGCATTACTGTTTATGTTATTTTAGTTTAATAGATCTGGATTGGCTCAGCAAGCTTAAGCTGAACTATCCTTTGTGGCAAAAAGACAAATTTGTGGTTATAACTGCAGTCAAGTCTATTAGCGACTGCTATGTCCGGAGATAATACTTACTAATAACATTATTACGATAAATAATTAAACGTGAATCTTCACTTTTTTATTCACAAACACAGTCTGAAGAGTTGGTTTTGGAGATTTGATAACTCGCCAAACTGTGATTTGGAAAAACGAGTTTGGTGGAAAACAATTAGTTACAAGGACACCTTTTGTTTATTGAATCCAGAGCTTCCTTTTTCATTTTTTTTCTCTATGAAGATAATGCCAAAAAGATTACTTACTTAACACGTTTTTTTTTCAGTAAGTAAGGGAAATAATTTGTCTCATAATCTGTCCTTCTGATATATTTCAAAGGGCGATATCATTGCTTCCGAAGCAGCCAGACGCTCGGTTTCCTCACTGTAACATAAAACCAGCCAAGGTCACCGGAATTGCCACGGAAACGCTATTCCACTTCTTTGCGGATGTCTTTTTAGCCGACGCAAACCTTTCAATTAATCCCGGTCCGTCCTGGAAGCTATAACGTGTCCTCCAGCGTTCCTCCATCGAAATTAATGGCGTAACGCAGGAGAAGGGGCACGTGATTAACCGCATAAGGCCGCTTGGGAGAATGATTAGGCATTGGACAGGGGACGGAGGGGTGGGACAGGTCTCCTTATTTAGACCTTTGTATCTCACCGCGTCCCCCTTTGCCGTGACAAGGCCTTTATTTCAGGCCAAACATTAGCCTTGCTCAGCGCGCTCGTAAAACACGAAACGCGTCAGAGGCACTGTAACTCACAGGGAATTTAGGAAGAAATAAACAGATTGGCGCAGGTCTTCGCTGCGGCCCCCCCCCCCCCCCCCCCCCCCCCCTCGCCCCCCCCCCCCCCCCTTCCCCCTTCTGTCCACAGGCTGGAAAACCGCACGCTGATTTAATCTGCCGATCTCCACGCCTGGGCGGTCTGTTTGTGTGTTTCTCATGGTTCCCAAGAATACCGCGTTACATGTTCTCCGCTTTGTGGGAGATCCCGCGGCCTGACGGCGTTTCTGCTTTTTTTTGCGCAGACGAAGATAAATCATTTATTTAAAACCCCACGTTCATCCAAAGAAGGGGGTTCTGGGGTCAGGGGGGGGTGCACGGTGGCCACCTGTGGACCTGATTAAGAATTAGAGCTCTGTCGGAGTGGGACGGATCAGACTGCTCGAAACAGAGCAAAGAAAAGGGTCCCGCTACACATCAGATGATCTCCAACTTTGATCACTACAAGGCTTTGATTGCAAAAGGGATTAAAGAGGGAATTAACTGCACGCGGGCTTGTGCTAGCACCACGATAGCTATTATGCATCTTATCGGGCTAGTGGTGCTCCTTGTAATTGATTCTGTCTCTTGTTATATCTTTACTCTCATGCAGTCAGAGAAAGCCTTGAAGCTTACGCGTCTAATTTTCAGATAAATTTCAGTTACATTTCTGCAATTGTTTCTGACCTTTATTCATAATTTGTATGTTCCATATGTAACTGCATACACTTCACAAAAAGTTTCAAATATGATTCTATGGCTGTATTGGCATTTGTATGTTTTTTTGTTTACTTGTTTACTGGTGTGTTTGGTCAGTACACAGTAGAATGTTCAGTGCTAAATTAACTCTGGCAGAGTATATTTTACCATGACAGAGTACATTTGATCCTCCCTGAACTCATGGAAACTCTGTTGGAGTAAAATTAACACTGATAATTTTACATACGTAATGTACTCTGTTAAAGTGTGCGGTAAAACCATAATCAGCATGTGACCTCGTATGAAAGCTAAAATAAAGCAAAATATGACATCAGTGGGGAGGAAAAAATTAGCACTAGGAAATGAATGCATGTGCTGGGATTCAGATGTACCCCCAAAGAACAGCTAGTCCCACAACCGCTTTTCTGCCCTATTCAGCAGGATACTGAAGCCAATCCACGCAGCACCTCTACCCCCCCGCCCCCAATCCTGCCGCCCTCCCCCCCCCCCTTAAAGGCTGAGGGAGAAATACACACTGCAGGTTTGGAGTTACAAGGAAATAAGTCATTTCCTCTGGTCTCCATCATTCTGATTGGGGTCTTGGCAGAGGCATCTGAAGCAGTAAAGCTGACTGAAGCTTGGGGTGGAGGGGGGGGGGGGGGGGCATATCCATGTAGCTCACTGGAGCTCTGGCATTTTTATGATGCTAGATGCATTAAACCCCTTCACCCCCCTCATATCTCCACTCAAGATTCTGTCCATGCAGTTCCTCCCTAACCACATCCCCCGCCCCCCCTGCCCCCACCATCCCCTTCCCATCTGAACGCAATGCTGAGCTGTAGCATGGGCATGAACCCCCAGAAAAAAAAACCTCCGTTTGATGTGCATATCCAAAGCATGAAAGTTCAAACGCATAATGAGGAAGGGGAAAGAACTCGAAGGAGACCTGCAGGACGCCGGTGCGATGCGGTGTTTCAGTTTTCTTCTGGGTCGCATGCGTTCGCTCAGATGGCGGCGGGCTCACACAGATTTATAGCAGCGCCACTTAACAGCGTTTCCCTTCCCTATCTTTGGCTCTTTCTCTCCTCTCCCTAACAGTCACCATTAGACATTTACCTAACCCTTTTGAAGAGTAGGTTTCTTGAGTAGGTTTCTGGACTGTTTTTTCAAAAGTGGGTGTTCTAGAACTCCATTGCTCCTGAATCACCAGTAGTGATTGTGACATCAGCATTAGAATGTCAGGTTAAGAACATTCTAATCACATATTTGTGATCTCACACCAAACATGTTTAAAATTTAACTGTAGATTTAAAAAATATATACAATTTAAACATTGCCACATTGTGTTTCTTGACTAATTTATTAGCCTCTTACTTCTTTGTTGTTTTCTTTTTTTAACTTTTTTTTTTTTGGTTCCAGACTTTTAAAAACGTCACAGTATCTTGACGCAGACAGACGACCGGAGAGCCATGTTAGGGCCGGTGAACGCCTCAGGGGTGCGGCAGGGATGGCATTGTCAGGCAGCGGAACATGTCAGGTGCACCACGTGCTTGGGCTGCAACGTTTGGCCCGGGCGATTTTAAGTAGCTGTCCTTAAAGCTCAGTTGTACTTGGCTATTTTTACACTCAACCCCCTCCCCCAGAGCATGCTGGGGACGCACCGTTTTTCTCCACGAGTAGACAGCGACGCGTACTGTCAGGATGGGAGACCGATGATATTATCGCTGATTGTTGAAGTAACCTCCTTGCCACCTGTTACACTGACGCTTCCTGCCAACCTTTAGTCTACCTCATTTTGACTGATATCCAGGCATGCAAATGCGTAGGATTTTGTTTGTTTGTTCACCACATTTGTGTGCGTGTGTGTGTGTGTGTGTCAGTGCATGTCTGCTTGCATATGCTTGTATATATGCAAGACTATTGGTGTGTGTGTGTGTACGTGTGTGTGTTTGTTTTATGTGTATGTGTGTTTGATGCATGAGTAATTCATGCATTAACATAATCTTACACATGGCATGAATTACTATTTTCTTCAAAAAAATCACACAAAAATCACCGCTATATTTTTATTAACACTGTAAGAGTTGAACTAGCACTGGACATTTTACTGTGCGTGCACAGCTGTACAAATGCATGAAAAACACAAATCCAAGTAGCTCTGAGACTAGGGGCTACGCTAACAAAATAAATAAATAATGTCATGGAAACAGATTCTTAATGTCCTGGACTCAACCAGACGTCTAGCATGGGCAGCTGTGGTATGTGGCCGTGACCTTGGGCACACGCACTCCCCTGTATGAGTGTACGTTTGTTGTACACAGTCACTGGATCCAGCAGAGCCAGCCCCTGCTCATTTCCAACGGTGACCGTGCGTGCGTTTGAAATCGCATATGGAGATAATCGCCTCAGGTACCGCCGCCTCATTACCCCCTTGCACGGTGGCGTCAGAAGCTTCCGGAACGAGCCGATAATGGCCCCTTCGCTCCGTGGACTGGAAAAGGCCCAGGCAACAACGCCGATATGACACAGCGCAA
The DNA here is from genome assembly GCA_025169545.1 of Anguilla japonica. Classification (NCBI taxonomy): domain Eukaryota; kingdom Metazoa; phylum Chordata; class Actinopteri; order Anguilliformes; family Anguillidae; genus Anguilla; species Anguilla japonica. Next base: position 5,661,921 of record CM045884.1, read on the forward strand.
AAAAGTCAGCTGGTGAGAGAGAGAGAGAGAGAGAGAGAGAGAGAGAGACAGAGAGAGAGAGGAGAGAGAGAGAGAGAGATAGGATGGATGGCAGCTGTAAATAATTTAACCTAAATTCACTGTGGAGATTCATCCCAAACACACTCTCTTAATCTCTTGAAACAAAGGCCATTGTTTCCCCTATATATGCATGTGGTTTGTTTGTGTGTGTGTGTGTGTGTGTGTGTGTGTGTCTGTTACTCATCAATAGCAGAAATTGAGAAATCATCCACAAACACACACAGGCATGCATACTGTACACACACATGAACACACACACACACAGACACACCATACTACACCTTAGAGGAAAAGGGCCTGTGCAGTTTTTGATTTGTTCTATCCTGTAATGAAACATTGGAATTCTGTAGCTGTTTAACAGCACTGCGTAGATCTCGCCCTCGTTTCGCCCGCAGATATATATATATATATACACGATACTCAGCCAGCGGATAATCTATCAAAGCCGGGAGAAAAGAGCAGCGAGCGGCCATTAATGAGGCGTGGAGAAGCGCCGGTCTTCGCCCGCGAAAGCCGACACCTAAACTGCTTCTGACAGCGCAAAGTCGTAATATTAGTTTTAGCACAAACCCCATTCGTCATCCGCCATTTTCTTTCGCGGGCGCCGCTGCAGAGAGCGACGTGAAATTAGCATAACGGCAGACAAGAGACTCTTAATCATCCAATCAGACGCGACCCGTCAGAACCCGGCGCTAAGACGCTAAGCTGCTAGGCTGCCGTTGCCACGGCCACCTAAGGGGAACCTGTGCGTCCTTCTTCACGTCCTCCGTGTTCAGTTCCTCAACGCGGAATGCGAGGGAGGCGTCCACCAATCACACGCAGCGCTGTGAACCCGGCGCAGTCCAACCAAACACCTCTCCTGAAATTTCAAATTATTTTCAAACTTTTTTTTTTTTTTAAAAGTAGTCAACGCTTTCCCCTTGTCTTTCCCCTCTTTTGTTCTCCAGTCAAAAAATGGGCTTTGACCAGGCCATTAAATGTGGCAGGCACAGCACGAGACAGAGGGAAATTGGTGCTGAGGACAGTCGGCTTCACCTACTTTTATGTGTGTTCCTTTCCCTTTCACATCTTAAGTGGGTACGAACGACTTCAAGCATGTCTTTTCACTTCCAAGGTCAGAGGTTTCCGGATCGGCCCCCCTGCACATCAGAAGGACACCCCCCGTAATTAAGAGAAGGGGCGAGCAAGGAGGACCCGCGGAGGATCTGGTGGCTTTGGGCCCTTGCTTTAGACGGTCCCTTTGAAGTGCACATTCCAGCAGGGGAGCAGAGACAGGTGAGAAGAGGAACTCACAAAGAGGAGGAGGGCTTTGGGGACCTGGAGAATACCTTTTCGCGTTCATTAAAACTCTTGTGGGCACACGGGGAATGCATTATCATTGAAGAAACATGTACAAGAGAAATGCTTTGATTGAACTTGATATGTTTAATTTTTTCACAGTGAAAAGCTATCTGGTAATGTCCTGAGTAGTGTGACTACAAGAGTTTTTTTTTTTTTTTTCGCAACAAACAATTAATAACAGAAGACAAGATTCTACGAGAAAACCTTTTAAAATGAGTTACAGGATCACAGACAACCTCTGTAATTCAGAGTCTGCTACTAGCTTTGAAATAAACTCAAGGGAGTTTATTCAAGGGAGTCTTTTAAACAAATTAGTTTGCTCGCCATCGGTTTGTTTGCTATTGCATACAGTGCAGTGCTTTTGTGTTACAAAGATTTTTTTTTTTTACTAGGAAGTGTGTCGGCCTTTAATATCTGTGGAGAACTCAATCAAGCTCTGTTTCGGACTAGCAGAGAGCTTGGCGGTCAATCACAGCCATCTTGTCACCCTATTAGGCAATAAAGCAGACCTGTGGAGTTCTCAATCCCAGTGCCATTCATACATCAACCCTGCTCTCAATGTCCACATGCTTGACTGAAGCTAACCAGGGAGCTGCTATTGGACCACAGCTGCTCAGCATTCCACAGCGTATTAAACCCATTTATTTCTTTGCCAAAAAAGAAGTATTAGCCTTAATTTGGCCTTAGTTCTACCCAAACAGTTTTTCTGAAAATGATCCTGTCTATTCTGGACAGTGTAAGAGGCCTGGTTATACAGTATAAATTCTCTGGTCGTTCCCAAGCTCAGTACATGCATTTTATTACTGCACACAGTGCAATATTCATACGGCACTTTTATGGCAGATCTTTCCAACAGTGCACGTGCTGAGAATATCTATGTGATTGTGGGACGCACGCGTGCACGCACACACGCACACACACACACACACGCATGCACGCACATACGCACACACGCACACACACACGCACTTACTCACACACATACACACACACACACACATATGCACACGCACACACACACATTGATGACTACATCTGTTCAGATACAAGTGAAGTTACATTGCTGCAGTTATTGCACAACCACATATATATATATATATATATATATATATATATATATATATATACACATATGTATATAAATGGTGGTGGGAAACACACTCACACACAAACATATTTTTTTTAGCCCCTTTTGAGTTTTATCAGCTGCCTGCAGTGCTGCTTCATTCTCTCCCCTCTCATTGTGCTCCAGTGGAGATGGCCCTCATTGTCCTCGGAATTGGCTGCGATCACATTTCGCACGTCCAGCGCCCGGGCTTGTTGATACAGTGATTTAACGAGAAAGGAGTAGAACATAATGTAAAAAAAAAAGAAGAAGAAAAAAGATAACGTGCGGTCAGAGGAGGGGAGGTGGTGGGGGGGGGGGGGGGGTTTAGGAAAAGCCGGGCTACAATGGCGCGCTCACAATGCTTCAAAGTGCTATCAGCTCCCATCTTAATCCGAACTCTCCAGGCCCCCGATCAGCGGTGTCTCCTTTCGGCTGCCTGTGTGTCGGAGCTGGCAGGCCCGGTGGCGCTCTCATCGCGGGGCTGAGAGGCTCGGTCTCCTGCTGCCCTCTGCAGTAGCTGAGCATCGCCGTGCGGGAGAGAGCTGCGGCCAGGGTTGCCAGGTTTTCGTGAGGAAAATAAGCGTCAGAAACAAGCCCAAAATGGGGGGCGGGGTGGCGGGGGGATAGTGACCCTGGGCCAAGGTGGATCACCTTATAGCTATAGGTTAGCTTTGTCATTATGCAGTAGTCACCCTGAATTTGAAGAAAACTGGGTTGCTTCTTACACCTACTGTAAATACAAGTGCCCAGATTTTTTAAAACAAGCCCAAACAAACCACAACTTCTGATTTTTTCAAGTGATTTCAGGGGGGGGGGGGGAACAAGCCCAAAATCTTGTATTCTAAGAAGACCAAGCAACACTGTGCTGTGTCCTGCTTTCACTGATGCCAGTAACCGGCCCAAGGACAGTTCTAACATCCCGTACCCCGTCCGAGCCCTGCCGGGCTCCAGTATCAACACAGGCCAGTTACAGAAAGGCCCCGGCCCTGAGGCTTTTAATCAGAGCCGCAAATGCACTGGGTGTCTGGACTTTTTCCAGCAATGGATCATTCATAAATAAAATATTACCTGGAGCCCCTGGCATATGCATTTTTGCTGTTGTTGTTGTTGTTGCAGATGTTTTTGCGAGAATAACAAGGTACTGTGTGTGCAAATAAGGAGGTTGATTGTTGAAGATTTTTAATATTCAGTGGACTTTTATTGAACAAAATTAATTTGTGAATCAACTATTCAATTCAATTTTATTTTTATAATCCTTTTTACAAAGACACCTTACAGTGAAAAAGAGAAAAGGAAAAATCTAGGCCTGAACCCCCCAAAAATGCAGTCACGACCCCCCTGGTCTAGTCCGAGGGGTGTCGGGGTTTAAGTCAGTCAGGGTTCCTCATGGTTTCTAAGGTTACGGGTGGGATTATTTTCCCCTTATCTTCCTGCCAGACATCCACAGGTTACCCGTTGTCATGTGTGGGAGCTACTCTCTCTTCTGCCGTAGTGATGTGCTAGTTCACTCCTGTGCTGCTGTGGCCAATGCAAACATGGCTGCAGAGGCCTTTGTCACAAGCTTGGAGTGATTGCTGACTCTAAATCGTCAAGAAAAGAAAACCTTTAAAAAAGTTTAAAAAGAAAAATGCCTCCATGCATAAAAATATGTCATGATTTATGACTTTAATCTCATTCAATTAAAAGATTAGTTCTTGTCATTGCCTGCACTGCAGATTGAAGTTGACCCTGCTCATCATTCACAAAGCTTGATTCTGGATCGAGGATTTGCTTCTTTCCCTTTTCCCCCACAGAGACGGAAAATCGAAATACCAGAAAGCTTAGGTACAAAGGCAAACTTTCACAAGTGGAATATTTTTTTCCACACACACACACACACACACACACCCACACACAAGTACAGTTCATACACACGCACGCACACACACACACCACCAGCTATGTTGACAGGCTCTCTCTCTCTGCCGGGAAGCGCTGACAGATCCAAATTAAAGTAATGCGATACAAACCGCTTTCCCAAGACGGTTTTCAAACCTGGGAAGTGAGAAGAACATCGGGGGGGGGGGGGTTCTGGTGTGGACACAGACCGCCTCCCCAAACTCCAGGCCTCGGCTTTTTCCACCTTCCCCTTAACCACATCCACGTCACGCTCGACCGAGTTTATGAGTTATGAGCTTAACGCGAGAGGACTTGATTACTCGGGGGGGAGAACCTCGTGCCCTTTTCATCCGTCCGAGCTCGCAGTTGGCGTGCGCCTACCTCCGCGGCTACGTCCTTTTCGCGTGCGTCGTGCCGAACCGCCGCTCACTGGAAGTCTCGGCCCAAAAAAAAAAACTTATTGTATGTAAAGAAGCACGATACCTGCCACCAGTCACCAGTTTTCAATTACGTAACTCGCCAGTGATGTGCATGCTGCCCGGCGCGAAGATGATGTAAGCGCACTGCATCTCCGCGGGGCGGAATGGTCGTGGGAAGGGTACGTGGCTGTCGTCAAGGCAACGTTCTCCGAGTGTGCATTAAGGCATTTCGAAAACATGTAAATCGTAAAAAGGCCTTAAAAGCAACATGCTAACTTTGGGCTAACTTTGCTAACATTCTGGTCATGTGCTGTACCGTACCCTGTACTGCCTTGCCACTGAAGGAATGGGGATGAGGGTTGGTCTGTTATACCTAAATTCTGGCCCTTATGAGATTTCAAAATTTGAGCAGACTTATGGTCTTCTCAAGGAGATTTATTTTACTGTTTAAAACTTACAGTTGAGTTATTATTATTATTATTATTATTATTATTATTATTATTATTATTATTATTAATAATAATAATAACAATGACAAAAATTATAATAGTAATGGGGTGGGGGGGGATTCTGCTTCTGAAAGTTTGTCTTTGTTCCTAAGATTTTTTGTATACCCTCTGTATTGTCTAGCCAGCACGTGCACCAAGGAAATGACTAATTTCTTAGCTGTTACTTATTTGAGTGATTGAATATTGTTTATGTATGTTAATGGCTAATTCAGATTCCCTTGCCAGTAGTTATGATCTGAAGGGCTATGGATTCAGCATACGCATAGCTATACGCTGTAGAGCTCTTAGTCTTTCTTCTGTATTACCACACACTAGGACATCTTTCTCTTGTAGAGCCACTGGGGTTAAATTTTTCTGCGTTCCCTTTGAAAGTGACAGGCCAGCTTTCATCCAATTTTACACCTGAACAAAGCCAGTCTTAAAACTTAGACACACAAAAGACACAATCGGGTTCGAGGAATAAGCTTTATGTGGCTCTGCGTGTGTGTGTGTGTGTGTGTGTGTGTGTGCATGCGTGTGTGTGTGTGTGTGCGTGTGCGTTTTCTGTCATAACAAGAACATAAATAAATGGCAAATCATTCATATACTGTTTCATATGGCACATTCAAACTGAGATGAGTGCGTGTTAAAAACACTAAACAATATCATATAAGCCACATATAGAGTTTTCCACACCGCACAATTTCAAGGCCTCTGAGTAGACCTTGGACTTTAGACTTCATTGTCCACGCTACGTGAAAATTTGTTTTTTTCGGTTTCATGTTACAACACACACACAATAAAAACAATCGCTGTTCACAATCATCTCATTCAGCATTCCGACCTTCCGACGATAATAATACCTCCGCATTTATTCCGTGCGGCATTCCCGGCTTTTTTCCAGGACTCCCTTCCCGTCTATTTCAGTGCTTTATTTCATGGGAAAGAAATGTGCGCATAGTCATGTATGACACCAGCGTCTTGCCAGTTCCCGCCTCGGATTGTTGGAGAGTACGACCTGTGACACGGCGACGACATAAATTCAGGTGTGTATTTTTGACACCGGGAAGCCAGCGCTGCCGTCGCCGCTGACAGTGATGGATCGCAGTTTCCGACACCTCATGTCATCCTGGCCTCGCGCAGGGACGGGAGAGGGGGGGGGGGGGGACCGCCGTTCGAGATGCCGATCTCATCGGCGGCGGCGTGTGCCAAACTGGGCGTTTCTCAAATCCAGCGACCGCGTTCGCCAACGCTCGAAAAAAAAAAAACTTGGCAGGGAGAAATCGGGTTTAATCAGGAAGAAAGGTGTGCCATGCCTTTAATTTCACGAAAGTGAACTTAGGGGGGAGCATCGATTCTCAAAACCGCAAAAAAAAAGCCCGTCGCTATTGAAAACTTCACTCTGCTGATTTATCAGGAAAACCATAAAACCTTGATTCGCGGTGGAAGCGTGCGGGAGAGTACGAGATCACCTTCACGGGTTCGCTCGAGATATTCTGAGAGCGAAAACCTATTTAGATAATGCACATTACCGGCGTGTTATTTTTAATCCGAAAGACACAAGATATGGGCTCACAGACACAACTAACAGGGCAGAAGTGTATTACTTGGTGGAACCCAATATCACAAATGGTGTTAATATGCTAGATAGCCTGATGTATGCCATTCATATATATATCCCACAGAATACATTTGCTGAATTATTGCCGTTGAATCATGATGGTTGCATGGTTGACGATGACATACGGTCCCCATACCCCAGGCTCGTCATGAAAAACGAACAAATCTCACCTTGATACAGAATTGCTGTTATTGTTGCTGTCCACCACTATTTAAAGAATACACACAAATCACCATGTAGTTATATTTGCTTCTTTGAAGGAGTCCCAATCTGACTCAATCTGTGGTAACATTTTACAGAAAAAAAGAGATCTGGCAGTTTTGGTCAAGAGCACCATAGTCATCCACATCAGACCAAATAAACATTTGTACACGTCTCATGTGGTAAAAGTTTAGGAAACAAATGACAATGGCTAGACGGGAATTGCATTTTTACTAAATAAGTGCATAGAAAAGAGCTTGTTATGACGTACTACCACCCATACAATCATAAGTGAGAAGGAAGTCCTGACTGGAATGGTGTCAAAGCTTAATGGCAAACTTATTTGTCAATTAGGTTGTTTCTGGTTGGTTGGCAAGACCGTATGAAAAACGGATAAGGCCAAGCATTTACAACTGCTGTCTTGTGGCCTTTTTATAATGCAACAGAATAATGAAAAGAAGGAAGTGGTAATTTGAAACACAAAAAAAAGAAAGAAAGAAAAAAAAAACATACTGGACAACAGCCAAATATCCATGGGGCATTAGCAACCAACTGGTGAGCCTCATTAAAAAGTAGTGAAACCTATAACCATTAAAATCACATTAAGCAGTATGTAATTTTGTGGAACTAAATAGCAGACAGTAATCAAAAGCACATGACACCCAGCTGGAAAACCAAGCAATTTTGTTTAGGGGAGAATCCATCATGAAGGAAGTTCATTTTTCCAGGGGTCTCTCTCTCTCTCTCTCTCTCTCTCTCTCACACACACATACACACACACAGATTTTTCCTTTAATTGGGGTGATAGATGTTGATGAAGGACAAAGATGACCAAGTGACCGACACACCCTCCTTTTCCCATTTGTTTACTTCAAGTCAACACATTGGAGGCCAGGACATAAAATCAGCAGGACTGTTTGCGAAGTTATACTACAATGTAGGGTAAAAAGAACCTGCCAGCACTCCAGGGCTAAGAGTGTTCGAGTGGTCCAATCTACTCCCTGCATGAGCTATGTTCTACTGGGCTTTGGAGCACATGTTGCAGAAATAAAATATTTTGCTCATAAAGTATTATGTTTGCTCGTACACAATTGCTCAGCCCAAAACTCCAAGAGACTACTGTATTCAAAAAAATAAATTGAGAAATTGAGGGGGAAAAAAAACAAAACAGAAGACTGTCCAAATCTACCGTTTCAACGGAAACCGTTAAACTGAAATGGATTAGTTTGGCATTCCTTTCTGAATATGTAAAATGTCTAAAATGAGTACATTTTTTTCAGTTTTGAACAATGCCTGCACATTCAAGCAGTACGGAGTTGTATATTAACTCTTGGGATGATGGAGATTAGAATGTTCTTAATGGTTACAATGGTTGCATGAATCCTGGTAACAAACGTTGGCGATGTACAGGTAGAGCATTTTGGTGCAGAGGTACCCACCTTGCTTGAGTAGTTCTGCAGGATTGTCATCACTGACCGGGGACTTGTTGTTTTTGAGGGACCTGATTGCTGTCAGAACTTCTTAGAAGGTTGGCGATTGGTTGAGTGCCTCAATGGATGGCCGTGTAGATAGCTTTTCCAAGATGGTACAGTATGATCTGCTGAGCTGTGCTAATTGAGTAGAGCACACATGCACGAGTATAAAGCATAACATGATGCAAGCCTGTGAAACAGAACAATAGACTTTTGCAGCCTTCAAATAATTATGCTTCTGATGCTTTTCATGGTGGCTGCAAAGCTTTAAATCTGTCAGTAACTATAATGACAGCATCTACATGACTGCCCAATGCATATTCATTAACTTCAAGTGCTATCCAAAACATCCAATGAGTCCTTTGTAAAGTAGTTTGCAACCACCTTAAATGACTTGTCAAAACATTTGTATTGTCGTAAATAAATCATAAACACACATTTCTTTGAACAAAGTGACTGGCAACATGTGAAACTGAGATCGGTTGGAGGAAACTTTAATCAGTTTTCGAGGATGAGGCTCAGAAAGGCCCGGGGCATTCCGCCTCATACAACCGCTGTGCTTTCCTTCTGCAGCCTTTATGGAAACAAAGATCAGCCAAACACTGGCTAATCACGTCTTTCAAATAAACGCAATCATAAATCACGGTGCCCTGCCTCTCCCGCACGCCGGACCTGACCTGACAAATACACAAACAGGGTAATGGTGTCATTCATTTTTTTTTTTTTTTTTTGCGGCCGACCCCGATTTACCTTTGCCCTTTGACCCTGAAGTCTCATCCATTCATTTTTTTTCTGTCATTACTTACCTCAGCGTGACTTTAAATATTTGTGGTTACGGGCTGAGTTTAGGGTCAGAAACCGTATCGGTGTGCTTTTCTGCCTTGGGCCAGTATACACACTATTTTTTTTTTCAAATGACTTCTCTCTCTCTCCCTCTCTCTCTCTCTCTCTCCCTCTCTCTCTCTCTCTCTCTCTCTCTCTCTCAGCTGACATGAGAGCCCTGTGAAGGTTGAGCTTGAAGTAAAACTTGAAATGGCTGAATATGTGGTGCTCTCGAGTACTGAAAACTCCTCACTCTTGAGTTTGAGTTGCTTTGGACCCAGTCCTCAGAGCACTAGGGAGCTGGAGCTTGGCAGCACCACACAAAGCCTTAAGTCTGGTTAGGGGCCTAGGAGTGAGAATCCTTAAAGGGAACTGGATGCACCACACGTCAGGTGACTGACATGGTCTGGAGCAGGTAGAGTAACAGAAATTAACTCATCATACTACCTGCAGTAGATATCTCTGAACAGCCTCTAATCACATAAAGACAGTCCCCCTCCTGGTGTTCCCAGTGATATCATATTAGAACATTTGCATTCAGAAACTCCCATGATGCACTCTTGCCATGGCCTCAATAAGGGCCCAAACTTAGGGGTGACGGACTGTTGACCCCCCCCCCCCGGAGAGTTTAAGGAAAAAGGGAGAGTGGGTGACGGAGAGGATATTCCAGAATGGCGGAATTCCTCTGTAGATTGCGGCCAATAATAACATCAGCTGGAACCAAAAAAAAAAACGATTTACTGCCTCCTCTCCAGTAACCCATGTCCCTTTTGATTACCTTAACTCGAAGGTTTCGCACCGACTCGGTCAGAAGTGCAAGATTTCGAAAAACGCTTTAAAAGCAAAAAACAACTTACCCACACCCTCACCTCTTCGCTTATTCCACTTTTATGACCTTACACTAATACGGAACGATTTGTGTTTATTATGTGTCGGATTACGTGTTAATGAAAGAGCGCCATGAGGGGAAGGGCTTTTTATAGTAAGTGGAACCTTATGTGGCGAGGGAGAGAGAACGCCTTCGGGCCGAAAAGTGCATTTGTACAGTACAGTACCTACGCCTCTGTTCTGTCGAAGCTCAGAGGTTATTCCCGTTTTTTTAACCACGTGACGCTCCCTTGGATCTGAAACAACACTCCACGCAGCCTTGTGTTTTCCCTCCTTTAACACAGACTAAGAACATGATTGGCAGAAGCTTCTCGACTGCCTTGAATGCACCATTTACTCCAGTGAATGCCCCACCCCCACCCCTACCCCCCCCCCCCACACTCCCGCCTGTTTTTTTTTTCTTAACCTGTTGGGAGTCGAGTTTAATCACCCGCATCGGTGCGGTTTCCGTGGAAGAAGAGGCGCGCGTTTAGAAGCGTTCGTGCTTGACGGATATCGCTCCGGATGCAGGGCGGGGTTTTTCCCCCGCCGAACGCACGTCCGCCGCCCGGGCCAAAGACGTTTTTTTTGCCTCTGAGGGTCCTGCCCTCTTTGGCCGCGATTCCGGTGACGCAGCCCCGCAGATCCTCCGTGATTAGACGCCGAGGCGAATCCGCCGGAGGCGACGTGCTCGGTCGCTCGGTCGCTCGTTATCGACATCCGGCGGCTCCGCTCAGAATCCCGGGTAATAAATAACTCTCAGTCGAAAGGCATCGCATCGCCGTCTGCTTGTTAAGGAGCCGAGCTCGCGCTCTTGCTAGGTCTCGTACGTGTTTGAAGTGTAAGACATGAAAGGATTCATCAGTTAAGAACGGAGAGAGAGAGAGAGAGAGAGAGAAAAAAAAATTCTCTTCCAGGTGAAAAACAAGGCGGTAAACTCAGGTGTCCAATTAAAACCGTGTACATAAAGAGCACGGCCTGGAGGCTTGGCTCTGTGATCTTCCCCTCTTTCGAGAAAAAAAGTGGAGAAAACGATCGCAGTTGAGCGAGATGAGCGACAACAAAAGTTCAGCTTCAATCAAGGTGACATCAGAAATCAGAGCACTTTACCCACTTAGCCAACTGTTTTATCCGCCCTGTCACAACCACAAATATGTACAGACATTTTGACAAATTACCCTGAACATTGATCGTAGTAAATCGACGTGTAAATCGTAGCCGTATTAAATCAAGGGGTTGATAAATGCAAGCACCTCGCCAAGCATTAAATTGGGCTTCTTGCGTATTCGTGCGAGCGGTGATGAAATCTCAGGTAGCTTTGCACTCGATGGTGTCGAATTAATCGGAGCTGCAGCGCCGAAACCGGAGAGGCGGGGGCAAATCTGTTCCTCGCCCGCGGAATTCGCTGCCGGACGGGGGGGACGGGGGGGGAGCGGGGGGGGTCTGGCGATTTACTGCGGTCGTTTATATTTATCCCTGCGACAGAACGCGGGTCAAGTCAGCAGTGCTTATCGCGCGGCCGAGATTTACACGCTAGCTGCGAAGCTGTTAACAGCGCCGGCTGTCTCGGCTTCCGAACCCGCTCTCCTGCTACCCGAAGGACCGTCACAAAAAAAAAAAAACACAAAACAAAAATAAAATCTCCATTGAAGCCGACATGGTTTGCTGGGGGGGGGTTTTAAACATTATGGAGATATCTGTTTCATGTGTGCTTCCGAGGGTGGGCACAGGGTGACACTGCGCTTATGTGCCTGGAATGTGTTCCTGCTGTCCTGTTGTCCCAGCGCTGGATTAAGGGGATGAATCTGTGGGTTGAGATTTTTAGCTGACAAACTGCGGGACGGGGGACCTTTCGGCAGGTCATCCGAGGGAGGGTGCTCTGCCCCGCTGCATCCTGGGAAACCGTCTTCTGAAACGAGACAAAAACGCCGCCAGCTTTTCCTCATCAGGGCCGGGCTTTCTTTCTCTCTCTTTTTCTCTGTCTCTCGGCAACGAGGCATAAACCACACCGTCCCCTCAGTCAGAAACCATGCCATTACGTAATGTTTCCTTTTATTGTGTGTGTGTGTGTGTGTGTGTGTGTGTGTGTTTTCTCCCTTTTTTCTTTTTTGGTGAAAGATTGGCCCGGACCTGAGCATTCCACCTGAGGAGCAGTTGAGGCGGCTGCCGTATTTTCTCCCGGTCGTTTCCCCGGTCCAGGAGGAACGCCGCCGCTGCCGCCATCCCACGTCTCCCACGCGGTTTTCCCCTCGTTCTTTCCCCGACGCCGGGGGCGTGGGCCGACGGTTCTTCCGCGCACCCTCTCCAAACTGGAGCGTAACCCGACCTGGGGAGTTTCGGCAGGTTTCCTGTGGGCCGCTCGTACCCCGTCCCGCCAGCTTCCAAATGGCGTCGTCCCGCCATAATTCAGCATGGGGAGGACACGCCGTTGGGCTCTTTCGCAAATTTATTCGCCTGGTGACTCGCAGGTTTTGGAACAGCTCCACACAGCTGGATTTTATTTATTAGGAGCGATTCAGGTTGAGTACCTCACCAGGGGGGTTTGGCTGCTACATGCCAACCAAAAACACTAAGTGTGGAAGTTTTAAGTTATCCGCCTTCCCCTTGTTTTTCCGTGGCTTACCAACCACCCTCCCCCACTGCACCCCCCCCCCCCCCCCCCCCCCCCCCCCCCCACCATTCAAATACTATATTTATGCAACGTTGCCATGGTTGTCCTAAACGTCCCTCAATATCCAGGTCCGACCCTAAAGGAATATCCTGGACGTTTTGTCGCTGATTAGAAGAGAAGATATTTTATTCAAGAGGTGAGATGTAACCCAGGTGACTAATTTCAAAGGGCACCTCCATCCCTGTTTAGATAGGACACTGAAGCTGGGAAACACCTCCAGGAAGTCGAAAACAACGAAATTGCATTGAAATTAAATGTGTTGTCAAGATTTTGCAACACTTCATAAAAATTATATTGCCACTTTTAGGTCTTACAATACGGAACACAGCTGTGAACTATATTCATAACTTTATTTCTAAATTGTCTTCCATTTACAGTACATTGGAGTGTATTTTGTTTCTTGTAAGGGATTCTTGCAGCTGTGTCTCTGGCTAACCAGGACAGCTGTATTCTCCACTGATACACGATTCCCATGGGCTTCCCGTTACCCACTGACACTGAATCTTCTGCTTCAGTTCACTGGGACACCTTTCCCTCCGTGTGCTAGTCACCGGACCTGAGAATATGTAATCCAAAGACCCTGAATTGAGCCAGCTTAGAAAGTGCATGGTAATCAGCTGCTGACAATTTTGCAGCTGGAGGAGCTCTACACGTTTTTTTTTACGGTGTGGATTAGCTGGAAATCAGATGTTTCCTGATGTTATTGAAGAACAGGTTGCTGGATTCAGCCCTACTGCTGTGTCACTGGCCGACTGTGTCACCTGGGCAACTGTGTCACCTGGACGAAGGTGGACCAGGCATCGCCACCTCACAACCCACCCACCCCGCACCCTCCTCTCCCACAGAAAACACACATACTCACTGAGTCTCACAAACTCTGCCATACAGTAGTTTAAGAAGTGTGTGTGGGGAGTGGGGTTACATGCTGATCGCCGAACATCACAGTAGGTGATAAGTCTTCGCAATTTGTAATGCTGTGTTTTCATTGGCAGGTTTTAGTAGCATGGGGGGTGCATGTGGGGCATGGGGTTGTGTGTCAGTCAGTAATAAGACAAATCCAAGCCTGCGTACTGTTGTACTATGGACAGAAGCACACACACACACACACACACACACACACACACACACACACACGCAGACCACACATACACACTATAATGCACACACGCACACAGACACACACATAGTCACACATTGTAATTTTCTTTGAGGGTCAGGTTATTTTTACAAGCACGGTTAAGGACGCATTCCCAGAACGGGATCTGGCATTGGCTGAACCCCGAAGGCCCCAAATGTGATATATGATTTTAAGATGTATTATTCTGACGACAAGCGTCCACTCCTACAGTCTGACACTCCACTGGAAAGGAAGTATAAGAAACAAATGACTGGACCGTATGAGAGAAACCGTCGTATCGCCTGGCAGACTAATAAAAACCATCAATCTCTATGGTCTCCTGTACACATTACACATGTGTGTAAATGCTTGCTTTTGTTATAAATCTTATCCTCTCAGAAATAGACACTGGATGGATCACACACACACACACATACACACACACACACACACACACACACACAGACATACATGCACACACACACACACACAAACACACACAGACATACACTCACACACACACACATACACATGCGCACACACACACTCACGCACACAGACGCACACACACTCACACATACAGATGCACACACACACACACACACACACACACACAAAGACATTGAAAATCTAAGGAGATGCGTGCTGCATAAGTTCAAAGTTCAAGCCCAGGGTTAAGTGTTGCAGGTTTTAGGCTGGGAATGGCTCTACAGTAGACCTGGTCCCCGGGCAGGAACATTTTCTGCCTTTTTTAGAGGAAGTATTTATTTTTAAAGCGCGGTCAGTACTTCTATCAATCTATCACAGTTCAATCAGGCGGGCTTTGGAGTCCGCCATGATCACAGTGTTTTCATACTTAATTTAGTCTAAAGGCATTCCTACAATAAACAGGCCCCCTTAAAAAAAAAAAGCTAATATTTTATGAATCAAGATATTTATTTAAAAGGCAGCTTCTGCCAAGTGTGAGATTATTTGTATGATCAAAATGCCATTTTTGCAGTTTGGTTCACGGCACTTTCATGTTGTGCCACATTTCAATAAATATGGAAAACGGCCCGGGCTTAAAATCGCAAACAGATGAGCCGGGGGGCCCAGGAAAATCACACTCTTTGAAAGTCCATGTGTTAGCCGGGGGAAAACAAATGGGCTTTTTAATTGATGGTGACTGGTGCTCGTGCTTACATTTTGGGTGATCTCAATTAAGGGAATTCAGGAAACAGTGAAAAATTATCTGAGGGAAAGAGTTTGACTCGTTGGTGGGTGTAGAGTATGCGTGCCGGGCTTTTAAGGAATAAAGAGTATAGAATATATGCTCTACTCTGATTACATTTTTTTTTTTTTCCTCCATCTAAGGCCCAGCCATTACAAATAATCTGTGGAAATCAAAGCCAGGACTTTGGAAAAGAAATAGCCTTTCAGAGTTTCAACATATTTATGGAGGTCTGTTGAAACTGACTCCTCGTTCAGTGCGATTCCATAGGGAACATAACAACCTTTTTTTCTTCCAATGTTCATGCGAATAGCCTGGGAAAAAAAAAAAAAAAAAACATTTTTTAAATTGTTTTTGATGACAGAAAAGCAGTGATGAAACACCAAAAATGTGGCTTTTTATTGGGCATGCTCAGCGTGTAGCATCGAATGAAAACAGTCAATTCGAAAGCAATGCCTCCACTTTGCTATCGAAGCATAGCCATCGCAGAGAAAGAGATTACATCGCAAAACAAAAATGATATGGCCCAGTGAATGTAGAACCAGTGAATTAGACATGACAGAGAAATGTAACTGTAAAACAGCGTGTTATTGTGATTGCTTGCCATGGTTATTTATTTAAAAGTCTAAAGATGAAATCTGATTGCAAAATATTTTTCATAAACTGAAGTTATTAGGGTGAGTCTATGTTGAAAAAAAAAACTTAGCTGCATTCATTTTGTTCCTCAAATTAGTTTCTCACTCGTATTATAGTTACGTTGAATCTGGGCCAAAAAGCAGACCATAGAAAGAGGCTCCTTTACCCTCAGTTATAAAGAGAAGAAAAATGCTTCAGTGAATAAAAATTATTGCTAACAGCAAAAGGTTGTGATACGTGCCAACATGCACATTTGATTAATTCTATTCTTTGTGCATTCCGTTTTAAAGAGGATCATAAACTGTCAGTTTTTTTTTTCAAATACAAGGTGTTTAAGATTTAAGTATTTATACAGGCATGTCCACATTAAGATACACACTTTCGTAATTATGCGAGCTTCGAGCTGCACAAGGAGTTTGACATGATGCTTGAGATGTCATTGTGGGTACTAATTAACACATTTACAAAGATGACGGTTTTGGCATGATGGGCTAAAAAAAAAAAATTATGTCATGTCCTACAAAAAAATAATATAGCCTTATTATTCTCTTTCATTAAAGGAAGGGAGATGCTAATTAAGCAGCAGGTATCAACTCTTGACAGGTTCTGATTAAACTCTGCACAATAGCAATCGAGCCCAATTAGCGGGGAGAACAGGTCTCTCCTGCTATTTTAAAGCGGCTGCCGATGGAGTCTCCGTCTTTTGTTTTCTGCTTTTTTCCTGACGCCCGCTCGTGCCAGTCGGCCCACATATTCCATGGCCAAGGAAAAGGAGAGGAAGAGAGAGAGATGGGGATAAAGAGAGATAATATATTAATGATATTATGTATGTTTGTATAATTTATGTACAGTATTATAATTATTATTTATTGCTATATACTAATAATATGCTATATGCATTTTATGTCCGTTATATTTTCATATTTCATATTTATTGTTGTTCCTTTCATCATTGTTGTTATTATTCTGATTTATTATATATGCTTGGGAAATACTTATTTCAAAATACGTCATGCCAATAAAGCATTTTGAATTAGAATTTGAGAGAAAAAGAGAGAGACTTTGAGTATTCTCATTGCTTAGAGGAATATGCTGAGGCTTCAGTTCTGGTGGGACCAGCAGAGGTACCATGTACGTTGTGAGGTCTCAAGTTTTTCAGCTTCCTGTTACCTCCATGTACCCCTTCCTAAATTCTAGCCTCTCTGCTGCTCCTGTCCCCCACAATCCTCTGGGCCTCACAGAGACTCGCCGCAGCTCGAAGTAACTCTCGGGACAAGATACCGAATCGAACGCTCGCTCAAATGAGTCGTTTCCACTATTTTCTGGCAAGAAGCATGCAAGTGGAATCGGATTACTGACCGTATAAGTGGATCCACATGTGTGCAAGGTTCAGTGTATCCTAGTGTTTTTCTTCTAAAAAAAAAAAAAAAAAAGCTATAATCACAAACAACATGGTCTTGCATGCAAAGAATAAAAATGATATTTTTTCCCCTTCCCCTGAATGCCATCCTATGATTACAGGCAATGTTTCCATGTTCTTGTTGAATGAAGTATCATAAACATCAACATTGTTTCATTTGTACATTGAAAACAGACTCCTGTTTTCACGATACCCGTTCGCGTGCATGTGTGTGTCCTTTGTCACAGTCAACAGTGCGTATCATTTCGGTGTTTAAACACTCTCCTTCTCTGGTTAAATAATGTTAAATATTTTGCTACATTGCATTGCGTTTCAATTTGTAAAATTCTGCTCGTGTTTAAATGCCTTGGCATCTTTAGTAGGAAAATCTGCAGATCTCTAGCACTGTAAACTGCTGTGTAATCAGATATATAGGGTAGAAAACATATCCTTTCTATTATTTTTTGAACAAAGAGAACACAATGTCCTACTTACAAAATACCAATAATGGTTATAATAATAATAATAATAATAATAATAATAATAATAATAATAATAATAATAATAATAATAATATGTATTGTTAATACATATTTACAATGATAATATTTAATAATCATGTGAAAATTTTGATAAATGCAGGGTTCTGTGTAGTGGTTTTGATCACAGGTTTGTAATAATATTTCATTCCCTCATTATATTAACTATATCTACCGCTAACTGAATTAGCCAGCTGGCTCTGACTGACTGTTTTTAACTGTAAGGCTATTACATTACAGGCATTACAGGCATTTAGCAGACGCTCTTATTCAGAGCAATACAGGTTAAGTACCTTGCTCAAGGGTGCAACGGCAGTGTCCTGCCCAGGAATCAAACCTGAGAACTTTAGGTCACAAGACCAGTTCCTTACCCTTTATACCACACTACTACACTATAATAAATACCTGCTTTGAAAACAAAACACTTCACAGAATCACAGGATCACAGAAATCAGCTGCACAGGGATGACATCCATGCACTACATGAAAGCCTCCCAAGATATTTTTTTGACAAGGTAATTTTATGGAAAAGAGGGGAACAATCTGATATTATTTTCTATGTGCGAATAAAAGAATAAATACAGTATGAATTCAGGTATCATCTTCAAACGTGATTAACAGCACGACTGACTGACTCTCATCAAAAGAAGGAGCTTTTTTTTTATCAAGGCCATATCTCTGTATGTTTCCCTTCCACTTTAGTCCCATATCAAATGCATTTGAACGCCAGTATCTCCAGTTACAACTCATTACATCATTTACCTTCTGAACTTGAGGTAACCACGTTGCTTACACAAAACTTTCAGCACCACAGTGATGTATGTGCAAGTGTGTGTGCGTCTGCGTTTGTGTCTGAGTGTGCGTGCGTCCTGAGAAATATTACCCCTGTTAACTACTGCTAACGCTTGGAACCTTCTAATGGATTTAATCTTACCTCACAGCCACTTTGAGCTTGCGGTTGAAAATAAACTCCTTCGGCAGCCTTTCCATCTTCGACCGTGAATTGCGCCGTGACCTTTATCTTTGTTTTGCACTTTGTATGCGAACGCAATGAGAAACACGGCAGTGATGGAGGTGTCTCGTCCAAAAAACCATTAAGATTAGAGGCTCTCTCTAAAGACCTCTGTCTGCCCGCTTTATGTAATTCAATGTACTGTTTTGTCTAGGAAAATAGCTAATAAGTCAATATGTGTGTGTGTGTGTGTTTTTGTATTGATAACATCTTGGGGACATTGACCTGAATACACAGCCAGCACCTGGGGACCTGAGTCATGCTGCGTGCATGTGTGTGCGTGCGTGTGTGCATGTGTGTGTGTGCGCGTGCGTGTGTGTGCGTGTGTGTGTGTGTGTGCGTGTGTGTGTGTGTGTGTGTGTGTGTGTGTGTGTGTGTGCATGTGTGTGTGTGTGTGTGTGTGTGTGTGTGTGTGTGCATGTATGCCAGTGCCGCTTCAGAATCAGTGCCAGACCTTTCGGGGTCGTTGCAGCGTTAAAGGCATGGGGCTGCAACACCTGAATGCGATTCCTGGGATTGCGGAGGATATAAGAGGAGCCTTCTCATGCCAGCGGAAACTGGATCGCCCACCAGCTGGCTCGGCTGTGGCTCAGATCAAAAATTCCATCCATCCACTCCCCTGCCCCGCCCCCCTCCATCCATCCCCATGACCCCCCCCCCCCCCCCCACAGGTGCAAAGGGTACACTGCAGCCCCACATCAAGGGTCTCTCTCACTTTCCATCTCTGCGCTGTTGTTCTCTTTCTCTCTCTCTCTTTCTCCCCTTTCTCTTTATCTCTCTCTCTCTCTCTCAATCTCTCTCTCTCTCAATTAAATTGAATTCAGATAAGCTTCATTGGCATGACTGCATATCAGCACAGTATTGACAGATCGGTTGTTTGCATTAAACAATAGTAGCAGAAACAACTATATGAACAGTAACGCATGATAATAATACTGTTAGGTGGCTTGGAGCCTCTATCTGGAACACCGGGTCGGACTCCAGCACACCTCTCTCCCCCTCAGCCCCGTCTCCGATGCGGGGGCATAAATTCTGACCCCCCCCCCCCCCCCCCCTCAGAGCTTTGACACCGCGAGCCCGACCCACAGACAGAGACAGGGAGAGGAGATCGAGGGGAGGGACGGGGGGGCATTAGTTCTGCTGCAGCTGAAGAATGTCAGGGAGAGCCGGAGGTTGTTCAGAGCGAGAAAGAGAGAGAGAGAGGGAGAGAGAGGGAGAGAGGGAGGGGGAAAGGGGGGAGGCATTGTTTCCACCATCTCTGCTACTGCCTCCGTCTAAACCCCCTGCTGGTCTATTACCTACAGCAGTCCTTTCAGCATCAAGCAGCTCATTCATTTTTAATTTTAAAGTAAAACTGAGAGTGAATTTCACTTTTTAAAAATAATTATTCTCTGCATGATTTTAAAAACTGAGAATTGTGAATGGTGTTTTAGGTCTAAATTAACAGCCCATTTATCGTATGTGTAGACCAACCTTAGACAAAGGTCAACAGATTATCAAAGCCCAGCAATGTCTTACCCCGTTGGGAGTGTGACGTGTTGGAGTGGATTCACGTGCCGGGTGAGTTTAGACGTTCTCTGGTTGATCTTGGCGCTGGGTTACAATTGCTGGATCTTGGTAATGGGTCATGCAGATGGGCTGGGTTAAAAATGCAGGATCTCGGCACTGGGTCATGCAGAGGGGCTGGGTTAAAATTTCAGGATCTCGGCGCTGGGTCACGCAGAGGGGCTGGGTTAAAATAGCAGGCTGAGTCACGCAGAGGGGCTGGGTTAAAATGGCAGGAGCGATAAAAGAGTAAATGTCAATGCAGTGGACTGCCCTGGGCTGCTCCTCTTCCACACAAGCACATTAACCCCAGCAGGGTCACCTCGGTCTGCTGAAATAAACACTTCACTTCACAGAAGGCCATTTTGAAATTAGGTCACCTGAGTGCAGTCCCGCTACCCGGAGCAAGGAACCACACGTCTTTTTCTTTATTCTTCTTGTTGTGTGTTTGCATGATTTACTCAGTCATGTTAGAGAGGAAGACAGACAGAGAGAGAGAGAACCCAAGAGAGTTCATTTTGGTTCATGAAATGGCTCTAGACGATAAATATTATATGATATGCCATACGATATGCGTAATTTACATTTTATACTTTCAAAAATCTTATTCAAATTCAACACTATCTGTGTGATTTCATCGCTTCTCGACGTGGAACCATTTTATTGACGTCGTTGTATCTCATTGTGGAAACTGGTCGGTGAAATTTCGCGTCATCGAGAGCCAGAACCATTCACGTCAAAACAGAGAAAGGAAAACCTCTGGAGGCAAACCTGAGACATTAGGTCCAGAACGAAAGAAGTAGGCCCTCGGGGTTTGGTGATTGGCTGACCCTGGAGAAAAGCAGGCCTTCGGGGTTTGTGATTGGCTGACCCTGGAGAGAAGCAGGCCTTCGGGACTGGTGATTGGCTGACCCTGGTGAGAAGCAGGCCTTTGGGATTTGTGATTAGCTGACCCTGGAGAGAAACAGGCCTTCGGGTTTGTGATTGGCTGAACCTGACTACCAGTATTGAGAGGAGGAGGGTTCTGCTCTTTCTTTTGCAGGGAGTGGCCAGAGGAGTGGGCTGAGGGAGGGGCAGGAGCGGTCACGCTCTCTCTCCCATTGGGCGCGAGGGGCTGAGGGGAAGGAGGGTCACGCAGGAGCGGTCACTCTCTCTCTCCCATTGGTTGACCAGAGCGGGCTGGGGGAGGGGCAGGAGCGGTCACGCTCTCTCTCCCATTGGGCGACCAGAGCGGGGTGAGGGAGGGGCAGGAGCGGTCACGCCCACCTCGCACAGAGAGATCACGGCGGGCTCGAGCGTCTGCTTCACCTCAGCGCTTCTGCCCGCAACCAGCGGGCGCCGCTTTACGAACGCACAAATCATCCACGTAACCGCGGCAACTGCAGATCCTCAGAAAAGCCGCGGAAGTCTCCGGTGAACATTAGAAACAGACACGCATGGCGTGTGGAACTACCGCACAGGCCGATTACGGACCTGCGGGGCCCGTATACGTGTGTTTAATGGGACCTCGTCGGTTGCACTGTTAATACCGAGCATGGTCATTTGTGGTGCGTTATGGCAGCTACCATATTGCTGTGTGCATAGGCTGTACCTGGGGGGTTAAGCAAACAAGCATTTTTTTTAATGAGAACTCATGAAAGTGCATTGGAAATAAGGTTGAATTATGCCCTATAAAAGAAAGGTTTTGAAAACAAAGGGAAACTGCAGGCCAGTTAGTTTACCAGATGTATATATTAATTTATTCATGCAAAAATTTCAGAAGGTATGTTAGGAATATTACTAGGACAAAAAACCCCTAAGTATCATAAGGGACAGTCAACATGGTATTCAGGCAGAGAAAAAAAAGGTTCACAGATCTCTTATTTGAGGACGCTGCACTTTTGTTAAAAAGTTAAAATTTGTGGTGTAACATGATTAATAATGTTTACCAGCAGTTCTCACATTGCTAGGTGTAAAGATTGCCCCTGGGAGACAGGGTGTTTTGATTCTGGATTAGAAAGGGGGGCAGAAGCATTTATTTAGATCTTCTCACCAGGGTGAAATTCTCTGTGCTATCAGGTGCCTGTTACTTTGTAGACAACCCCCTTTACCTGAGACAGCTGACCTGGAAAGCACCTGGTATCCTGCAACATGAGAGTCCTGTGTGTGTGTGTGTGTGTGCATTTGTGTGTGTTTTCTGTATATGCACGCGTGTGTACTGTGTATAGGTATGTGCGTGTATGTGACAGGGAGAGTTAAGAAAGAGAGACAGTTAGAGAGAGAGAGAGTGAGAGAGAGAAAGAGAGAGAGCGGGAAGGGGGGGGAGCAAGGCTCTATTTTGGTCGGCTTGTTCGCAGGGTCATTTGTTAGCTTCAAAGACGCAGATGACAGCCTCCTGTGTAGTCAGGAGAAGGCCGGGAAGATTGATTACAGACACGATTAGCATGAGCAGCTCTTTCGGAAAGGGTTCAGTACCCTGGAAAAGTGAAGCCAGGGGACTCCTAACAGCTCGGGGAGGGGACATTATTACAGGGTACGGACATCAGCGCCCCCTCAGTTATCAGCGGGTAAAACAATACTGGCCTTGGTGTGCGGGGAACGCCCCAAAAACTAGGCCACTCTGAAATTGCCCCTCTCAAAACACCTCCTTCAAGTTTTAAATAATGCTCCTGATGTTTTTTTTCTTCCCCAAACTACATAATTGGACCGTGTCCCGTTGGGAAACAGAAGGTGTCATAACAAGGCGAGGGAGGGGCTCCACAATTGCTGCTTGAAAGCTGTTTCACTGTGTGGTTGATACTTTGAGTCTGTTTCACTTGTTTATTGGAATCCGTTTGTCTTGTGGCTTCAAGGCTGTTTCTCTGTGTCTTTGTTTCTTGCAGGCTGTTTCTCTGTGTCCTTGTTTCTTGCAGGCTGTTTCTCTGTGTCCTTGTTTCTTGCAGGCTGTTTCTCTGTGTCCTTGTTCCTTGCAGGCTGTTTCTCTGTGTCCTTGTTCCTTGCAGGCTGTTTCTCTGTGTCCTTGTTTCTTGCAGGCTGTTTCTCTGTTCCTTGTTCCTTGCAGGCTGTTTCTCTGTGTCCTTGTTTCTTGCAGGCTGTTTCTCTGTGTCCTTGTTTCTTGCAGGCTGTTTCTCTGTGTCCTTGTTTCTTGCAGGCTGTTTCTCTGTGTCCTTGTTTCTTGAAGGGCTTCTGTCCCGCAGGTCCCGCATGTCTTACGTAATCGGCTGATTGACTGACAGCCTCGATCTTCTAGCCCCGCAGGGCGTAGACGTGCCGGATCCCCCCCCCCCGCGGTTTTACGCCCACCGCATCAGCGATGAAACATCTGAACCGAGACTCGCGAGCGGAGTTTTCATCGCCCTCATTTCCCCACTCCGCCCGCTCCATCGCCGTCCAGCGTGCGGGTTCTTACAGTGAGGTCATTCAGTTCCAGAACCTCCGGAGATTCATCACGTTCGCGAGCGCCCGCTCCTCGTTCGCCCTCGCAGCCGAGCCAACGCCATCATCAGAGCCGTTTGCCGCATCGCCCAATGGGAGGGCGCCGGAGAAACGCTATACATCCCCTGAGGGTCGAGGCAAACAAAGCCAGGCTCTGTTACGAGAAAGGCGTCCATTACATTTGAATAAATACACTTATGTCCCTGATAATCGCTCTCGGGCGCATTTTAGTGGTCGTTCATCATGCCCTGATCAAAACTAGTGTGCGTTTCGACGGGACTCATTAATTCATTAATAAACATTTAGTTGAAGCCACATCCTTCAAATGCACACAGACATGAAAGTGATAATCGAAAATGAAATTTGCAATTACATGTCTTTCCTCTGCTGTTAAATAAAAAAGTTTTAAAACCCCTTGATCAAAAGGGAAAATAAAACCATGTTGCCTTTAACAACAACATATAATTAATTACCCCAGTAGTACTCACAAAGATGTAGATTAAATAGAGGGTACTTGAGTCGTCTGTGAGAAAATATACATTTACTTTATTATTAGAGTAAAATATATGCCATATTGGCCTCCGAAATCATCATAATATTTTAAAGATAAACTAAAGACATATTTTCTTATGTTTACTTTATCTTTGAATGTCAGGACTTTCATTTGGCTTACGGGGAGCGTTATTTAAGGTGGCACCGCGGCTCGGTCGCCGAGCGCTAGCGTTCCCGGGCGTGGCTCGGGGTATGTGAATTATTTTTTATTTGCGATAGCGCATTAGCGGCCGCGGTAACGAGAGGCTCCCTCCGTGGAGGCGTGGCTCGCGCTCCTCCCCCCCGAGGCCGAGTTCACGTCTGTTTGGACCCAAACAGGACCCGCTCCCTGGGGCCGACCCGCGGGACCCCGGGGTGAACTGAGGGGGTTTCGGGAAGGAGGGGAGGGATGGGGGGGGGGGGGGGGGGGGGGGCGACGAGTTCTAACACCTGCTCGGGAGACAAAGCGGCACGCCCATCTGCCCAAGGCCGCCACGGGGCGTCGCGGCTCCTCTAATGATCTGAGTAATTAGGCTCCTCGCAGCCGGTGGTCCACAACACTGCGCTGGGCGGGGGCCCAATGGGGGGGGCTGCTGACAATCCACAGCAGCAGCCTCCATCCCTGGAATCCCCAGCAGAACAGTCTTGTGTCGTCTGTCTGTCTGCCTTTTTTTCTGATATTATCATCGACGTCTACTCTTTTAAACCCCAATCTGTGTCTTTACCGTCCTTTAATATTCCACCTGGTCAAGCTGGTTTAAGCCTTTTTTTTTTTCAACAATTCTAGCTAGATTTAGCTGGCTGACCAGCCGAGAATCCTACAGTCAGCTAGTCCACCAGTTTGGCCTCCAGCTCATGCTACCAGTTTAACCAGCTTTGACCAGCTTTGAGCGGTCACAGTCCAGTCATGACCAGTAACAGAACTGCTATGACCAGCGAGAAGAGTTGAAAACGCAGCTTAAACCAGTTTAGACTCCCAGCTGGTCTTAGCAGTTGTTTTTTTTCAGCCCGGTATTCATGTCTTGACTCACTATTCATTTGTACTGGACGTAAGCTGATGCAAGTCAGGTTAAGTGGATTGCTCAAGGACAGAATGACAGTTGCCCTCTTGGGGCTAGAACCCACATCCTTCCAGTTGCAAACTTCTTTTTTTTAAAGTAATGCAATCAAATTCTTCCTAACAGTAAACATCCTCTCCTTCCTTTCTTTTCGTTGGGAAATTGAGCAGATGGTTTATGATTATTTGAATTTATTGCCCATGGTGTGCTTGAAGGATTACTTTGTATAAACACATCACCGTATTACTTTAGAAAGTGTGTTTTTATTCCAAATGAAAATAAAGAGGATAAAGAACTAGTGGGCAACTGCATTCTTTTCCATTGTGCTAAGTGACTACAGTAGCTAAGACTCAAGACCAGTGAATCATAGAGACCTGCTTCATGTTACTAACGTGTTTATTCACGATCTCTGTTTTCCCATGAACTGAAAGCGTGGTATCGCTGCGGAAGTGAAAATTAACGTGACATTATAAACAGCTTTCACAGCAAGCAGAGAGAAAGTGGGTTTGGGGCCTGTTTAAAATGATTATTTTACATGGTTAAGTGTTTATAACGCAATTATTCAGGCTAACACAATGGGGAAACGAAGACTGTTTTCAACTAAAATCTATAAATAGCATTTGGAAACTGTAGTTATCTGTACTATTAAGCAATCCTTGATAAAAATTTGGTTTCAGCATTTTTTCCCCCCCCTTTATCAACTGGATGTTCTGTTCGGGCGTGGTTTCCATTGATATTTCAGGGCACTTCACAATTAAACCTCTTTGACAGAAGATGGTCTTTAGTGCAGCCATGATTTATTATCGTACTGCTATACATCAAATTAGAGTGACTGCTTGATATATTATAATAGTACCTTAAAACTATGAAAAATAAATTTCTAACAAATGAGCATTTGTGCAAAACGTCAGAGTAAATTGCGGAGGGTTAAAGTAGATGAGAATTGATTTTATTGATAGTTTGTAATAGCCAGGCGCATGGCTGTGCATCAATCATTCAGACCTGACATTGGCATGATAAATATATGCATTAAGTGTGTGCGTGTGTGTGTGTGTGTGTGTATGTATGTATGTCTGTGTGTGTGTGTGTGCATGTGTGTGTGCGTGTGTGTGTGTATGTATGTCTGTGTGCGTGTGTGTGTGTGTGTGTGCGTGCATGTGTGTGTGCGTGTGTGTATGTGTATGCATGTGTGTGCGTGTGTGTGCATGTGTGTGTGTATGTATGTCTGTGTGTGTGCGTGTGTGTGCATGTGTGTGCGTGTGTGTGTATGTGTGTGTGTCTGTGTGTGCTTGTGTGTGTATGTGTATGCGTGAGTGTGTGTGTGTATGTATGTGTGTGGGCACGTGTGTGTGTGTGTGTATCTGCACCCAGACAAGTGCAGGAGAAATTCCTGCCTTCCCAGCCAGGCTGCTGCTGCTGTCAGAACACAGAGCTTCTGCCTGAATCCATTATTAATACATTCCGTTCTGCTAGCGGCAGGCTAAAGCACGACCCTTCCTTCAGCGCGCTTTTCCCTCCTTTTTCTGCGTCCTGCTCTTCCGCGGCGACCGGACCCGGAATGCTAACCGCCGAGCCCGCGCGGGGGTGTCACGCACGGACCCCCTTCCGGGGCGTCCCCCCCCCCTCCAGTTGCGAAAGCGCAAACTAAAGACTCGGTCAGGGCTCAAATCTCGCATGACGAATGCGCTTGAGCCGCAACACCCCCCCCCCCCCTCCTCCCCCCCACACCCCGTTTCCCCCCCCCCCCCCCCCCCTCCGCCAGACTTCGCGCCATCCCTCGTTTCTCTCTCTCCCCTTTCTCGTCTTTGCTGGGACTTGCCTCGGTCTTTCCTCCGGGCAACAGCACCTGGTGGGAATCCAGCACCGAGTCATTTGGGTGGGGGCGGGGGGGGGGGGGGGGGGGGGGTGTTTGGGGGGGGGGGGAGAGGCTCACCTGGAGGGGATGGAGGGGTGGGGGAGGGAGGGAGGAGGGGACTATGTAAACAACTCTTATGCCAGAAGGAGGGGTGCGGGCAGGTCCAGCTCGGTGAAACGGCAGTTGCTCACACTGTCTCATTTATAAAGTGGAGAGATGACATGACCGAACGCGTTGCTCGGAAACCCCGAGCGTGATCTCAGCCTTGCTGTTGAGACGTCTCACCTTGAAGGAATTAAGAGAGACAGGTGATCTGGAGACCTGTGGGCAACAGAATTAGCTCAGGTGAGAGAAGGAGGGGGTTGCAAAAAAAGAGCTAGAGAGAGAGAGAGAGATAAAGAGAGGATGACAGGCAGAGAGAGGGGATAGAGAGGACGAGAGACAGAGAGGCAGAGATAGCGGGAGCGCAAGAGTAAAAGAGACACAGAATAGAGATAGCACCGTGTAAGGGATTTATCCTTTCGCTTATTTCCTTCCTTCAAAAGATGACACTTTCTTATCCTCTAGCCCCGAGCTTTAGGGCTCAGGGTTTTGTGAAGAGGGAGAGTGAATAGGCTGGACTGGGGGGACAGCCCCCCCCCCCCCAAAAAAAAAAAGGGGATATGTGACCTTCCAGCTTCCCAGCTGACCTTGGAGGAGTAAAGCACCGGCAGATATTATAACTGATATCAAGGGGTTCTTAAAGGATGAAAGTAGATTCCTAGACCAGAAATGGCCATAAGATAGTTTCTATTACCAGTTTTTTTTTAAGGTTTTCTTTTCTCTTTTTTCTCCCCCCCCTCAATACAGACCTTTGGGATAGGAGATTAAGAGCCGTGCCCTCAGGCCCGAGTTTGTTTTCGAAAAGTGACATTTAAGCCGACCGTTCCTCCGTCGCTATTATTTGGTAACGGTGATACGCCACCCTCCCGGATCTACTCTTTGATGCCGACTGGATTTAGGAGAAGCAGGTGAGAAGACTAAGAAACTCATTATCGAGTGAATGATTGAATCCCCCCACCCGTGGCCCCCGCACCCCACCACCCCCCCCCCCCCACACACATACGACCCAAAAAAAAAAAAAATCGTGCCTCGTGAATCCCCGAGGTTTTCTGCGGCCGTTAATTGGCAGTTGCGTCGATTAATCATCCGGGGTTAGACTGTGGCAAAAGGGGGCCCCGATTCTGGGGGGGGGGGGGGGGGGCAAAAGTGAGGGTCGCAGTTTCTGGGTGGTCCCCCCCGTTCCCCCAGAGGGATTACTACCCATCCTCACCCCCACATTTACACGGTCGACGTTCCGCAGGCTAATGTTACAGTTACGCGCTTGCACGCCGGGGCGCAGCCTCCCGACCTTTGACCCCGTGCGTGGCTCCGGCTGACGCTCCCGCCGCGGCGGAGGACTTCGTGGAACGTCTTGCGTCAAAGCGACGATCAATCAATCAGGTTTTAAATTAACGCGCCGCGTTTTACAAAGAAATCTGTCAAAACACGCTTCGCGGTAAACCCTGGGCTAAAAACCCCCACAAAGCAAGCAAGCCGGGGGGGGGGTGGGGGGGGGGTTGGATGGAAGGCATGGAACGAAAAAACTCCCTGGAAGGCATGTAGGAAGAATCCCAGAGAAGAACCAGACTAAGCAGGATGGTGGGGAGGGGATCCTCCTCCAGTTGTCTCCCGGCAACAGGTCTCATGACATTCAAATGATTAAGGGGAAGGGGTAGGGGGTCACTATCATTTCCTGGAACACAGAAGCTTCCTGAACCCCTAGTTAGGCTGAGGGCAGCACACGGTTGCCTTCACCTACTGCGAGCCTCCTGAAGCCTCACTACCCTTATGGATAATTATCAGATTTACCCATGGAAAGAGCCCACAGCCAATGGTGTGAGTCAAAGAAGGGTGTACACAAACTTTATGGTCTCTCTCTCTCTCTCTCTCTCTCTCTCTCTCTCTCTCTTTCTGTGGGGCAGCACAGAAACTGATTGAAAACAACAAGGTCAACGGAACATAATTGGTGCTGAAAGACAGGGCATGGTGTAAGGACTGGCCGCTGCTGTTATTCCACTCAGTGCCACTAGAGGGAGCAGTGTCAGGCTAGCTGTTTTTTTTTTTTTTTTTTTTTGGGCTCAAATCTCAGATCTCATTCTGCCACGACAGCTAGCCTCACACATGGCACTGCTAACAAGAGCATGGCAAATCCCCCTACTCTGAGAACACACTGTGCCCCCCCCCCCCCAAAAATCCCATTCATATACACTGTAAAATAACCAGTGTGAATTCAACTCTAACAGAGTACATATGAGTCCAATAGGGACTGCATGTACACTGTAAGAGTTGATTTAACACCGAATATTTTACTGTGTACCAACGTGACTACTGTAGAGAGTCAAAAGTAAGAGCAGTGGATGCGTATACAGCAATTCAATGAGACGTGTGGCACACTTCCCTCCCACGCATGATCGATGCGCGAAATGCTCAAACTTTCAACGTCATTTCAACTCTCGAAGACTGAGATGAACCCAGAGTTGATTTAATGCCAAACATATTGCCCTGCAAGCAAGCTGTCTGGGGATGGCGAGACCTGAAACTGTGATATATTGAGGCGTCACAATGAGATATTATCCTCTTTTACAGTACATGCCCTGCTTCATCAGGGGATATTGTCAGATTTGTTTATAGATAGAAATGGGAGGAATAACATGCCAAGGCCATGTCAGATGATTTTTTTTCTGCTGATTTTTTTTTTTTTACATGTGATGACAGGACTGTGGTTAACCCTCACATGGGGTGAACTTCGATGACAGGGGATTAAATCCCACAGGGAAATGGCAGATCTTTCTCATGAATTCAGCTACACCCTCCCAAAAATGTGGCTCAGGCTTTCCGAAAGAACATTTAAACTTATTTCACCTCTAAAACCCAACGCGGGGCATTTGATTGACAACAAACCTTGAGGAGCTAAACCTTCTTCCATGTCTCCCTGATTGACATCATCTAAGCTCTGTTCTTACTAAAATATACAAAGATACATTGTTCATACAGTACTTTCAGGATATTGAGATATTTTGTTTAATTCGGATTTGTTGCTACAATATATACAGCAATCACATTGCACAATAGTTATTGGTAAGCTCATTTTGTTAGGTAATGTATCATTATATGATTTGATTCATGGTTTAGGTTATGAATGGATTTAGAGGCTAGGGCAAGCGTTCTTTAGTTTAAAAGACAAACATCTGTTTAATACTCATAACATCTGTAACATGACATATATATGTTGTAGTTACATAATAATTACATTGTTACAATGTACAATGTACTTTTTAGATGCTTCCTAGATGGTTTTTGTCAGTATTTTGTGAGTGTGTTCCATTTCCACCACGTATCTTGAAATGTCAGTACCAGAGACCAGTGTAAGGCTGCGCTGACTTGGAAATAGCTTTATCAAAGAACATACGCATAAATAAACATGTGCATTGGATGTAATTCATGTGAGTAGATGAAAGTGTGAAAGTTTTTTTTTTCTTCCCCAGAACAAATCGTTACATTACCCTAAAGACATTTTGCATGTAAAATTATGCAAAAAAAAAAAAAAAAAAAACGCTTCGAGTTATTTCCCGAGAATTAATTTTGACGTCTGCACAAATTATCGGTTCCTCCGTATGACAGATCTTTTCTCGAGGATTTAACAAAGTTGTAAAAATTCCCAATTTCCACGTTCAACGCTTAAAAGGCTTTGCTGATTAGAACATAGAATTAAAAGGTAGGAAATAGAATTGAAAGGGCACGGTATTCCAAACACCCTCTTTGTTGAGCGCCCACAAACAGTGCTGGAAGGAGCATCAAGTCCCTGAAATTAACCCACATTCAGAATTTATTTTAATTAACCACTATTTGTAGACTAGATGTTCATTCATTACACGTGGGCAAGATTAATTTTGCCTGATGAAGACAAGTCAGTGAAAGCCATCGAGTCTAATTACAACGATTCTAAAAATACCGCAACATAATCGTCTTGACGAGGGCAGCCGACAATGCGCTCTCACCTCTCACGTGGAGTTTCCGCGAGAAATAATTCATAATTCATATTCTCACAGTGGAACTAGCGGTCAGTCTAAACGTCAGTAAAAAGTGAGCGTGTGTTTGTCAACAGCACAAGGACGGCAGGCTAATTAGCAAGGCTGAAGTTTGACTAAGCTACGTAGGGGCACGGCTGAGTGTTTCCCCGTCCCGGAGCTCGCTATTAGCGCTTCTAATCCCTCGAAACACAATGTGAGAAAAGTCGAGGGGAAGTACCAGGACCATCCAAAACCTGGCACCCACACACACACACGTGCACATACCCAAACACGCACACACATACACACATGTGCACATACCCAAACACACACACACACACGTGCACATATCCAAACAGACACACACACACACATATAGACACACGTGCCCATACCCAAACACACACACACACACACACACACGTGCACATACCAAAACACACACACACACACATGCATGTATTTATAGTACCTATGTGAGGTCTGAGATACTGATACACAGCCATGTGCCTTGTTATTGCAAACTATCAATAAAATAAAAAAATAACCTTTGTAAGCGCTACATAGATACTCATAAATGCCCATTTGCTGTTTTTGGCACTAGAATTTATGAAACTATCATTTATCATGCACGTTTTCATTTAAACTGTAACTGTACGCATCTTTAGATAAAATTATTTAACTACATTTTATGAGCCCTTTGGAGTGAAGGCTTTATGTTATTGAGCAGCCGATCTATATTCGCAAAAATCGATGTCGTGAAACCTTTTGGGTTTTTATTTATTTATTAATTTTATTTCTTTTTCTATTTTCCCTGACAGTCTGATACTTAACACGATAAGCCCTTCTAGGTGAAATCTACGATAAGACATAGAGAAAAGTAGCAGCAATCACAGAGAAACAATCATTTATTACAGCAGCAATGCGCCCATTGAGTGATGTTCTTTCTACAGCTAATTTCAGGGAATATCCAGTTCCAACTGACAAAGTGTCAATATTAGCTGATGAGGTATTTTTCCACTCTGTCAGCAGTGCTGGAGCGAGGCCACGTGGCCAATCAGCAGACAGGGAGGTAAAACAGGGACCCCGCACGCGGAATGTTATGACACCGCTGTCCTTGTCGTGGATGTTGTCCCTATAGCCTTGGCGGGGGGGGGGGGGGGGGGGGGGGGGGGGGGGGGGGGGGGGCATGGTTACAGGGCAGCTGGATTTTTTGCACACCGCCCCCAACTCCCTCCCCCCTCCCCCTCATCCCCACCAACCTGAGAGTTCTGAGAACCCTTTTAAACTTTGAACCAGGACAGTGGAAATACATGGCTGATTGAGGAAACACCATTAAGGAGGGAGGGGGGTCAGCTTTTCAGAAACTCCACCCATAATGGAATTCTATAAGGTTACCCAATTCTGGGACGAGGGGCCAGGGAACGTGGTCCACGGCTGGGGATCGGAACACCGCCCCCTAGTGATGGTACAGTGCGTTCTCATTATATCACAAATAGCCAGAGATCTGACTGGCTGTCAGTCACGTACTCACTGGTTTTAACCAATCGTTATGCTTTGATTGACTGCGGAGGGCCAAGCAGCATAGTGAGGGGAGTTGCATTTACAAACACAACACAGACCGTAAAGCAGGAAGTAGTGTGCTATATTTTTACACAATGTATAAAGTACAACCTCAGAGTTAACCACTGGTCATCCAAATTCAAACTGCTGGAGTTCGGGACCCCTGATCTATAGAGTCAACCCCCCCCACCCGCCCCCCCCCCCCCCCCCCCCCCCCCCCCCCCACCCCCCGTGTTTCTTTTGGAACATCTCGGTCTTGAGAGGAATGTGACAGTCACACCATGCTGATGGATTGCCACACCGGTGACATTTACACAGTGTTCCTGTCAGGCTTGAGGGGGGCGGGGGGTGGGGGGGGGGTGGGGGCGCGAAGGGTAAGTTAGGGGAACCCCGTGCATGCCTGCTTTCCCTGTGCGTGCCAGTGGGACTGTGGGAAAGGGGTCACACACCAGCAGGTGCTTAATAGGGGCGATAAACGGCGCTTAGTTAATGTTGCTAACCCTTTCTTTACGCCCGGTTGTTTGAATAAACTACCGTGACTGATGGCGGGCCAGTTTAGTCCGTGATATGTGAGACCAAATAAAACACGACAGAGCTGTCCGTCTTCGGCAACGTCCGGACACGTGGATTAGAAAGGACTCCCACGGCCCACTTCTGTGTTGAGTTTATCACTCCCGAGGAATGGTCATTCGAAATGTAGGAAAAAATCTATATGAATTACTGAGTGAAGTTTGCGCGATACGGTGGATATACTGTAACAGATTTTACTCCGAATTGCGAGTGCAGCCAAGTAAATACCTTTTTGACAGCAGAGACCTTGGCCCACTGCAGTTAGCGCACCTGGTTAAAGGCCCGCCATGATTAATGGATGAAATGAGGCTCCCTTCTGCATAAACGCCAAGTTTGAATCAGTTTCATTTCGGCTTAACCATTTCAAGAAATTAAGTAGCTTTTTTGAAAATAAATAAAATATTTGTTGAGAAAATCCTCATAGAACATTCTGGGAATTACTTTTCTAATTCATGCCTGAGTTTTCATGCACTTCTCGAACGGACTGATTTTAATTGGAGCTGACACCCACTGGTGTGAAAAGCACACACCCTGACACCACAGTGACATCCCCCCAGGGTTTTGGTTTTGGTTGGTCAGGAAACCCTCCTAATGACAGTGAGCTGGGTCATCGGGCAAAGATGGGATGAGATAGGGGTTGGCTGTGGGTGGACAGAATGAGATGGATGATTGGCTATTGGCAGACAGGATGACAGGGACTGGCTGTTGGTGGACAGGATAAGATGGGGATTGGCTGTTGGCAGACAGGATGACAGGGACTGGCTGTTGGTGTAGAGGATGAGATGGGGATTGGCTGTTGGTAGACAGGAGGAGATGAGGATTGGTTGTTGGTTGACTGGGTAAGACAGGAATTGGCTGTTGGCAGATGGAATGAGTCACAGCTTGGCTGTTGGTGGTCGTCATAGTGAGGTCACAGAGGGGGGCTACGTTCAAAGCAGATCTCCCCAGACACACAGAAACACCATCCAGTGTTCACCCTGTTAATAATAATAATAATAACAATAATAATAATAATATAATAATAATAATAATAATAATAATAATAATAATAATAATAATAATAATAATATTATCACTTTCTCAGTATAATTCCTGTGAGCCAAAAGCAGCTCAACCATGACTTATCCAAACCACTCAGGCTGCTTCTGTTCAATCAGGTTTACTAAGCAGGTTCTGATGGAAGATGACATTGAACTGTCTTTTGCTGCCATCTAGTGAAATATTTTTTAAAATATTTTTAGTTCTCAGCTGTGATACAAAGAAAAGTGATAGATGTGCATTTTGGCTTTTTAAGTCGTAATTTCCTATAAAGTAATAGCACCACATTGACTCCACACATCAAAATATAGGTCATCTAATGAATGACCAAAAAATAAATACTCAAAATAATATTTTTAGTCTGTTTAAAGTAAGCCAATGCTGTTGAGACAAAATCTTGTGTAGAGTATCTCAAATGTACAGAAAACTACAAATATGGAGACAGCGTTACTCCGGTGGAAGATTTTGATACTCTGGTGGTAAATCTGAAGGTTTCCCAGCATCCTCTGGGGCAAGCTGATGTAATTCACCATCCCCTCAGTGGGAGCGTGGGTGGACAGCGGCATTCCTGTGGAGTGCTGTCCTTTATCATTGCACTGATGGCATGCAACCCACAACAACTAGGACAAATATGCCCCTATATACATACAGCCTCAGTTTCGTAAATGCAGATGTGCTTTTGAGGCAGTATAGTACCATTGTTAGGGAAATAAGCTTGCAATTCAAAGGTTGCGGGTTTGATTCCCAGGTGGGTTACTGTCGTTGTTGCCTATAAGCAAGGTGGCCTACTTAACTGTAATTGGTACAGTAAAACATCCAGCTGTATAAATGGATTGTATGTAAAAAGAAATTTGCAAATAAATGCAATCTGTGTACTGTAAGTCCCTCTTCATTTAGAACAGCTGATTAATGCTGTGCTGTAGTGATCCAGATGTAACCAGCAGTGCCATACATGAATCCATTCTCCCAGTTCAAATTGACCAATTGCGTGCTCTCAAAGGTGGCTGGGGTTCTAACTGGATCTATGGCTTTCTTTAAAAATGTTTTTTTTTAAAATTTTTTTATTTTTAAAAAACACTGAAACATGATTCCTCTGCTGTAGGGGCCTCTGTACCGTCCCCTCTAGTCTCTAGTCATGTGACCCTCCTCTTGGTTGTTACAGGCAGTACAGTAAGTTAGGAGCATCATGTTAATTTATCCGTACTTACTGTACACAAGCCCCCAGCATCCAGGGATTAGCAGTCAGGCATATGGTCACATAAACCAGCCGCAGGATTACAGAGAGAGCTGAACAGGCGCGCGGGGGAGGCGAAGGGTTGCTAAGGGGTCTCTGTTGTCAAGGATATCCCCCCATTTCAGCAAAATATGATTTATCCCCATATGGGACACTCCCCCGGTGTCCTGCAAAGTGTACCTGCAATCAATGAATTATTCCTGTGTCCTAAAGAACGAAGCAGGTAACTGGAAAAGCAATCCACTGCATACGGCTTGATTTTGTAATAAGCCTACTGCACCAAATGGGGATTGTCACATGATTACTGTGCACTGCAAATGTAATTCGTATAATTTGTATAATTCATAGAGCCCCTCTTGCCCTCGCTCGTGTGCACTTCTTACTGTATTTGAGCAGTAGAACGTTTGCACCCCTAGGGAGACTTGCACTCATCCTCAGGGGCGACTGATCTTCCTGTAGGTGTAGCTCTGTGGGTTTGTAGGAGGTGGGGGGGCGGGTGGTTCATGAAGTTCAGATGGATCTCCCCCCCTCGCTCATATTTTCTTTCCACATCGTTCGGTTCAGGTCGGCGTAAAACCAAAGGGGGGGGGGGGGGCGTGTTTTATGGCCCACAGACCCCCCACTCGGACCCCCACAGTCAGCACGCGCTCACGAGCCGGGCCATGAAACAGCAATGAGCGATGGGATTGGCTCTCCACAAATCATTCCTTTAATCTAGCAACATGATTGGCTCTCCATAATCCATTCCTTTAGTCTGAGTAGAGGGGGGAAAAAAAGTGTGTTTTAACAACTAGATACATTAGCTGCATATTACTGAACAGCAAGGTCATGTGTCCACCCACTAGTATATCTATCCTGGAAATACATTCAAATCTAAACCGTCCATACCTGACCAGTAATGATAATATAGGTTAGCGCTTATTGGGCCAATTCTATTTCAATTTGGTCAACAGGGGGAATGAACTGAAACTCAGTTAATGAATTCAATTTTCAATTAGTTATTTTAATTTCAATTTATTTCCTGAACCGGCTAATTGAATTTAAGTGCAACTGACCCCAACCCCAAGAAGTACTGTGTTATGATGGAAATGCGTATGAGAGTAAAAGCAAAGCACCGCGACAGTTGCCCAGGTCACATGACACATTTCACACATTTGGACTTTGTGTCAGCTGTCCATGGTAACGGTGGCCCAACCCATACATCCATCTCCTCATGCGACAGGTCACAAGAGCACAGGATGAGCACTCGACCCCCGCATGGCTTTTGCAGTTCTGCCACAGGAAGCTCTCTCCCCACCTTGTTAAACAGGGCCATCAAAACAAAATGGTTACCCGGGCAACTATGTCATGGTTACCACCGGTCGCCCATGAACAAACATCTGTCTGTGGACTCAAGGAGGGAGTCAGATCTATCATGCACCCCTCCAATGAGAACACATCCTGAGGAAGTGATGTCATCGGCAGACCTTATGGGCTTCTAAGCTGGCAGACACCCGCAGCAGAGTTGGGTCAGTCAATTCAAGAAATGAATTTTAATACTGTTTAAAAAACAACCCTCATAGAACATCACAATCATTTTCTTTTTTCCAATGGCAGTTTATTTCCTGAATTGACTAAATCGAAATGTATTTGAACCAGCAACCCTGATCCACACAGGACTGATGTCCTGTGTTCTGCTGCGATTTTAACTGCCAGCTATTTTCAACCCCTAAGTGCTTGTTCTTTTTCCTCCATGGTGAACTAGTTAAGGACTGCACACTTGGAGAAACATCAGAGCACGTCAGCTCCAGTGCTGATTACACTGGCTGGGGCTATCGCCGCGGGATACTGCTGTTTCTATCAAGAGAACGAGGTACAACTCGGTCCCGGTTACTGCCAAAAAGACCTGTAAAAAGGGATCACTTTCTGATTACTCACAGTGATAAAAGCATGTGGGTTAAGCTTGGATTTTATCAGCGAAAATTTTTTTACTGCTCTTTTCAAAAGCGATTTCTGTTTTTTCCGAGGGACATAACATGCCTCCTTTTGAAATGGGCCCCAAGGCAACAGGTACAGCGAGCATCGAAATTCAACTTCTGACAGCTCGCCGACGCAAAACTATTGCTCTGGAATGAACTAATCAGCAACGTGTATCTCAGGAATACTGAAGCCATCACTCAATTCATCAGATCTCTGACGTGGAATGCATCTCGACTGGGCCTTGGCCAAATACATATTTGAAATACGTTTACGCTTGAGATGACGGTAAAATTTGAAAAGATTCTCACCCAGGGCCCCGCCTTCTCACCCTCCGTTGACATTGGTTTCCAAGCAGAAGAATCAAAAACTTGCCAGTTTTTTGGAGGGGCCCCCAAAAAGTCTAAAGACGGACCTGGTCTGGTATACCATGAATTTTTCCGGGTGTGTAAAGGGTTAAAGTATTTTAAACAATTCCTCCAGCCAGGACTGGTTTGGCCCACGCAGCGGAAGAGGCCACCCAATCCCTGCGCTTTTGGCATGATGTCATTTCCCTCTCCTCTAATTGGCCGGGCCCGGCGGGGTCCAGGCGTGTCGGGAACAGACAGACGGGTCCGAACCCGCAGCCAGAGCCAGATCCCTCTCCGCAGAGCCCCAGCACGCCTCCCCCCCCAAAAAAAAAAAAAAAAAAAACAGCCCCTCTTATCTTGATTAATCTGGAAGTTCTGCGCTGTGGCAGGTGAACGAGAGGTGGCGTGAACGTCTCGCTGGAATGTGGGGGAAAGGTCAGGTAAACATCTCCGGGGCGTTCCGGGCCGAGAATTCTCCCCAGGGGTACCCCACAGGTCCCCCCCCCCCCATACACCCCCGGAACCCCCCCACCCAGTTGACTTTCTGTACAGACTATGACAGGCCCGCAATGCACTTACTTAGTCTTTCAAGAACACACACCAACGCACGTATCTATGCTGGAAGTCAACTTGAGTGTAGAGCCTTCTACCTCGCCACTGATGTTAACATTAGAACTGGGGACTGATTCAATTTCATTTCAGCCAATTTAGCAAATTGAGGCTGATGGCATGAATTCCACGTGGTCGTTTTGGGCCACAACCATCCGTGAGCGACACAATCCATCCATCCATCCATTATCGTAAATCATCCCAAAGAACTTACAATGACACGAATGTGCTTTCGGGCCCTTAGTTTAAAAAATAAAATAATAATAATTTAAAAAAATGGACCTGAATGATCTGGTTTCTCTATTTTGGACAAAGGGCTTCCACAGTAACTCAAAGGATTGGAATGGATTCCATTACCACCATCATTCTTCCCTGGCCTTGGGTTAAGTACGAACAAACTAATAGTCGAGGCCCCAGCTGTGAGTGGGGAGTTCCTGTATTCTAATTGGGAAAAAAAATGTAATATTGTTCACTTTGGCCCGCAGTGGGGGGACCGCGGTGGGAAACGCACGACAAGCATACCAGTTCCTCAGCAGATCTTCACCGCCTCCTAGTGGCACCCACCGGAGTTGCGCTGCATGTTAAATTTCCCCCACCACGTCTTCAGTCAGTGCCGATATTTATCAGAGAACTCGCGTGCGTTTGCACTGCGACGGCAGCACGGGATTGCGGCTGAGATACTCGGCTTCAGGTTCAGCACAACTGTCCGCCACACTGAGCAGAGAACCAAAACTCATACGGTTCATATTTCACGCATTTAAAAAGATTAAATTCCGACAAGGGAAAGGAAAACTCATTCAGTCAATTTGTTTAGCTTGTATTCATTTTCTTCAAGACATTAATCTGCACAACGTTTACTGTAGCAGCGGTTTCTTCATCTTGTCCTAGAGCAGTGAACTCAAACTCAAATCCGGTAAGACCGCTGTGCCTGCTTTTTGTAATGCGTTCCTACAATTAGGTACTTATTTTAAGCCCCTGACTGGTTAAACAGTCTGCACACTGAGTTTTCCCTGGCCTAAATTGGCTGCCGGTTGAAAGGAAATCACAAAAAAACAGCGGAGACTGTGGCCCTCCAGGACCGGAGTCTGAGATTCCTATTCTAGAGACTTCTGAGCTCACTTTAACCCTTTAAGGTGTGAGATCATATCAGAGTTTTCTGAACAGGACATTCTAATGCTGATGTCACAATCACTGCTGGTAAATGAAAGCAATGGAGTTCTAGAACACTAGAACTTCAAGAGAAAAATAAAAAAGACATTCCAGAAAGACCTGTTCTTTGAAGGGCTCTACCATATAGAGTCAGGCAGTGCAGGATACTGTGCATCTGCAAGGCCTGAGTCCTGAGCCTGGATGGCTTTAGAGTGGCAGCTGTTGTCGGTAGCCTTGATCTCAGATGTGACCTCCTTCAGCAAAGAGCAAATTCAGCTTCTGTTCCCCTCTCTCTCTCTCCTCCCCCCCCCTCTCTCTATCTCCCCCGTTCTCTCTCCCTCGCTCTCTACTGCACTTTGCTTCACTGGAACAATAAATCACCTCAGCCAAATATCCCATCGCCCTGTTTTTCAAGTGCATATGGGTGCAATTTGATTTCCCCGTTCCCAGCTAAAATAACTATTTCCTATAATCTCATCCTCATTTCCCCCATCACAGTTTCTCCACTGAGGAAACTCTTTCCCAGCCTTTTTTTTTTTTTGTTTTTCCAAAGTGAAATTTTAAAAAATGTTTAAGTCGACCTTTTTCCCCCCTTTCAAACCAGCACCCCCCCCCCCCCCCCGCCCCCCCCATCCCCCACCCACGCAACTCTCAGTCAAAGTAAGAGAAAACAAAAATGGAAAGGAAAAAAAATCTAATAAGAGCTTTTCACTAAACATTCTGGCAGCACCTCTTTGGCACTGTATGTGAGTTCATTTCATATGATAACATGTAGAGCTGGCTGACCAGCAATGAGGCATTGCTTCCTTTCCTGGTGAACGGTCCTTCATAAGAGCTTCATAACACCTTCACAGCCACTACACAGCACGGCATAAGACCTATGTAGACAACACTTTCTGCATCAGTGTTGACGTGTCATACAGTATCGCAGGCCCATTTGCAGCTACAGGCAAAAGCATTCATAAATGCTCATGTGGTGTTGAGGTGCTATGCAATGCTTACGAAGCACCACTCACAGGATGTGTTACCTTAGACTTCAACAAAATATCATGATTTAACCATATATCAAAGCAAAATACCATAATCAGAATGTAATCTAACAATGCTTTCTGTGGACAGGTTATCCTTCAGACTCAAAAGGCAGCCATTTTGGTAAAAATTCCCCTGATAGTTAAAGTCGGTGATAGATGCACAAGAATGCACTTTTGGTGCAAAATCTCTCAAATAAACCACAATTTTTTTCACAAATGCACCATATCTTCATCTTACTGTGTATTGTGCAATTGTATTGTTAATCATAGCCAATGACTTTAGCCAGGAAGTCTAGCCAATATGAGCAATAAGATACCATCAAATTTTAGTTATGATAGCAACTCTTATAAACCCATATTCTGTGGAGGAATGTTCCAGAGGGTATTTACACAGAATTTAGGAACACAAACTTTGAAACCTGTCACAAGCGAACTGCATTCTTATAACTGAGTTTTGGAGTGAATCTCAACTGTTGATTGGCAAATAAACAATAAAACCTGTCCATCACCACAACCGTGACAAGTGTGTTCTGCGACCTCCAAATTTTCCCAGCTTCAAAACGAATATACTCTCAGGTTTTTTTTTATCTTCTTTTTTTTCCAAAGAAGTCTGAGCTGAACTCTTTTTATTTATTATTTCAGCAGATTTTTGTAAACTTGTTTTTTGGGTGAGGACACTCAAGTTTGACATACTAAAATAAATCAACTGTACATTGAGTAAACACGGAGAACCTCTTTGCCCCCCAAGACCCTGGAGCTATCTTTCTGACAGTGTCTCTATCCATTATATTGACTTCCCCAACCAGTAATGTACCTAGCAAGCATCAAGACTGAAATTTTTCTTTCATTTTTTTCTCTGTGTGCCTTTGACTGAGGATTGTTTGTTCTACTTCACCACTGCCGAGAATTCCTGGTTTGTGACCTAATTAGTCTTCTGTGAGCACATGTGGGCCAGTTAGAAGTTCAAGGACTTCAGAAAGGAAAATATGTTCTCTTCACTTTAAAAAGAACAACCTCACGACAAAGCTCCCCCTCGGATTCTGCGCCAAGGCAAACAGGCCCAGGTCTTTGAGCTAATTGAAAGAAGACAGCTTAATTTAGGAAAATAGAGAGCATGCATGCACATGCACACACACACACACACACATACACACACACAGAGAAACACCACTCATGTCATCATCCACTGCTGGAACGCATGATAAATTTCTCTCAAACAAACATGAAAGAGTGAGACAAAACAAAGTGCATCCTGATGGGCTGTGGCTGGTTCCTTTGGAGCATGCCCAGTAGTGTGCATCGCACATGGACAGCA
The DNA here is from genome assembly GCA_025169545.1 of Anguilla japonica. Lineage (NCBI taxonomy): Eukaryota > Metazoa > Chordata > Actinopteri > Anguilliformes > Anguillidae > Anguilla > Anguilla japonica. The sequence goes on from CM045884.1 coordinate 5,704,091, forward strand.
GTGTTGCTCAGCAGTTAGGGAACTGGGCTTGAAACTCCGTAAACTGTAGGTCTGATTCTCGGAGGGACTGCTGTTATACCCTTATAAGCTGTACTGCTTCAGTAAATATCCAGCAATTGTAAATGGATGGTATATAAAAAAAACTAACCAAACCCACACTTGCTTAGCTTCAGCCATTCGGCAGGAGCATGGGGGCATGGTGGTTCATTCAAGTGTAGATCAATAAAGACGCCCTACGGCAGTCTGTAGGACAAAAGGTACTAAATAGATGAAGTTAAAACATGTTTTGATTTCACAAAAAGTCAGGCGTCGCCTTACTGCTAAATTATTACAAAATGGCACTGACAGTTGTTGACTTGACATGGAAATTACATGACATCACTGGCATTTAGCAGACACTCTTATCCAGAGCGATGCTTTGAACAGTATTTGTTCTTTATATAAAAAAATTAAAACAATAAGTTTTCATAATCTTATGTATTCACTATTTGGGCCCTATTCTGAAGTCACTAGTACAACTGATTAAAGATTGTCTATTTGTAGGCAATCCAGAGCAGGTCCAGTCAGTGGCTTCCACACAAATTTTACAAAGTTTATCCAGCAGATGGCGCTAAATCTCAAGTAAGAGATTCATATACGCAAATGTGTGCTTTCACATACAATCTTAACTGCGCTGAGATTTTAAGATTTCCTGGACGACCATCTTAAGTAAAACAAACAAAATAAGCTGGTCAGCAAAGGGTAAAGGTCATCTCTGGCTGACCTCCGACCCCCCCCCCCCCCGCCTCCAGCGTGTGAAGAAAGGGCGAGCCGGGTCGAACGGAACCCGGGTTCCGTCCAGGTGCATTTCATCTGGCCATCAAAGAGAGGGGCTCCCGCAGGTACGGTCTAAGTCCCCGCGGTTTAAAGGGCACGGTCACCCCCACGTTGGCGGGCGAGGGTTCAGAGGGCCGTCAGATGTTTGTTGGTCAGTCTTTTATGTGCCGAGTACATCCCCTGCTCTCATTGTTAATTTATGGTGGGGTGGCAGTGGGTGGGTCCGGGGGTGGGGGGGGGGGGGGGGGGGGGGGGGGGGGGCGGAGAACAAAGGGAACTGCTAAAGAAAAGTGACTGTACATTTAAAGCAGTGGGTCCCAACCCTGTTCCTGGAGATCTACCTGTCCTGTAGGTCTTCATTTCAACCCTAACGAAACACATCTGATTCTACTAGTTAGCAGCTCAACGAGATCTCTAGCTGTTGATTGATGTGTGCACTGTAAGCGTAGATCTCCAGGAACAGGGTTGGGCAGCCCTGCTCGAGCTGTTGAATGAGGTGTGATTTATTAGGATTGGAGTGAAAACCTACAGGCTGGTAGATCTCCAGGAACAGGGTTGGGAACCGCTGATTTTAAGTATCCTCATAATGACAGATGTGTTAATACTAGATATAAAAACAAACTATTGAATTTGGAAACCAACACAATTCTGGGATTCTGGCTATTCCTTTGGAGATCAAAGACTCAAAACACCACCATGTCCTTGCATTTTTCTCAAGCCATAAGGCCTCTGAAAAACCAAATCACCGCCCACGCACATGTAAATCTGCGGAAAGATACACACATGTATACATGGCCATTTACATAGCCTGTCCTCAGGATGTAAAATAACATGTGTGACGCCTGCCATGATTTACATCACAGTCTATGTTTGGATAGTCCAGACTGTGTGCAAGACTGACACAGGCACCCAGATTCAGCTGACTTTTAAAGAGTTTAGCTCTTTGACATGCCAATAATAAAATAAAGTATCATTTTTAGCCATACCCCCAGTCCAGTATTTCCAGAAATATTACAAAATTTCTGAAGTACAAATGTGTCTCAGTATCTTTCACGACATCTACACTTCATTACAAAATCAGATTTGACCTAATCTTTAGTACACACAAATCAGATGAGCTTCTCAAAACATTTTTGTGTTGTTGTATGCAAGTATAGACTATATACTCAGGTTTAAAGTAGTTAGCAGTTTGTTTTGCAGGACACTCACTCAGTGTCAAAGAGTTCAGGCCTGGGCTAAACCTCAGGCCTCCTAATGAGGCTGGCTGCCCAGCGCAAATGCACAGACCCACTTGATTGTAAACCAGATGTCAAATCCTCCCGTCCAGCCGTTTTTTCATCAACGTGGGGGAATTGCTCAGTACGCAGGGCTCCCAAAGTAACAGCTGGAAAGCTCATTCACAGCCTGCTAACCAGCACTCTCCGATAGACACTCTAACATGTTTAATTCATATATTTCTGGGCGATTTACAATATTCAGCATAAATGTTACCCTTCCACGTATTTTGCCAGAGTAAGCTACTTCACAGTGGGCTGCTTCAGTAAATATTCAGCTGTATAAAAGGATAGTACGTAAACAAATGTAAACTGTGCGAGGCACGGCGTCTGCGTTTCAATGTAAATGCTATTTATCTGGACACAAAACTCCAATTACAAGTTTCAAATAGTTTATTTTTCATTTTCATACAGTATGAAGTTTTCATTAGTTCTCACAGCATATGATGCAGCATGCAAAGAAGGTAAAAGGAAATGAAACGGAAAAAAAAAACCGAACCTAAAACATTCAGTGTGACTGTTTTACCCGCCCCGCCCCCTGCCCTGCCCAGCCCCCGCCCCGCCCCGCCCCGCCCCCCATCCCAACACACACACTCCCAAAACAACTTACAAACATAAAAACCCATTCCTCCAAAAGAAAAGACTGATGGTATTAAGAGAGCCTAGTCAGCCTAGACAACGCAGTAACTACGGAAAGGATAGCGCTGCAACTACATGTTTATAACAAATACTTCTGTACAAAAAAAAGTAAAAATATCACAAAATGGTTTCCCCTTGAAGCAGAGCACATGGCAGTCTACACTGGAACAGATATGAAACTTTGCCAGATTTTAAGCAATGCACTGATCCAGAAGATTCTTTAAAAAAAAAAAAAAAAAACTTACATGTAGTGGAGTCTCATATATATAATTTTCAATCATATTTATATTTTAACATTTACCAAAGTTTGGCAACATCCTTATAAGTCGTTATTCTTTTTTAATTAATATTCTATATTATAGTATATTAACATTACAATTCATATGTAAACAAGAGGAACATTTCAAAAAGTGGATCTTCATGCAATAAGGAAAAAAAAAAACAAACAAACAAAAAAAAAAACCCCATGTCATGCAAGCACATCGAAGCCTCAGGCCTCCAGGACATACGAGCCAAGGTCGTGCAGCACTCGTTTTTTTATTTATTTTTAAAAACGTTTTTATTTAATTTTTTTATTTTTATTTATTTATTTTTTTTTTTTTTTCGAAGAACAGCCAGGACTGGAGGATGGTTATATGGTCCGGCGCCTCTTGACGGAACGCTGAGCAAACCGGTTCGAGCAAAAGCGGAACTGTGCAATGAGCCGGCCGGATTTCGGAAAACCAAGGAAGCTATTCTCAAGACGTCGCAGATTTTTTAATGTATTTTTTTAATCGTTTTTTCGTGCATTTATTTTCTCTTACAAACCTCTAGCGCCTTCCTCAAGACAAATCGCACTCAAAAGAAGAAAAACTTTAAGGTGGTGAGTGGAGACAAAAATATCAGTCGGTGCACAACTGCAACCCCGCTAAATGTATTAAAAATGGCGCAAATCTACCATAACGCGTTAAGAGCAAATCTATTAGCTAAAGTGAACTCCAAATACAGGGCACTATTAAGTAGCAACTTGGAGGCATAGATATACCCAAATTAAAACTTTCCTCCTGATTAAAAACTGAACTCAACAAAATGTATCCCTCATTTGCCTAATATACATATATCTGGTAACAAAAACGACCCTTTCAACGCTGCCTGCAGTAAAGTTGGTTATTTAACACTATAAAGCAAGATGCACTTCTCGCCTATAATCACGCAATTTAAACTATCCATATAAATTTTTTTTCAGTTATTGCATATTATATTATTCCATTGTTAGAGTAATTTTTTTTTTTTTTTTACCTTAACAGCTGTTTAAAAGGTAATAAAATACAAAATATATTAACATGTTCCAACAGATTTGAATAGAAACATTCCACCATTAAAAATGAAATGTACTTGTGTTGGGGGATAGTCTTGAATGGATGCAAATGTTCACAAAGTTACTATGGTAACGCAAAGACCTGCCTTTATAGTAAACCTCAAGTTTTTATGCGCAAAATCACGATAGCTTCTAATTCTACTCTGCCGTATTTCAGTAATCAAGACGAGGGATAGAACAGCCCCCTGACAATATAAACATTATAAATAAAACGTACAATCCCCTTGCTACAAAAACAGAAAAAAAACAACAAACCAACAATATATATTTTTTTGCGGTATACCTGTATGTGATCGAAGCTAAATTGTTTCATTGGAACTGATTCACGATACAAAGAAAGAGAGAAAGAAAGATAGAACTCTGTCAGACTCGTAGAAAGAATATTGTGCAGGATCAATCATGCAGTGCTTTGTGTTCTAGAATTCTCCGGAACTTGAAAGGATGGTCGGTAGTCACAAGTTCAACTGTTTTTTTTTATTCCTCCAGATGTTTTGATTGGCACTTCATACTCTACTTTTGCGTTGTACTGAAATCAAGTATATTTAGATACACCTCAGCTAACTACACATTCACCCTTTCAGATATACTTCCTTGTTTTAAAAAAAAAAAAAGTCAACACCAAAATAAATATAAAAAATAAAAAAACAAAAAAAAAAAAAAAAAAAAAAAACTGAAACTAAAACAAAAACGACACACTCCGACCGTCTTCCCTTCCTCCACCAAACTGAGATGCTCGTTCGACAAGGAAAGCTGTCCTTCAGGCTTTTAAAGTGCTACACTGGGTTATTGACAGGATCAAGTTCAATAACACTTAAAAGTTGGCTTCGCGAGGCTTGTGTTGGAAAAAGGTGGCTTCACAGAGAAAATACTGCCATTTAAATACACAGAGAGCAATGCTGGACATCTTGAGCAGATCTTCAGAGACGGAGAAGAAAGCAGAAGTGTTTCGAGGAGTTCGCCTGCATGGTCACACGTCCACAACCATTTTTTTGTGTATGTCTAGGCCACCTACAACCTGGTGGAGGGGGAAGAAAGTGCTTTATCTATCAAGTGTTCAAAAAAGGAGAAAAAAAATAAAATCTTGAAGTCTTGTTTATCGCTGTTAGCATAGCAGTATAAGCTAACTGGCTGGAACCCGCACATACCTGTAACCACCCCAAAACCTTATTCAAGCAGTGTTATCTCATGTGGATTTTTATTTTTTATTTTTTTGTATACGCCTATAAAATATGCATCACTTTATCTTAATTTGAACATCCAAACACAACCTTGTCGGCCATTTTAATACTTAGGCAAAAAAAACAAAACAGTTATTAGCGTATAAGTGTTTTACTGTTTACTTTAGTATTAGTGTTCTTTGCCAGACAGCCTGTCTATTCAAGGACAGAGAGATGTACACACACACACACACACACACCCGCCCGACTCTGACTTTACTTACCGCGCAGAATTCTTCAAAGGATATTCTCCCGTCGCCATCCTTGTCCGCATTGATTATGGTTTTGTCCACTATCTGCTGGAGCTGGGTGTCTTTGAGGTTGTTCCCCACCATCATCTTCAGCACCTGGAACAGCTCCCCGTTGGAGATGTAGCCGTCCTTGTCCATGTCGTAGATGCGGAAGGCGACTGCGGAGACAGCGCAGAAGGGATGGTGGTCACGGCTTGGCTTCGCGGCACGAAATCGTGCTAACGAAATGCGCCGCAAACCGATCTCACTGAATGCAAGCTCCACCATTTAAAACTTACAGACTGTTAGACCACAGACTGAGGAAGTGAAGAGTGCCTGGACTCAAGGGAGAGAACACTAGATTCCCCCAGTGTTTCAGGAACAGAATGGCACTTGTAGACTTTTTTGGAAATTTTACTTACACCGTAACTTCTGTTCCTTGTCGCCTTTGACGCTGAACTGCGAGACACCTTCGATAAATTCTTTGAGGGAGAAAAAACAAGGAAAATTTGTGCAATTTTAGGTCGATGCTGGACAGCACAAAACATAAATGAATAAATAAGTTAATCGTGGTCAAGGTTGGCATCAGTCAGAACAAAAAGTACATTTATAAATCCCCACATAACTTTATGGCCATTTTTCAGTTCATTAATTGAATTTCCTGTGATTTCCTTAACTGACCTCAACCCTGGTTACAGTTGAACACATCAGGCTATCCTTAGTTAGACATTTTTACCATGGGTCCTGTGACACATTATCTGCACTTAACTCCAGCGTTTTTAATGGCAGAGTGATGCTGACAAACTCACTTCCCCTAAGAGAATAATACCTTTTACATTAATTGCTACGTTGCCTTGAATGAACCCTCCGTAACCGCCATAATACATGGCGTATTAGTAAGAGAGAGAGAGAGAGAGAGGAAAAAAAGGCCACCTAGAAAATCCAAGGCTAATGGTTGACGTGCGATTTCACACAGAACGATTCCAAAGTAGCGTTCCTGATGGGGAACTACAGCGGGATGCAAAGTGTCGCTCTCCAGGAAATGAACTTCCCGTATGTTCTCAACCACGCTGTCAACCAGCCAATGGGAGAGGGAAGCCCAGACAGGTACCGACAGCATAGCCAGCCATCCGCTAACGCTACAAAGGAAAGCGCTGGATGCAAATGCGGAGTTGGCTCAGGACATACAGATTATGGACAAAGCCCGGACATTAACCGTTTGAAAAAAAAACGACAACCGTGACAAAACGAGGAACGTTTTGGACGACGGTCCAGATGACGTGAGATCTGAAGGGACTTAGGAGCAGGTGAAAAAAAAAAAATGAACCAGGAAAACATGCCAAGACGATTCCTAAAAAATCTACACGGGCATGCAAATGCCCACAACCCACACAGATACAGATGCTTATCTGGTTGACATTCATTTGGTGTGTGTCATGCCCTTATCTATGCTAGAAACTCCCTCCACTGGAGACTCAGTGTTTGTTTATGTCCTTTCGTTAAACTGCGTTTTCTCACATAAAAACAAATCTGTACAGCCCTTCACACCAACACGTGCACTAAAGGAGAAACATGCACGTGTAGACAATCTTTAAAAACACATCTTTGGCTTCAATTACAATAAAATCATGAAGAAAAAAAAATATGACTCAATACTGATGCAACAATATGATAAATTATTGGAGCCTGTTTATGCGTGATGAAAAGAGATGGGGGATATGCACGTGTTTAAGCCCAAACACTTATAAATAAACACACGAGTATGACTCAACTGAAGCTAAAGCGTAGCAGGCACAATTCTAAAAAACTCAGTTTGGCAACTGCCATCTAATTCCCAACAGGGATTAAGCAGAATCGCGGGGTCTTACCTTTGAAGTCGACCTCCCCGTTGCCGTCCGTGTCGAATATGTCGATGACTCGCTGTACAAGGGGGTTCTGCTGCAGCTCGGGCAGCGACATGAACTCCTCCACGCTCAAGGAGCCCGAGTTATCTAGGTCAAGTTTCTTAAATCTTTTACCTAGCCTTTTAATCTCATCAGCATCGACTACAACAGAGGAGAGAGAGAGAGAGAGAGAGAGAGAAAGAGGAAGGGAGGGAAGGAGGGAGGGGGAGAGAAAGAGAGACACAGAGAGGAAGAATGTTATCGAACAGTAAATCACACGGCTGCAACATGACCTTGCACGCAGTCTGGTTCCCCGGGGCTAGCCGGCCCCGCCCGTCTCCTCCCCCGCGGGACTCCGAAGGCGGCCGTTTAACCCGGGAGAAGGTCCCCCGTCACCCCGGGGCACTTACACGTGCAGCGGGGTCTGCTGGACGCCATCGGGAGAGAGAGCTAGCATGCCCGGCTGCAGGCTAACCCGGCTGGACTAGCGCGCCGCGGCGTAGCGGTGTAGCGGCGGCGGCGGCGTTTCGCTAATGCGGCGCTAATTGCCGCCAGCGACAGAGGAGCCCGTCGCTGAGTGACAGGGAGCCCTAAGCTCACTCACACGGTCACATGACCGCTCCCTTCCACCCTCCGCCACACACTAATCACCCCGACCTCTTACGAGTCTTACAGCTATTAATCTTTACACTGGCCTGAGAGAGAGAGAGAGAGAGAGAGAGAGAGAGAATGAGAGGAAGAGAATGAGTGACAGAGAGAGAGAGAAATAACATAGCTATCCCATTCGATGAAATGGCAGTGGCTCCTCCTCCTGTGTGCAATTTAAGGTGTCCGCAATACAAAAAATAATAACAAAATAAAAAAACCCTACCCTTTAAAGAACCAGCAGCTGTCATAGCAGAGTTTCACCACTAGAGGTGCAGTGCACTGTCCGCGCGAGTGCCAGAACACCGTAACAACGCTAAAACCGCGCAAAGCCAAGTCTCCCATTACGCAACGTCGACAAAAGAATTCCTCAGGTGCGTGCGAATAAACACCCGCGCGCGGGCAAGAGCGAACAGAGGGCCGCCGAACGGGGCCTGCTTCCATAACGGGAGCGTTGACGACCGGCTGGCAAACACAAACAGTTCCCCGTCGCCATGACTTCCCGTCGAGGCCTAGAGGATCGGCGCTCAGCCTGAGGCCTACGGCGCAGGCTGGTTACTCACGGAAGGGCGTGTGCGTTAGGAGCTGCTGGGTGGCGGACCTGGAGCGCGGTTAGGCCCGACTCCAGACCGTGCCACGACAGAGTGTGGCTAACAGGGCCTAGGAATGGGACGGCTGTAGTCACATGGGATTACAGCATCTCACTGCTCACTGGCGACCCCTGCTGGTGGACCGGGTTCCTGCAAGTCCACCGGTTAAGCTGCGCAGGACTCACGGCAGTGCGAGCCGTACCGGTGAGACGAGAAGCTGCGGCTGACATCACAGGCTTGACTGCTCCTCTCCCGCATCAGAGATTTCAACCCCGATACATCAACAAGGAACCAATCACAACAAGACAGAAATCGCTTGTGCAGACAACACTTTGTTTCATCGTCACCAACTTGACTAAATAAGGAGAAAAAATGTTTCTGAGGTAAAATACCAGATCACTGATGATAAGAATTTTAATTTTTAAAAAAATACAAAATCGTAGGCTCAAAGCAAGCAGGCGAAAAAATATGCAGACGCCTACGGAAGTGGTTTCGGTTCACATTCATCTCGGATGCTAATTGTACTCTAGGAACCGAACCGAGGGCCACTACTTCAGCAGAAAAAAAAAGAAGAAAAAAAAACAGGAAATCCATTTTCTAAAGATGCTGGAACACTTCAAATTTACCCAACGCCGTTACCAGGCAACAGGCACTTATATAGGGAGCAGCACACATCTCGCCACACACAAGGGCCTCATTGTATGGAAACAGGTTAATAATAAACCCGCCTTTCGCACCCTCGGACTCCCTCAGAAAACCCGTGCGCGAGCCTCGCTGCCTTTCCAGGCGCACGTAAGGCTTTTGTCATCCGCCGTGATTACGAGCAGCAGCAGCAGTCTGTCTGTCTCCGTTCCAAACGGGTCGTCTTGGCCACGGGGACGAGGGCGAGAGAGAGAGAGAGAGAGAGAGAGACTCTCTCTCTCTGTATTTTTACACCCTGCTTCGTGCCAGGCGTGTGACGTCCCATAATAACCCGGGACGGTTTCTCCTTCCTTCCCCTCCGACCGCCTCCGAAATAGACGCGGCGGTCCTCCGCAGAGGGGACCCGGGCTCGTCACGCACTCGCTGGGGAACGCGACGGAGCGGGACGCCGTCACTTTATTTTTACTCCAACGTTGGGCCGTTCGTTCTGTTCACCTCGAGCGGTATTCCCGCGCTCCGGGGTTCGATTCGACTTAAACAAGACTAGGAAACCTAGAATAC
>CM045884.1:5718944-6008944 GCA_025169545.1 Anguilla japonica
TACAGGCCTGCGGTGCAAGAAAGACTCCCTGGTCCCTGTCCCACCCACACCTCGGTCTTCCATTTATTTAAAAAACACACAGAATTCGGGGGCCGGTGCAGGGAAATGAGGGCGACTCCGCTGTCCCGCTGCCTCTCAGAGGGGCGCGGGTAATTTGGGAGGGAACACACACCACCGGGGAGAGACGGGGCACCTCCAACCGTCCCAGAGAGGCTCCAGGACGTCCTAAAAAACCGGAGGAAGCCTGGGATGGCTGATGACATCACACATAGCGCTAGGCTACCCTATTCAGCAAGCGGCAGACAACACATCCCGTTTAGGCCCCGCCTCTCCCTGAGTCTCTCTGCACGACCCCATTGGCTGCCGTGCTTCCCTGCAATTTTTGAGTTTGGAAGGGCGAGAGGAGGAAAGGACCAAATTTCAAGAAGCCCCCCGCCCCCGCCCCCCCCTCTCTGTAAACGAGGCCAACCGACTCCTGAAATATCTGAGTAAAGTAGCACAGAGCCCAGAGCTGGGAGTGTTGCTCCCCCGTTGCCAGGCCTGCGGAGCACCGCCCACATCTCGCTTTCATGTCTGTGTGTCCCCCGGATTCAATACCTGATGAATTGTGCAGTTTGATGTTTTTTTGTGGCTAATCTTTTTAAACTCTGAAAGTTTGGTTCTCTACTTCAGATGTAACTGACATAAAACACACCGTCTCATTTCACTGCTTATGCCAGGGAAACTCAATGGTCCTGGAGGTCAGTAGTAGTGCTAGTTTTCTTTTCGACTTGAGTTCATTGATCAATTAAAGCCACTGATTGGCCAGAGATTTAACTCACCTGGTGTCCCCTGTTTAAATCAGTCCTGATTAGAGGCGAAGAATGAAAATCAGGAGTACAACTGGCCAGATTTGCTAACCCCTGGCTTATACAGTGACAGTCTCTGTCAACAGACTGGCCAAAACTCCCCCTACAAGTACCACTGTGCTCCCCCCATTTGAATAGATTCCCAAAAAATAACTAGTCGAGACCAGTCCCAAAAATCTCTCTATTAAGGTTCAGCCTGTCATTAGTTCAAAGCAGAATGTATATGTTGTAATAACGATGACGTTTACACACAGTAGTTATTGCATGTAACAGGTTCAGTCATTGGACTGACTGGTGTGAGAGTCAGTGAAAAGTACATCATGTGCCAACACAAAAAAATCTTTTTTTTTTTCCATACGTCATCTCACGACCCTGCGAACCCATCCAGCAACCCACCTCAACACCTCCCACAAGGCACCAGTGGGATCCTGATCCTCGGTTTTTAAACCGCCGGTGCTGGGGAGTGCTGGGACGTTAGCTGACGCTAACGCTCATTAGCATTCGCGCTACGGCGGTCGTTCGGTCGATTTCGGCTTTCCCCCCAGCGCACCTCGAGGCCGTCACAAGCGCCCCGGCGGAGACGGAGTCAGAAACAGTCCAGACCTCCAAACAACTTCTCCCAGGCCTTTTAATAATAACGTCATTCCCGGAGGAGGATTCTGGGTAATTTTCCTTCAGCTCTCGGGGGTTAACGGTGAACACGGTGAACACTACCGCGGTGATGTCATCGGTTGTACGACTGCCAGGTTACACCGATGCCCATATTCGCAGAAAACTGAAGTGAGAGTCGTTCAATGCACATTAAAACTAACTAAAAGGAAAAAAGGACGAGATATCACGATAAACTTATAATCTAATATAAACAACTGCAGCGTCTTTTTTCTGAAGACCATTTTAATTCTGTAAGCAGCCTAGATCACTCCACAAAACACACTCATTACACACATCCACTGTTTGAAGGAGGATGAGGTAAGATGACAAAGAAATTAATTTATTAGAAACAATCCCCTCCCCATCACTTTTTCTGAAGAGCATTTTAATTGGACAATTTAATCACGGAACCGAGAGAAAACTCCAGATTGCCAGTTCTCTCTGCCAGCGTCAACCCTTCGTCTGCCTTTCACTGTGAACAGATACACACAGAAATTACACGTATTTTTACTGGAAGCCGCTATAAATAAAACTGCTTTCCTTTGCGGTCATGTTTAATGTTTGAGGAAGTCCAGAGCCCACACAAGGTGACTGTTTGGTCTGTCTCAGGTTTTAAATTTTTACTTAAAAAAAAAAACAAAACATTTTAATGTTGTTTTCTGTACAAAGTGCAGCTCTTTTTCAGACATCTAAAGAGAAAAAAAAAGTCAAAACAAAATTGCAACAGCGCTACTTTGTTTTTAACATTAAGTATGTTTGAGTTTAACTAGGCCCCTGAGACACCTGCAATGGCACTCGCTGGGGAATTATGGGTAAAGGCTTGTGCGCCTCACATGAAGCACATGCAAATGAATACAACCAGAGAGAGATACGCATCTTGCAGGAACTTATGAAACTGTCTTGAATCAGTGATCCTGTAAATGGTGTGGGGACCCTACCTTTCAGACACACACAGAAAAATCCATGTAGCCTAAATCTCTCACGTATCAGTAACGAAGCTGTCGGTTTGGGCCAGAGAAAGCCACGCGTAAGCCATTAGGCAAAAAGCGGTCTCGCTAACCGCTAGCACTTAGCGCCGATGCAGGTCGATATCTACACTGCGCCGCACAGGGCCCTGTTCCGAGCCCCGTGAAAGCTACCTAACAAAAATTCCAGAACATTCTCCAGGGGGGCTCGTGTATAGGGCAGACCTGCATGGGCTTGTTTCAAACCAAACCAAATACCTGCCTCTACCTGGCTGCGCGATCACGCACTAGTAAAAGAACAAAGGAGCAAGCTTTTCTTTTTCTTTTTTTAAAAAGAAAAACCGATGTAAACGCTGTTAGAAAAAAAAAAGTACATCACATTGCATGTTGCAACCCTTCCTTGTCTTTCCATGATACCATAACCCGTAAGACCACAAATGTGTGAATTAATATATAAATGCAATGTTTCATTCATTTCACTCGCAAATATGTGATTAGAGTGTTCTTAACTGAACATTCTAATGCTGATGTCACAATCACTGCAGGTAACTGAAAGCAAAAGAGTTCTAGAATACTGGCTGAATTTTGAAAAAAAAAAAAAAAAAATTCCAAAAAACCTACTCTTCAACAGGGTTAATTATGAATCAGAATAGCTTTCTGCTCCGAATGTGTGTCTTCCAGCAGAAAAAAACCAAGATGGAGCTCTGCTTTGGCCCCGATGCTTCGCAGCGATCCATAATTTAGACGTATCCCATTCTGCTCAAGTGTGCGAAGACCCCTCGCGATAACTCAGCATATGCACGGCGGCCATAAATTATGAAGCGTGTGGATCGCAGACGGACGGCGACCGCAGAAGGGAGCCAAAGCCAGCTCCGCGAATCTGGGGCGCGCGCGGAGGGAGTGCAGGCGCAGTGACGTTCGGCCCGTCAGGAGACGCCCAGAACTCAAAACAGCGGCGGAGACCGACCCGCCGTGTGCGTGAAATACGATGGGGCCAGATCAAACGCTCGCTGCCTCACACCGGGCCGGCCAGTGGAGGATGGGCGCCTCCCCTCTATAGCGGGTTCCTCCCGAGATTTCTTCCGATCGGGGGGCGAGGGGCGGAGGGGGGGTTTCTCGCTACTGTTTTGAGGGTTTTTCTCCCCCCACTGGGAGTTCTTTTTTTTTTACCTCATGTGCCTGCTATTCGGGGGTTCAGGCCATAAGACTGTAGAAAAAATATGGACCAAGACATTGTGACGTCACCCACTGTGACGTCTCCATGGGCTGGGTGAAAAGCGATGATTTGATTTGACTTGCAGGGTGGCACAAAACGCAAGCATGCAGGAGATGCAAGCTGTCTGTGAGAGACAGCCGACCGCACAGAGGAGCGAGGCTCTGAGACTGACAAGCAAGTGCCTATGAACTGCTGACGAAGGCCCTGGGTCTCTTACTCCAGCCAGTAAGAGGGCTTTTGTTCCAGCGCAGAGTCTACAAGGGCTCGTCTCTCTGTAAACTGCATCTGTTCGAGTGCTGGTGCTGTCTATACCAAATGGCTCGGGTAGGTTAGAAGCTCATCTCGCTCTGTGCTGTACGATTAAGCAAAAATTCGCTTCTGTAAATCGCGTCTGTATCGTGAACACAATCACGGCTACAGGGGTGTTGTTTGGGACAAGGCAAAGCGGAGTACCAGCAACACCCTGTAGCTGTGACTGTATTCACGATACAGCACAGCCACCAGTGCCATACTGCATTTAATAAAATGGTTACGACATACAGAAACAATTAACTGATTCGACAATATTATTCACTTCGTAATATTATTCATAAGCGACGGTTTGTGTGAGCACTGATGCTGTTGACAAACAGGTGGCTTGATTAACTGTTACTGTATTGGATTTACAATAACTGTAGAACGCGGTCTCAGCCAATCAGCATCCAGCATCAAAACACCACGTTTTATATTGCGGGTTCTTGGCCAAGAAAACTGACTGCAAGCAAAGGCCCCCATCACAGGCATCCCAGCATTCCTTGCAGCATATAAAGGGACTGCAGTCCGCGGCTTGGGCCGCTGTTTGACCACCACGTACACTGCGACACAACACCGGTTTTCCTGGCAGGAGAATTCAGCCGGAGAAGTGACCCTCCCACCCACAGCCAATGGCAGCTGCAGGTTTGGGCTAAGCAGACAGGAAGTCAATCTTTCAGCAAAGGAAATGATGACATCAGAAAAATATGATGTCATAACCTATGCATAATTGCCCAATTCTCCATATGCAACTGACCCATTCAAAACCAGGAAAGAGCTAGGCTGTCCTTATAACCAGATATTATTGGATGCATTCATCAGATATATTTGAAAATGTTTAATCACAAAACAAGTCAAATTAAAAATGAATTCAGTCACATTTGCAAAATATTATACAGAAAAACCATGATGTAAACTAAAAAATAAAAAGCTGAACACCCACATTACAACTTTTTTTTAGGTTTTAAATAAAATGCTGATCTGGTTACATGCCCAAACAGTCATAACAAACAGAGCACAGTGATGCCACAAAGATAATATACTGCATAATAAACCACAGGATATTCTATCAGTCTAATCTCATGCTATTTTCAAACCCTAGTTAAGAAATAATTTCATGCTGCAGCACTGTGCCATTTTACTAAGCGACAGGCCAGAACTGAAGGGACTGACAGTAAAATGATTTTTACTGCACCATCATCTCTCGATAAATCATGATCCAAAGATCTAAATCCGCAGCTCCATATAAAATCTAGCTCACAAACTGTGACGTTTTAACTTTGTCGTACAGGTATAGCTCTTGATTGAAATGCAGCTGAACTCCAGTGTTTGTCCTCTGCAATGTGTCAGAAAGGGTGTGTCGCAAAAGGCAAAGATTTTGTATTGTGGACTGACAGGTCAAAATTGCACATGTTTGTTGTTACAAAAACCTGTCCATAGGCCAGTTAGAAAAAAAAAATTAGCTACCGTAAGTGTCTTGATGTGCTTATATCGGATACAGCAGTTTGTTTCTCATTTTGTTTTGCAGAGAACGTGAAACTCCTTGAGGGAGAACCCGCTCACCTTTTAGTGAGAAGGGTTATTTTAAGCGCAGCGATGACCCAGAGGTCACCAAGGATTAGCTTTGCATATCCACGTAGCACGTGAACCTTCTTTCAACCAGCAAAATAATCTTGCGCTTATTTTGTTTTATTTACATTTTCCTTCCCAGTGTCCTTCCGCCATCTTTCTCTCGTCACGCCAATCCAAAGGTGACACTCGCGGTCAAAACCTGAAGCGTCACGGGAAGCGCTCACCTGTGTGAAAGCACGGCTGACCATCTAGACAACGTTGCACGCTGCTTTAAATTTAGACACCACGGATAATGATTTAAGGTAAAGGGGGATTGGAGGTTTAGGATTACCTCAACTAAATGTAAGGACAGGTCACACACACACACTTCAAGAAACCCTGGCTCTTCTCACCAACAAAGCAGAGGCCTTAAAACATTTTTTGAAAACCTTCTTTAAAAAAATCAAGAGAATGATTACAAAAAATGAAAAGATCTGTTTTTCTACAATCAAAAAAATGCACTGCTAATCCAATTAAAGTGCATCCCAGTTTTGACCTTTCGCTGATCCACTGTACTTTCACGTGTTGGCCGTGTTGGAAACAACGTCCCTGCGAGACCTAAAATTAACATGAACTGCGTTTCCTCTGTTAAAATGCTCTGCTTCCTGACGGTCACACGTTGTGTTGCACACAAGTTCCTTTCAAAAACGCAGGCCTAGATCAGAAGTTAAAGCCTTGCAAAAGCGGCCTCTACCTAGGCTACATCAGGAGAGACCAATGCAAACACACCAGTGGTCAGGGCCAAGCAGCAAAATGAGCAAAGATGAAGATGAAGAACCTGAAGGCACTAGCTACTACAAATGGCTTCTATATTCCCGTCCTCAGTTCCTCTGTCGGATTTGAATCTTCGACACACCATACAGAACCTGCAGTAATCACCTCAGCTTCCTTTCATAATTTATTTATTATTATTTTCTGAGAATCGACTCGGTTAACGTAGAACTGGGCCGCCCAGCCCTGTTCCTGGAGCCCGACTCCAGTCTTTAACAAAGCACGCCTCACTCGACGGCGCAGATCCCCTTGAGCTACCAATTAGCAGAATCAGGTGTGCCAAATAGGGGCTGAAATGAAAACCTGCAGGACAGGAGATGCCCCTCCGGCCAAGTGGAAATATTTTAACAAGACATATTAAAAGTTGATCAATTCAAAGTTGCTCATTTTAATGTTTAATTAAGAACAAGCTGGGATGGAAAAGGCAACTGGAGGCTTAAGGCCACAGAAAATACTGATGCAGTGAATCAGCCCAGAAACAAAACTAGCCTTGCGGTTCCCAACCCTGTTCCTAGAGTCTTCACCCATCCTGTCCCGTAGCTTTTCACTCCAATTTTAACAGAGCACACCTCATTCAACAGCTAGAGATCACACTAAGCAGCAAATTCGTAGAATCAGGTGTGTCAACTGAAATGAAAACCTAAGTTGACACACCTGGAACAGGGTTCGGAACCACTGGCCTATATGAACCACAACACAAGCAGCAATTGGCTACAATTTTGCACAGAACCATCAACTGCCAAAAATAATGGAGCTTTTTCTTTTTTTTAAATAATTTAAAAATCAGCACGCAAGAGGGTCCAGTTCACTTAATTTGATGTGGCAAATTGGCACTTTTCTTAAATCATGTCCCGTTTCAGAGGAGAACATTAAAAAACGATGCTTAGTCACGTGCGGTCACACCAGTGCAGCTGTAACCGAGCGGACAGTGTAACGGAGAGAGTCAGCGGCGGCAAAACGACACCGGGCCTCTGCTCCGAGCGAAGACTCGAACCCGCTTCCTCGAGAGCTCCTGGGTGGAGCCCCTGCTGTCAATCAAACGTCAGCTAGCGCGCTCACCTCAATCTGCCATGTTGTTCTACTCCCAAAAAATATATTTGCTCACATGACATCACATTCCTCCCGACGACAGGATCCTGGTTATAATTACCTGGCGGCTCTTCCTCTAACCTGAGGAGAAAACCGGGCCTATTAATGGGACTAGACACGTTATCCCCTGCATTGAAGGGTATGCTAAATCAAGCACCTGTATAGCCCCATGGCCAACACTGAAGATCGCTGTATAAACCAATGCGCTGTTCCGATGTCCTGGTCTTTCTACTATTTTTTTTAAAAAAATAACCAAAAAATACATTTAAATATACAAAAGCTTACGTAACATTGGCTTTTATCAGGGAACGGTGTGAGGGAGCACTGTTTTTTTTTTTTAAGAGCACAGTAGCTCTTCAGCTTGTCAGTTTCACGCAGCTGTTTTCGAGCGAAAATGCAAACACTTCAGAAACGAGAAGCCTCTGAAGGATCAGATGAAGCTCTTCTCTTCGGTTCAAGCCATAAAATGCAAATCGGCTGTCGTCCAACACAGCATCCACAAAATGAAGACATCCCGCTGCGCTACTAAGAAGGCAGGCTAACGGAAAACACTGAAAGTGAAACGGGAGGCTGTTGCGTGAATGTGTGAAAATGGTTTTCCAGTTATGAAGCAAGTCCCTGTATTCCTCTAAAAAGCCTGGCCTTTCCAGTTCACTCGTGTGTGCACATGTCCTGGTAAAAACAATAAATTAATTTTAAAAAATAAAAATATAATAATAATTTCTGTACAAACAACAAGGGACAAACAGGCTACCAGGTGCTAATCTCATCACAATGCAATGTTTTTAAAAAAGCATGGTACATACATGGTCCTGAAAAGAGTAGCCAATATGTTTTGAATACCCATGACCACAGCCAAACTTGTCCAAAATAACACACTGAAATCTTTCTGCAGATCTGGCTCTTCACTCAAGAGTTGGAATGGGAACATTAAAGTCACAAAGTAGTTCAAACATACAGTGTATCAGAAGCAGGGTTGAGGGGTTGGGCTTGTAACTTAAGACTGCAGATTTGATTATCTTGGCTTCACAGCAGGGCTAAGGAGTTGGGTTCGTAACTTAAAAGACTACGGATTTGATTATCTTGCTGCAGCACCCTTAAATAAGGTGGCTACTTAATCTGCTACTTAAACTGCTGCAGGAAAAACCGATAAAGATGTAAATAATGTACCTTTTGTGAGTAAGAACTAGCTCTGGATAAGGACGTCCGCTCGGCAATAAATCATGGAAGGCAAAATGTTGCCAAAGGCTTAGAGGCTATACTCAATATTAGCTCACGAGCACGTTCATGAAACTGCACTGCTTCAATGACGGCCATTAAAATACAACAGCTAGGGGAGTTCTGTGTGATAATAAAATGACACCTAAACAGAGCTGTTGCCACTGACACAGACAGCCACTTCCCTTCTGCAGCCACGGAAGAGCGAGGCTCCACTGAGAGACCATGGAGCTACCATGCTACTACGAGCTACTATGCGCTGTCAATCATTGAACCGCCTAAGCAAATTAAAAGGGTTTGCGCTGCACGATGAAACGCACTGATTGGTTCAAATCAGCGAGTCACCAATAGAAAGATGGTGGCTCCACCTCCACCCATACGTGTTTCACAAAGCCCCATTCAGTACTTCTTTGACATCTTCAAGGCCAATGCTATAACAACAAACTTTGACTGAGTTTTTTAATTGTGGAATTGTAAGCTGCACCTTCACTAACACCAGACCAAGATTGTGTAGGTACTTGCATTGTGTTTTACCAACATAACCACATTTGGAATAGACTGGACTTAGTTGGGGCAAAGACAAATTATTTTGAGACAAATGTCAACATTAATATTTTTGTGCAATAATAGTAAGTCAGGCTTTGCTTGCTTTTTAGGACCAATGGTACAGAGAATCTCTAAATTTCATTTCATATAAATAGGGGATACTCTTTATTTGACCAGCTGCACCAACTTGTCCTCATAATATCAAGATCAAGCAGCCAGTATATTCCAAAGCCTCCAACTAATAAATACAGTTTGTACGCTCAGTAGCTAGCGAATTAGCTTCTACATCAATCCTTTACAACCGAGAGATCAGAATACACCGCCAATATACATTTTAGCTTTGTTTATCGAGTAGCAAAATGGGTGGCCCTCACACTGACCTGCAGAACCAGGAGATACAACAATATTTTAGTGTGAATAACATTAGCTTGCATATATACATGTGTCACACACTGTCTGGCACATAATATCATATTGTGTTACAGCATATGCACCTGCAAGCAAGCTTCTCTGGTTTTGTGTCACAGTTCCTACTGGGCCATACATTCCCTGTAAAAAAACAAAAAAAAACAAAAAAAAAAAACCCTAAAAGCACCATGTTGCAAAGGCTTCTGGGATATCATAAACAAGCCCCTTTCCTGATGTGTAAATGCTGCACAATTGGTGAAAAATCTCCTGTCAGAATCTTTTTTTTTAAGGGGGGGGGGGGGGGGGGGGGGGGGGGCTAGCCTAAAAATGAAAATCATACAGCTTCCTGCTCCAGATACCGAGTTCAGCGGCAGAAGCACTTCACGAGGAGAGCGCTGCGGAGCGGATCGGGGCACCTCCAGCGTGAGTCAGGCGGCGGGTGGGTGTAGAAACGAGAGACTACCCGCCCTCTCCGGGGCAGCTCCCAGCAGTCACGACATGCCGTCCGGGGGGATGAGATATCAGGCGGCCTGACACCGACTAATCCCAGCCCGTGCGCGTCTTCAAACACGACCACTCCGCCGTTACATAAAAAGCAATCGATAGCACGTCGCCCGGGCCGATTCACGTACAGTAAATGCGTATGCAAACCACACCCGCCCCCCGCCTCCACACACACACACACACACACACACAGACACACTCACACACACACACTCACAACGGCTGAGATTTCCCAGGGGGGTTCCTTCCCCTCACCACAGGAACTAGTCCCTTTGCTGTGTTCATCAGACGTGAAAAACGGACACTTTCATACAAAACGCACGCAACCAGATGCAAGCCGGGTGTGTTAAGACAAGACTAGTGAAGCAAAACGGCAAGCACACGAGCTTCGCACACCAACACCAGCCTCATGGTAAAATGAAAGCAAATTCTGTGCACTACTCTTCACAAAGCAGTCTATTCCAAAATAATTTGGGAGAATTCTTGGGTACAAGATTATTTTTTTTTACAGGCATTTGAGGGTACAGATCAAATTCTAGTACCACCACACCACACTACTCAAATTAACACAGATATGATAATAACTCCTTGAGCATTGCAGCAAAAGCTCCGTATTTATCCGAGGGTGGGGGGGGGGGGCGTTGCAGTTAATCAAATCCGTAGTCCAAGAAGCACACTGCAGGCAGCATCGAGGACCTCAAGCTGATCTCAACCGGACCACTTCTCAGACCCGTCTACACGCAATTTCTAGGCTCTCACAGGTATGAACCACATTCTCCACTTCCCAAACCTGTGAAAGCACTTTGCCCATTGGCTTACTATTAGCCTATCAAAACAACAATATCTCCGAAATGGTTATCTTCTATTTATGAGCTACCCATGTAACAGCAGCTGGCCAGCTACCACGCAGAAAAGGGAGTGGAGGGGAGGGGAGGGAGGAGGGGGTTGGCCGGTGGATTTCAAGAGACGATTTCAGCGGAGCATTCTGGGAGAGACCGAGGAGGATAGAATGACAGCTTAGCTACACGGAGCATTACGGTGAACTGTGCAGGGTATACACCTTTATTTCTGCGAGATGATATACGGTCATACACTTGGAGAAAACAATCAAGTGCAATAAGGTTTGGGGGGAGGGGGTGGTTGGAAATATCCCGCGAGAAGAAAGGCGAGAATGTTTGCTGAAAAAAAGGAAGTGGTTTTTGTGTGTGTGGAGAGGGGGGGAGTCATGCCCAAGCGCCAAGACGTCTTTTTTATTATTTACAAGCACAATACAGGCTCGCTACCACACATCCGTGCAAACCGTAGCCTCTTCCCCGAACTGCTTTTAAACCATGGGATTCCTATACGCACCACCCCCTGAAAATCGCTAGTGCTTCCAATCACTACGGTATCTACTTTTAACCTGTCAACCTGCACAGGCCCACACAACCCAGTAATTGTGTTCGTTTCAACTCACTGTATCACATAACGCAGACCGACATGAATATTATCCACACACAGCGTCCGTATGGAATACGAAATGAACGAGAAGAAAAATCGTGGGCGAGATTTCAGAACCCGTTATAGTAGACCGAAAAAATGACGGACACTCACACCACTATAGCAGCTGCTGACAAAACCACTAACGTTAGCCATCAACAATTTTTAATTAAAATTATTTACTTGATTCGTGGGAAGCCCCGTCCACAGCCTACCGCATTGGCTACATGTGCTTGCTTGGCGTTGTGCTACTCGATTCACTCTCCCTAACGATAGCAGGGAAATTCATAGCCTAGTTTTTATTGGGAGAAATATGAACCTCGCCCGCGTCTTAAAACGAGGTCGGAAATTGTAGCAACTAGTATGCTTTATCAGTTAGCTACGCTAGTTAGGCTGTATCACTTTATAGCCTAGTATCTGTCGCTGTGGTCACTGTTAATCATGCGTCCACGTAAACATTAGATTGCTTATTTTCTAATGGCGGTAGTCTTCGGAGACACGTTGGACAGATTTCATGTTCCCCAAATGCTTAAAAATCATTGTAAGCCATATAGGCTACTGGTGGCAGAATCCACGACTCGTACAGTAATCAATCGATTTGAGTTGCACGGCTTTGCTCGTGAATTAACTAAACCAGCTTCCCACCTACTAATGTTGCCTACAGTGTGGCTTGTTAGCGATACGATGTTTCAGTTTTCCAGCAAGCGCCATTAGTAGCCAGTTAGCTTGCTGGTTCAAATATAAGAGTACAGTCTGTATATTCGCAGTTTTTTCATAGCTAGTACGCAAGACTGGAACGCTTGCAAGGTAGCGACCAGGAACAGTATAGGCTACTGGGCCACGTTAGCATGCTTATTTATTGGATCAATGCAGAAATAAAATACAGTTAGGAATTCATCTCCGTTTTCGCCCACGGCTGTGTGGTTTCATTTCTGTTGACAACTCAAGACATTACGTGGTGTACCAAATTGGCTAAACTGGCCGCCCGTCTTGCTGTAAATGCGCATTGTGAGAGGTCGTGTAGCGCTAGCCCAACACATTCGATTAAGCGCAGACGTACTTCAATACACTGTAGCTAACTGGAAAAATTGTGCTGCTTACCATTCTGTCGGTAGGGCGTCTTCTCCCGGTAGTATAGCACTAATGAAACTGCAATGGGAAACGACGTGCAATCACTGCGGTGCTGTGTTTTATGAAAAAATGATTGCAAGCAAATCGGTAGTCGTGATATTTTGAGTCGCGTTGCTTTCGCTGGCGCTCTCGTTCCTTTTCGACTGATGACGGATTCACTGCAGTGGCTGCGCGCGGACCCACAGGGAGGGGAGCAGGAGTGGAGGAGGTTGTGTTGGTGTAGCGAGAGGTTGAAAGGGGAGTAGGGGGAGGTGCAACAGTACAGTACATCCGGGAACTCCTCTCTCTCTCTCGCTTTATCTTTTCAGTGTGCTCATGCATACCGATGAATGCAACGGCATACATTCAATACAATTTAAATACGTTCTCTTCAAGCCGCAGTTTGAAGGTTACCCTCTGTCAACTTTGGAATTTGTCATGTCATCTAATTAAAATCAGCGTGGTTGAAAGTGCAGCCTGAGATATAAGTTTACTGGTAGCACACGTAGGCTAGTGGACATCCTTAAGATTGCGTCTTAATGGGATGAGGTGCCAATAAGATTCATGTGATACCTCATAACAAGAAGGCTAAAGCTAACGCAGGGTTGTATAACATGTGTGCTGACATTGTAATAGGCCATTAAATCATATGATATACAGTAGAGTTATGAAAATTGCAGTTAAGATGTTTGAAGATTGTACTAAAAATTATAATTTCCCCAAATAACTGTTTATGTGGGGAAAAGCAACCAGATTTATTGGGCAAAAATATTATTCCGGTTGGTTGAATGAGTGCAAAATGGCTTGGATTTGAAAACTAACAATTTGAGGCTAATGCTAAAAAAAAAAAAAAAAAACTTGTGTATTCTTTCTGGAATGTAGAAATGAGACATTATTTAGTGCCCCAAAATTGATTTGGCCTAAAAGATATAATTCAAACAAATAACTTCTTAGTATTGTTTTATGATTTCTGTTATTAGTTATGTACATTTGTTGTACCTTATCTGTAATTTATGTAATACTTGGATATTAAAAATACACCATCACTCCAGTTATGCATTTATGGCCTATAAAATACACAAATATTCCAAAATAGTCCTCTATTTTTATCCAGTTGAGTAAGTATAGGTATTTCATGTCTGGCCTTGATGCTCTGACTGTGAAATGATTGTTGTACTACTAGTGTGTCAGAGGTAAATGTGCATGCCGAATTTGAAGCCTGGAGAAAATTGGTTTGGAAAA
This sequence comes from Anguilla japonica, assembly GCA_025169545.1. NCBI lineage: Eukaryota > Metazoa > Chordata > Actinopteri > Anguilliformes > Anguillidae > Anguilla > Anguilla japonica. Next base: position 5,732,894 of record CM045884.1, read on the forward strand.
TAACGGAGAAAGAGAACAAATATTCCCTGCTTATCAAGATGACAAAACTGTCATCCCATTTGGTGTGTTTAAGTCTGGAGCTATTTAGACCGTCTAAAAATATAATGTAAGAAAGTCATTCTTAAGCACTGCTACTTCAAATCCTGGATTTTCGGCTCACCGGCGGCTTTCAGTTCACTCCGTAAACCCATTACTAGCTGCGCTGTGGTTCTTTCATCTACTATATCTGTGATCTTCAGTCCTGGTCCTGGGCCAGGCCACAGGGCATGCTGGTTTTTGTTGTCACTCGGCACTCAATTGATCGATTAAAGCGGTCGATTACGCAGTTAACCAACCTCACCCGGGTTTTCTTGGGTCTGAATTGGTTGCTAATATTTAGGCGAAACTGATCAATTAAGTGCTGAGTGACAACAAAAAACCAGCAGACCCCACAGCCCGCCAGGAACAGGAATGAAAATCACTGTACTGTATAACCGATGGCTTGCCGTTATACGTGCTGTACTGAACTGGGCCGGTCGAGAAAGGAAGTGGGGCAACCAATCCTCATGATACAGTGCATGAGGTACAGGATGTACCACAGAAATTCCCTGTTCTTCCGTACATAATGTGAAGCGGAGAGGAGAGGAATTTGTCTGCTTTCATGTACTAAACAAAATACTAAACAAAATGAGGAATTCAATATAGAAAAATAGACTTGCCTGAGATTAATACAAAACTGATGGGATAATCAATTAGTGTTTCAGCATTACTGTCATAATAAATATCATGATAATAATAATATAGTTCTATATTAGTAAATAATATAGTGTGTTTTAAAATTAAGCCGAGTAACAAGAAATGAGGAAAAAAGCCAAACACGGACAGCTTCAGGCACACGGGCACAGAGCAGGAAAATGAATAAAAACGTTCAATTCGGCGCAGGCAGGGTGTGGACGTGACCTGAAATAAGGCCGGGATGTTAGAACAAAAGGGCCCCTACCTGACACTAGCCTCATATAGCCAGGAAATTTCGTCATAAAGTTATGAAGCCGAAACTGCTCGTAGCCGCTGCAAGGGGAAACTGCCTGTCCTGCAGGAAGATGGCACAAAGTACTCTTTAAGTACAAAATGTATTACGGTGGCTAAAAGCTGAAACCGCGTTCCCCACCTGGGGTTTATCCCCTCCCCCAGGGGGCAGGGCGTCTCAGTGCTTTTTACCCACTTTTTCCTGGATAAAAAATGAGTCACAGCAGTATTTTTTTTTTTTTTTGTCAATTTCTGTTCTTTTATACATTTCTATTTTTTTTCCCCACCATGCATATTACAACAAAGCCAGGAAATCAGATATTTAATAACCAAGACATTTTAATCCAAATGTATTGCTCAATCCCCCCCCCCCCCCCCCCCCCCACACCCTTTTTTTAAACTGGTATTTTATAACAGACAATTTTACAAAACCAAACACTTAAACATAACGTCACAATAGTTTTAAGTAGACAAAATTGCAACATAAATGTGTAAACATACCTAATTAATCTTTATCAATATATAATGCCGAAAATAACCGAAAACAGCAAAGAACAAGGAAGCAGCACATAAGGGGGTAAAATAGCAAAACACCTCCATGTGCAAGTACTGCATTTGCCTATAGTAAAAAAGGACAATACAATGGTATCATATTGCTCTATGAAAAAATCTTTATACCATTTTAAAGATGTCATCCCGCTTGTACTGTTCAGAGGTAGGTCAACATAAACTAACACACACAACACGAAATCCCCACAAATACTAAAATATGTCATAAATGAATCAAATGAATCACACTACGCACTCGCAAAACACTTGACACCGTACATTACACCAGCAGGCCTACGTGAAACACTCCAACAATGGGAACTACGTTCTAAGGTAAGGGTGGAAAAGAGCAAAATAGATTTGATACACATGCCTGTGGCAAGGCGCGATACGGCAGACTTCTGAAGAGTCATGTGATATGGTCAGTAATGCATTTCAGCGTTTCGGCTGCAGTAAACAGTGATTTTTAAAATTTATTGCGAGGGGGCCTCTCAGACAAACAACTCCTTGTTGATCCACATCAGGCTCCGCGTTTCATTGGGCTTGCACTCGTACTCGATGCTGGCGAAGCTGTTCCCCCATTGGCAGTGCTCCCTCTTGTGGTAGTTGTAATATTTCACCTGCCACACAGTCTCAAAGAGCCCGGCTGTAGTGAACTGATCAAAAAAATTGAACAAAAAAAAATTACATTAAAAAAAGAAATAAAAACAAACAAAAAGCAAAGAGACAGACATCAGCAATAGCCCTCCCATTTGTGTTACAGTGAGTTAATATACCTCAAAAAGTAAAAAATTAAGTAAACAATTGAAAAATATAAAAAGAATATGTATTTATGTTGGGCATTTTACAAATATTTTATCGCAAAGTACATAAAAGCAAACCTAGGGTTACAGTGACAAGGAAAGACTGCCAAGGTGGACAAATTTGAAACTTTGGGAGGGAAGGGAAAATAATTCCTTTACAATATTTGCTGGTTACAATGATTGCTGGTTAAAGCATTAATTCATTCAGCACTATAAATTTCAAGGCTTATTTTAAAAGCATATGGTAAAAAAAAGTCCCTTATCCACTGGTCCTCATCCTCAACCCCTTTCTTAACCCATTCCTTAACATTTTACATATGTGACCTTGCTGCATATTGACTTTCACATTATCTTTGGTTTTGCATTTCCGTACTCCCTAATTTGAATACTGCAGTGCTTTCCTAGACATAATCTATAGCATGCTTATGAAGCATATGCAAAAGGCTGGGAGATGGACACAGACATAAGATGTTAACTCTGCCCCAAGTTTGTCACCCTGCGTCTAGATTAGTTTAAATCTCAGTATTCCGATTAACGTCTGATCCAAAGCAAGTTTCGGGTACTCCTTTGATCTGCAGGCTTGTGATCAGAGATGTGTGATGCAGTGCGGCCTACATTCCAGGCTTTGAGTAAAGTGATTTTGTGGATCCACAAGATTGTAGTACCGTACATTCAGCTTAAATACACATGCTTGTAAAATATTCTTTAAAAGCAATTATAGATCGGTGCACAGACAGTTTTGTTTGTAGAAACTACTGCATGAGCTCCATTATAATGATGAAGGAACATATCTCAAAGAATCCCATGAAGAAGTCAATCTATATTTAACTACTGAGTTGATAATCAGAAATGCAATGCTTCAACTGATGCATGCAGCATGTCCAGGTGTAACAAGGTGAAACAACTTTTTTGTTTGTTTGTTTGCTTTTGTAAAATTTGACAGCTGAAATGTAAGTGTGCTGTGCTTTTGTGCCATCTTGAAAAATGTGAGTTTAGAGAAGTTTATTGTTTAAATAAACTGTACTCTGTCCTGGCTGAATGCATGTAAATAAATTAAATCTTTACCGCAGGTAAAGGCACCTAATACATAAATTCTAAATATGAAACAGGGCAGCCAGATTAGGGGTGATGACTTTTAAAGTTCACGATGGCAGTAAATTGAATTAGAGAGAATGACTACACAGATTTAGAGAGTTAATGTATCAACGCCCGTTACCTGGATACTGACTTGAACAGGTTGCCTTTCTCCGCTTTTGGTGTGCACAACTCCCTCTGTGTCATACTGTCCGCTGTAAACCACAGAATGGGGGTCTTTGGACTGCTGTTCCAAAGGGAAGCTCGCTCCACCTACGCTCATCGTACTGTGAATTACATTTAAAATGACATATTGGTCAGATGTGACGTTATCGCAGTGCTTAACTAAGCAAAGAAAATATGAAACATGACAAACTCGTCAAAAAAAAAAAAAAAAAAGATCGTCTTTGTATTGCTGCCTGGTTGTTTTCTTAATTGTAATAGAGGTCATTGCGGCAGTTTTAAACCACCATGACAGAAATGGCAACAGATTTATCAACGGCGCAGGATCAGAGAAGCAGAGTCAGGACAATCTGGCAGGTCCGTCTGTCAACCCGCCTCTCACTCTCTATAATTTAGTTCAAAACATTCCCAACCACACAAATAACAGACATTTCCGGCCAAGTTCGCATAAACCGAATCCAAAATACGTGTACTCAATAAGGTCGACTTTGTTCCAAATTCTGTAAGCTTAGCCTGATAACAATCTTTACCTCCATAATCATAGACTTATATCGTTTCGCCTGAAGTACGGTATTAGGCAAGACGAAAAGGTAAATAGGCCATGCCTATCTTTAAATTCGCTTGTATTTCACAACAGTTGTCGATAACACACATTTTTTGATCGGGTATTCTGAAATTATAGAGAGAAAATCTATGTAGGCGACAGCAATCGGTCTCCTAAACTTTTTATACAATATCTGTTGTTATGTCAGTTGTCAGGCATATCAAGGGTACTTCAAAAATGTGCGCCTTTATTGGATATGAGTGAAATTAAACCCACAGGTAAATAAATAATGCAATATAAACAACGGGTAAAAAAGGCGCTTATAGCTCGATGTGATCATTTTGACTAGTTGTCATCTTCAGTTCGCGATGGGTTACATGCAAGGCAACCTACTTACGTGGCCTCCATAGCCCCTGGTTTGACGACAACTTCAATTTTGTACTTTGATCCCGTCAGAAGTTTGATCGTCCTGTTCTGACCGAACCTCGTCCCGTCCACTTTGAAAAATACCGGACCGTTGCTGGGTTGGATTTTCAAAGAAATTCCGATTTTTATCAATTGCGGAACGTCGCCCATTATTCATTGAAGATAAAGTCTCGGCGTCGACCGTTTCCCCCCTTTTTCGAAGTGTCAGCGATATGATGGAGTCAGCGAGAGTGAATTTCTAACAATAATAACAATAGGAAGGATGTGACGTGCCTCCGCCAGATAAAACTTGAAAAACACATCGCAGACGAAGTCACAGCAAAAATTGCACGTCCCTGCCCACAATCCCTCACGGATACGGAGATAATCCTCTCATGCTCGTCTGTCACAATCTACTATCTACAGACATAAAACGACAAAGACATGAAGGGCTGAAGTACTAATCCACGTGCAAGCGATATTATAGCGTGCAAGCGATTGGTTTAAAAAAATAGAATATGATTTGAGAAGCATCACGTTGTGTTGCCTAGGCTGCCTTGGCTTATGTTTGTACCCGTATGCACTGATCAGATTTTCCTGCGGTGACAGAGCCTGTATCCAAATATAGTAGTAAAACAAATTGACACCTTAGCCTACATAACTTCCGTTTATTATGTTTAAAAGATTTAAACATCCTGTGTAATATAATACACGGTTTGAGTACGCCTGCTTTTTTAGGTGACCTAATTAGGTGTGAGCACAGTGACCTCGTGAATTCCCCGGCGTTTAATGTCTCTGTCCAAAGTGCTGAAGTTCAGTAGGGGCCACCTGTACGAAATCTAAAAGTTAAAATTCGATTTTTTTTCTACTTACACATTATTTTCTAATTACACATCGCACAGGCTCCGATAGAAGGGATGGGGGGAGAGCAAGGACCAGAAGAATTTCCCAAGATTCAACTTTACACATAAAATCAGTGGCTTGGAAATGTGTCATTTGGAAGAACGAACTATAGGCCTACAATATGGATGTTGCACATATCATGGTATGTAGGCCAGGATAGTACAACTTGAACAAGCGGTTTAATTAGTTCTATCTAAAATTATTTACTCTGAGAGTATGATTTGTAGGCTACAATGAAAAATGGCTACTATGAAATGCTGGCTACATTGCTGGGTTAAGGAAAACGCCACTGCAACGGCAGGAGGCGCTAAAGCTGCTAAACGTTGAAACTCGTCTGCCACTCAAAAAGAAAATAAAACTTTGTGCTTAGCTTGCTGCTATTCTGTAGTTATAGTATTACAATTAGTCATCACAGTGATGCTCTCTTACTTGTTGTTACTTATTTATTACTTTTCGCCTTTCTTTAGTTTTTTTTATTTTACATATGTATACACATTCTTTTCTTATATTCATTCTTTTCTATATATTCATTTTATTTTATTTATGTTATGTTTATACCTACAAAATGACATGCGCCTAGTCAAAAGCATTTCATCAAAACTGAAATGCTTTTGGAGTCTATCAACCTTAGCAGTGGCCTCACATGCAGGTATGCATACCTGAGGATGATTTGCAACAAGCCCAGGTGTTGTTAGTTCCATCTACTGAATTCTCAGAAACACGCAACCGACTGCACCTTTTGGTGAAAGATGCTCACAGACATTCCCTCTGGGTAGGGTTGTGTGCTTATAAAACCGTCCATTTCCACATCCAAGATATTTGAATCTTATGTTTTGTGCCCCTCACTGTAAAATTCTGGTATTTTCATGTCTGTGTATTACACAGAGAGCACAGAGTCCAGTGTGACTGACTACTGGGATGTTTTGATGGTATGAAACCCAGCTAAACTGGTTTTATTTATTTATTTATTTATTTATTTATTTATTTATTTATTTATTTATTTATTTATTTATTTATTTATTTTTCTTTTTCAGTTGGCTCAATAGTGACAGTATTTCAGCAGCAGAGGGTGCTGTATCAGCAGTTAAAGGAGTGTGTTTCATATTTAACACAGAAAAAGATCAAATTGAAGACCTGATCTAGAATGAAACATGGCTAATCTTCAGTATTTGTATTTGGGTTAGTTATATGTGCTAATTTATGTGTGTTAAACCAGGGTTATCAAACTCCAGTCCTGGAGGGCCACAGACTCTGGTGTTTTTTGTGATTTCTTTTCAGTTAGGACCCAATTTAGGTTTTGTACCTGAAGTGCCTGCAGTGTTTCTGAAGTGCCTGTACTGTGACTCTTTATCCAATCAGTTACTTAAATGAAGCTCTTGGGTGAAGGAACACATCAAAAACCAGCAGACATAGCGTCCTTCCTGAATTTGAGTGAGAGAACAACTGTTAAACTGAATACATTCAAACCTGAATGAGTGATAATGAAAGTTGTACAAAAAGCAACAACCTGTACTTCTACATTGGTAAGTCTTTCCTCACCGTGATTCACCTCCTTACCTTATTTCAAAGGAATCTACTACCTAGTTCTAATGTGACTTGCAGAGAAAGGAGATATGTCACACTGAATGCCTTCAAGGGCGATTGATTGGGACCGTAGTGAACTAAGTCCAAAAATTCTTCTGTTATTAATTATTTGCAAAAAAAAATATTTTCACACCTTGGTTGTGTTCGGCGAGATGCAGACAAACCGACCTGAAAGTGAAACTAAAATAGAAAGGTTTTTAATAGCCAATGTTTCGACAGTAACTGCCTTTGTCAGGGCTTTGAAGTCGGCTTGCTGCTGAAACGTTGGCTGTTAAAAACTGCAACGGGAGGGGGGGGGAAAAGTGTGCGACCTTTCTTTTTTAACATTAATTATTCGCAAACATGAACCTGAGCTGTGCGTAACGGGACTTGAAAACAAGAAGAGAAAACAAAAATCACTGTTCTGGGGAAGCCTTCTGTACTGCTGCCGCACTGTAGTGTAAATCAAGGAAAGCCCCCGGCTTCTCTTACAAAAGTTTATCTCGCGCTCCCAGCCTTACTTGGTTTTAGGAGGATTTCAACATCTTTCAAACGGGCGACCGCGCATTCCCTCCCTCTGGGTCTTTCTTCATAGCGTATTGGTAATGCTCATTGCAGGTGGCCCACGCTGTTTCAACGGCAGTCTCATTTGTCAGACTCGTATTCTCGCTTTGTCGAAGTTGACCCTCTGATGTGCAGCAGGTCAAATTATTTGTCAAATGTATTGTGTTTGTTAACCATATTGCACTCTGAATTTGGAAGGCAATTCACAAGATTGCTATATTCAGTTTTCCAATCAACTGCTTTCAGCATCTGCCATAGTAATTCATTGACAGCACATAGATTGAATTTGACAGACATAGTGAAACACAGGACAAAAACGTATCCTGTACCAGTCAAACCATTTTTTGTTGTTGTGATTATGCAAAAATACACTTTCTCAAACATGTAACTGAAAGGCACATAGGCTCATGTCATGTTACAGTGAATTAAAGCCATCGGCCAATGTCAACATCATACCGATAATGAGAAATAAGGTGCTTAATTACCAAATGATAGGCGATCCTCTTTAAGTTAATCTATATATAGATGAACATAGTAAAAAGTGTCTCTAGCTTTCTTCCTGGCTCTGCGTTACTGTAGGATCTCATTGCTTTGAATTTTGACATTTCAGTCCTTTGCATAATCTTCCATTCAGGGCAAAGAGCCAGATAAGTCCTAGCAGTGTTTCATGGTCCCTCCCTCACCCCCAGGCACACGTGCACACACACACACACACACACACTCACATGCACACACACACACACACACACACACACACACACACACACACAAGCACACTCACATGCACACATACACGTACACACACACACATGCACACCCACATGCACACACGTACACACACACACTCTCACGTACACACACACACACATGCATGCATGCATGCAAACAAACACACACATAACCTACGCACATGCAAAAACTAGCAAACAAGATACAATCCTGTTTTTCCTGTCCACTTGAAAATAACTTGGAAAACAATATGTACATACACACACACACACACACACACACACTATATAATTAGACAGATATTTACAGACAGTGTGTTGGATTTTATAGGCCCACATTGTTACTTTAGTTATTGGGAAAGTAGGAAGGTCAAGGACAGTCTATACTGCAGAACCATGTACTCATATTTGAAAAACCTGCAGTATCAAGTTCCAAATGCAAATGTATGAGGCCTCATAATGTTGTTATTATTATTGCATTTTTACATTTGTATATTGTTTTTTCAGAAACAGAAAGGGAGAGAAGGAGAACAGCTCTTGCAGGACTAGGGCCTCACAGTGTGGTGGTTTTTTTCTCTGTACTAAACAGGAATAAAAAAAAATTCTCTACCCTCTGTTAACAGCTCTAATAGAGGAACTGTCTGCAGCAGGAAGTAAGAGGCGGAGAGAGGGGTGGGGTGCGTCCAGCTAAAGGGCTTGGTTTGTCAGAGTCCTCCATCTGGAGCAGCTGTCTCTCCTGGAACTCACACACTCATGGAGCCTCAGCAGATAAGAGCGGGGTACCTGGTTAAAAAGGTAGGATGGAAAATGTAGTTTCGGCAGCCTAACACTTTCACGCACACAGCACACAAAATCCTGAAGTGAAAGTAATTCAGCGGCTGGCTAATTTGCATCTGGTCTAAAAATATATATATTTTCAAATGACTTAAAAACAGAGTTTTAGTTAAAGGTGGTAATGCATTTTGTTGTACAGGCATGTTTCCATATTGGTGGAAAAAGTAAACCAAAAGGAAGAACCAAAGGAAGAGTTAAAGAGAGTTACGCATGAACTGAGTGGAAGGAATTTTGCGCAGGCAGTGAACGTGTTATTCAGGATACATGATGCTTCAGTGAAAGTGAATGACCTTCTGTTGTATTTTCTGTGCTGAGCTTAAGCCACAAGCTGCTGTCTTTTCACAATAGCACACCCAATTACCTCGGTCCTGGCAGACCCCGTGTGTATGCTGGTTTTTGTTCCAAGCGCAGCTGCAATCCCATAATTTTAACAAGCTGTTAATTTTTTCTTAATCAGGTGCTTTTCATGTCGAGATGGATTATTTTGCCATCGTAAGCCACATTATGTCAAAATTATCTATACATGCCATTCTGTGTCTGTACCTCTTTCTCTTGTGAGGCATTAGCACACATGCTATGAGTACTGAATGTTCCTTGAATGCATTTGGAATGAGAAAAATTGAGGTAATTGTAAGACTTCTGGGCATTCAAAGTCCATTCCACTCATTTTAGATCTGCCAATAAATCCATCAGACCACTTTGCCAGAGGACAAACTTTCATATATATATATATATATATATATATACACTCACCAGACACTTCATTAGGTGACAGGAGTGACATCGGGTGTGGTCTTCTGCTGCTGTAGCCCATCTGCTTCAAGGTTTGATGTGGTGTACCTTAAGAGATGCTCTTCTGCATACCTCGGTTGTAACAAGTGGTTATTTGAGTTCCTGTTGCCTTTCTATCAGCTCGAACCAGTCTGGCCATTCTCCCCTGACCTCTGCCATCAACTAGGCATTTTTGCCCAGAGAACTGCCGCTCACTGGATATTTTCTCTTTTTCGGACCATTCTCTGTAAACCCTAGAGATGGTTGTGCGTGAAAATCCCATTAGGTCAGCAGTTTCTGAAATACTCAAACCAGCCCTTCTGGCACCAACAACCATGCCTCGTTCAAAGTCACTTAAATCATATTTCTTCCCCATTCTGATGCTTGGTTTGAACTTCAGCAGATCGTCTTGACCATGTCTACATGCTTAAATGCATTGAGTTGCTGCCACGTGATTGGCTGATTAGATATTTGCGTTCATGGGTGCAGTTTGCAGTTGAACAGGTGTACCTAATGAAGTGGCCGATGAGTATATATATATATATGTGTGCGTGTGTGTGTGTGTGTGTGTGTAGAGGGATCTCAGATGTACAGGATCTCTGATCTCTGTAGTTGCACAACATGCGCATGATATAAAGTAATGTCGCAGGTCTTGATATTTGGGGTTGTGACATGGCCTAGCGAAATCAAACTGGCACTTTTTGCATTAAAAGGAGCATAACATATGCTCATGATCAGTTTTTTAAAATGATGAACTTCTCTGTGGCATTGTGGGAACTGTAGTTCAATACAACTTCAATACTGGAGGACATTTTAAGGACAGCTAATGAATGATGTTGTGTCACAAAACAAATTCATCACACCTTCGATCCTGCACCATCCTGACACATCACACAGCGACAGGCGTGAATCGAGATGCTGTACATTCATGATCTTTTAACTGTGCGAGTGTCACTAGAGTTCCTGTTTTGACCCTCATTTCCTGTTCCTTTTTTGCTCAGCGTAACCTGCTGAACTCATGGAAGGTGGTGTGGGTGGTGCTCTCGGACGACGGGGTGGAGTTCTACAAAAAGATGACCGACAGCAGTCCCAAGGGAATGATCCCACTGAAGGGAGCCACGCTGACCAGCCCTTGCCAGGATTTCGGCAAAAAGATGGTAAAGACATTTCCCAGAAATTTCAGGCCCATGGTATTCCTATGAAATTCAGGCCCATGGAATTTCCATGAGATTCATGCCTTCTGAAAGCTGGCAGCAACCCCTCATCTATTTGCGGCGACACACTGTGTCCTGGGTGCCACTCAGTCCCCCCCCCCCTCCCCCCCCTTCCCCCCAGTCACAATACCCCCCACGCCCCCCCTGCTTACCTGGGACACCCATGATTGGTATTCTGGCACTGCCACTGCCCTGCTCCCAGTGTTAAACACGCTGTGCTCGGTCTCTCTCCCCCGTGTGTGTCGCAGCTGGTCTTTAAGGTCACCACAGAGCGCCACCAGGCCCATTTCTTTCAGGCCAGTCACCTGGAGGAGAGGGAGGTCTGGATCCGGGACATCAAGCGGGCCCTCGCCTGTCTGGACAGGGGCATGAAATTCACCAGGAAGTCCACTCGACGGTCCATTCGACTGCCCGACACTGTCAACATGAGGTGACGTTCCGCGCGACGGCCTGCTAGCTAGAACTGTAGGAAATCATACATGAGCCACAGATTCTTAAGACGCACCAGATATTCAGCTCTGTTGTTCTTAACATCAATGATTCAGCCACTTTGTTGTTGAAGCTGAAAAATTCCAATTTGATTGAGGAGTTCAGGGGTGTAACCAGCTACAATCTACCAGTGTGCCACTGGGCATTCCGTACTGTGATGTAGCCATGGAAACTCTTGTTCTTAGCCAACACCTGATGTAAATAAGATGAATAAAGCACAGCTGGAAGCTGTTCCCAAACTGAGTGTAAAATGGGGGAGACAACAGTAAGATTTCTCACCAACACTGATGTTTCTTCCTCATTATTTTCTGTTTATCCGCTGCCAAACCCGTGTCTGTTTTTCTATCGCACTTCAGTGAGATGTACAACGCAATGAGAAATAAAGACTCGGGCTTGAAAGAGATGACCGTTGAGCAGGAGAAAAAAACCTTCAATCAGTGCTTCACAGGTATGAACAACTCACCACGCAAAGATAGATAAATACACAGAACCCTACCAACCATCATGTTTTTTTTTCTCCTCATGCTATTGCAATATGCAGTTTAATTTGGCTTTTACTCAACTAAGACAAGTAGGCCAGGGTTTTTTGCCATAGGATCTGATTGGTTGAGCACTACCGCTTCCCCCCCCCCCCGGGCAGGAACTATGGTGATCGACTGGCTGGTGTCAGCGGAGAGAGCGAGGAACAGACAGGAAGGGAAGATGCTGGCCATCGGGCTGCTGAACGAAGGCTTCCTCCAGCCGGCCAATGAGATGTCCAAGAGCGCAGCCGAGTCCAAAACCGAATCCACCCTCCTGGACCAGCCAGACGCGATCTATTATTTTGTGAGTCGCGCCCAGTGTACCCTAACTGTGCAAGCAGCCAGCAAATGGCAGTCCAATATTAGACTGCGGACTCTATGAGACAGAGTTTTAGTAGCAATGGGACAACAGGAGTAATAGTTTACTAATACGTTTGTATATATCGCATTAAGAATTATTTATTTAATTTCTAATCTGTCTCATATAATACTTGTCGCCCAGATATAGTGCTTCCCTTTCCCTAGTTCTAAAGAGTGGAATCTGAAGATTTATTGGAGGCAGCACTTTGGATGAAATTAAAACAAGACTCGCTACCGTTCAGCTACAGTATGTCTTAAATACTGTGATTACGGCTTCAGAAGCACTGAAGAAACTATTGATTTGTCACTAATTGCACAGTGTGCTCCAGTACAATGGCACCTCCATCCACTTAAGTGGAGCCAAAGCCAAACTGCATCATCTCTTCAAATGAACTTTCGAAGATGCAGACAAAAATATTAGATTATGACGGACGAAATATGAGACACAAATTATTGTTCCAAGGGTGACACAACATTCAAAATTATATCTTTTGGGCAGAATTTACCATTACACTTGAGAGAGAATAGCATAAAAAAGGGGGAGGGGGAGGGAGAGGGAGGTCAGAATACAGAGCAATTACAAGACCAGGTTTGAAGGCCATTTCCTCCTTTGGTCTGTCAGCAATAGGATTCAATGGGGTGCAACTGGTCACACACTGTATAACAAATTCGGCGATGCTGATGCCTTTCGGCATATTCTAGGCAGACAGCGGCTTTTACTCCGAGGGCAACTCCAGCGACGAGGAGGTGCTGCGAAACGAGGAGTTCAGGGGGGTCATCGTGAAGCAGGGATGTCTGCTGAAACAGGTGAGACTCTGCCCATTTTCCCCCAAAGCTACAATTTAGCAAGATGGCGCGAGTTATTAGCCTGTGCACCGCGAACGTTCAATGAACATTAAATGAACTGATAAAGTACACATCCCCATACTGTGTGCACATAAACTGTGTTAGAGCAGAATTAGCACTCTAACTAACAATTTATATTTTACTGTGTGTGAGGCCAAGGATTGAGCACAGTATAACAGGCAAGGGCAGACTGTTTGTATAGTACACAGTGTCACACCATTGTGAAATGAGCTCTGTTTTAATATGTAGCATGCCACTTACAATAATGTCCTTTTTTGAAAACAGTTGAGGCATGATGGTATTCTTCTGATCTCTAGATTCATAAAGCATGCCTCTAATTTTAGGCTTGTACAAAATGAGGAAATAAAACTGTTTAGTGTGCTCTTTTTTGTGTCCGATAACCGAATCGAAGCTCAAAGTGTGTCCGTGGCAACTGGCTTTGTCTTTTAGGGCCACAGAAGAAAAAATTGGAAGGTGCGCAAATTTACCCTAAGAGATGACCCTGCGTATATGCACTACTATGATCCCACAAAGGTATGGCCTTCTGGCGTCCTGGGACTTCTTTTTTCACCTGTGAGATTCAAATTCAGCCTATGCATTCTTACAGACAGAGTTCGTCATTACAGCTTTTTATAGTGGGTGGTTCAACTTCCTGTCTGTGCACAGGAAGACATTAATCAGAGGGGTGTGTGTCTTATCTGAGAAGAAGAAAGGAAGGGCTGGTGCTCATGTAACTAAAGACAGCAAGAAACCGACTTAAAGACAGATACATCTACACTCTTCTAAGAAAGACTTTTACTTGGGATTTACACTCTGTGGCTCGCATCCCTGTTCAGGACACACCCACCTGGGAATTATAAAAGAGAAAAATGACGCCACACAGTTGTTCAAATTTCATCAAACGGCACGCTGTCCAAGGTCAATCATTGATGACCCGATCACAAATGGCAACCTAGGGGAAAGTCAACACCATCTCCACAGTCTCTGTCCTTATTGTGACGCTGAGGCTGGGACATTCTAGAACCTACTGTTAAGCTACCGTGATGAAGCATAAATGGCAGTCGGCGATTGGTTGAGATGCTCTTCTGTTCTTTATTCTTTCTGTTCCTCCAATCAGGATGCAGAAGATCCTCTGGGCTCCATCCACCTGCGAGGATCAGTGGTCACAGCTCTGGAGTATGTGCCCGATGGTTAGTTTCGGACATTTGTATCAAACTACCACTTAACTAAACACAATTTGGGAAAATATTTTAAGACTGTGATTAAGATCGAGTTCAAATCCAAAAACATTTTTATAAATGAGGCCCTTTGTGCAGTATAACAACGAAAGAATCCCAGAGTATTATGTTCTAGCATTGCAACATTTTTCTTCAGACAACTTTCTCTGTATCTTTTCAGCCAAAAAACATGACGTGGATGGAAATCTCTTTGAAATCATCACATCAGATGAGACCCACTATTTCCTACAAGCCACGACAGAAAAAGAACGCAAAGACTGGATTCAAGCCATTCAAGAGGTCTCCAGGACAGGGAAATAAAGAAGAATAACAAGCCTACTCACGAACACACTCCTGAATGCATTATCTATTTCATGAAATAACATTTTTTTTTTATAATGGAGACTTTAAATGTATAATTAGGAGAAAGGTACAGTGCCCTCCAAAAGTGTGGCACAACCGAAAATGAGGGTACAAAAACAGCTATTTCTGCAAAATGTTAAAACTCAATATATGTATGTAAATAGCATGGAAGTATATAGCAAAAATAACAAATTTCACTCCACTGTTCCCATACTTTTGGAGGGCACTGTATTTATAAAGACTGATGACATAATGCGGCTTCCTAATATGGTTAATATTTACATTGTACAACTTGACTGCTATGACATTTTTGTGTGACGTCACATTATTGAATTATCGATTAAGTGAAATATGAAAATTTGACATCATGTTTCCGCGGGGAGGTGAATGCTTATAGCATCACCTGTTCTTTTCTTTAATTTGTTTCTTTTTTTTGAGAATCATGAATGCCGTTAAAAATGTATCTAAACGTATCTGCATTTGCAACTAAATAAAGGTGAAAAAGCTGAAAATACACTTGCCATGTTGATCATTTCTGAGTGTGGACTTTTTTGCACTTTTATAGATTACATTTTTTTTTTTTGGAAGCTTGACGTATCTTAGTCACAAACTAAGAACAAGTTAAAAAAATTTAGGACAACTTCACCTAACCTGTAGAATGGCCTGCTTTGTGGGAGAAATGAGTGGGCTATTCTGACTTTCTTGAAGTGTACAGTGATCTATAACTCTTTAAAAAACTAAAACATTTAAAATAATATCCTCAGTTATTCACGCTTCATACATTAATGTATTGCCTATTACACTTCCTCCAACAATCATGTTATCATGTAACAATTACTCAGGACAACAAAGAGACAACTGAACTGAAACAGAAAGAACATACTTTAGTTGCAGTCTGCAATGATTTCCACATCTTGTTTCAGCAAATCGGGCTCTTCAAATTTGCTCTCCTTTTAGAAACGGGAAACTTAATATTCGATGATGAGAAACGTGTTTATTTCAGCCACTTCCTGTTACAAAATTATTTACTGTGGCAGGCAGCTCGCATAGCACAGTAAGATCAGTTCATATTGCAGTATAAAATAACATTATATTGCATTACATTCATTACATTTACAAGAGCAACATTACATACTGTCAAAAGCAAGCACCTATGCAATAAGCCCTAGACTCAACAGCTATACTTAGCACAGACAACTATCCTGTCAATAATAATCAATGTGCTTGCTATCAAATCAAGTGTAGGCCTACTTATGCTAACCGGTGACCAATGTGATTTGCAGAAGTCTTTGGCGAGACACAGTCTGAATAGATGAGTCCCCTTTCCGCGTTATAAGATCTCACTGTATGGCCCTGACTACGGTTAAAAGCTATTGGGCAGTCAGAACAGATGGTAGACGTGACTAAGAAGCTCGACCACACAAGGGAGGGGTGGCCCATACACACTTCAACATTGCGGAACAGGGCGATCTGACTGCAGTCGAGTCATAGGAGTTCAGGAGGTTATTCAAAGATTTAACAGCAAGCAGCTGTTAACAGATTAACATTGATATCGCAATAAAAAGCTACATTTTTAATGATCAGTGATTAACTTATATTAATTGTGGCAAATGTTCAGTGGCGCTTGAGGTCACCTAATCATGCAAAGAAATATTACTGAAAATATGGGGATTATGTTACATTAAACTTTACCGGAAACCCGTGATCTTTGACGACTATATCCGCCTTTTCCTAATGAGAGAAGAAATTCTAATCAACAATATCCCTATTGCATGGCACAAGACAAAACTTTTCCACATGTCCGCCACCTACTGGAAATGCATAGTACTTCACACAAAATTTAGGGCAACAAATTCTCACAGTACCTGCATTACTACCTTTTTTTAATTTTTTTTTTTTTTTTTCTGAAACTGGTATAATAATGATTTATTATATCTCAGGGAAAAATGAGTTCAGACCACATCTGTGATTTATTTAGTCCCATTCCTCAGTGAAAAATAATAACTATATCACAATGCAATGCACACTTGCATGACCTCTGTTGACTGGACTTTTTAACTACATACAGGAAATAAGTGACTCAGAGAGGGAGTACATGATTAATCCAGTTTAATCACTGGGATAACTGCAAAGTTTACCAGTTTTCAAAATAGTTACACTTTAGTGTAAATGTACAAAATTTCCACTTGTGCAGTTGCATTATCTCATTCAAATATTTTAAATATAAAAAATTTAAAATTAAAAGATATAAAATTACAAAATAAATACAATTAAAATAAAAAAAAATAATTAAGTGCTTTTTTCAGAATATTCTTTGTGCTTCCACAGGAGCATTTACATTATCGCTCCAGCTCCGCTTCCAAGATTTCACCCCAAGTTTCTGCATCCAGCGGGCACATGCTCATGTTCGGTATTTCTTCTGCAGAGCGAATGACGCTAAACCTGCCGCTTAACCACGCCCTCTTCACGTAACCTTTCCGATAATTACGCACTAGGGTTACCTGAGGAGAAGTAATAAATAAATAAATAAATAAATAAATAAATAAATAATAACAATAAGGCATGTTATAACTTATATTTCTGTTTATATTTGTGCACGGTTATTAAGTGTTTTCTTTTAGATTATTTTTTTTTTAATTTCTATAGGCCTACAATTTCCGACTTAAAATCCAAGATAGTATTGCGGTCTACTGATAGATCTAGCGCCATCTAGTGCCCACGACTACCAGGAACACTACAGACACAATAATATCATCTTTTGTATTAAATAATTACAATAAAAAAATAAAATAAAAACGAATGATGTTTGATTTTCGAACGCAAAGTTACTAGTTCCAGTGTAGTCTATTTTTTATTTCAATTTTCGAGCATTCTTTTTCATGGTAAGTTTCGTTTCCTTTAATTACAGTTACCATAATATAACTGATTGCCAGAAGCACACACACAAAAAAAACCAAAAACAAAACAAAAACAAGACTACTGTACAGCAAAGCCATTTCACGTTTAGGCTATATGTAGCGTAACCCGATCTTCTCATGGCCCACCTTCCAAGAGAAGCCGTCTCCGCGGTCACTGTCAATCTCTTTCTGACAGACAGCTCGCACGGTCAGGCAGTGATTCCTCCACAGAAAATCGTTTTTTTCGATAATGTCGTTCCACAATTTGCAGGTGACTGTAGCGCTGCAAAGGCTCTGGATGTCCAGTTGGCTAAAAATGTTCACACTCATTTCCATCGGCAGCGTCTCGGCAAAGTTGTGACCAGATGCTTCTTTACCGGCTATCATGGTGGAGCTTCCTTCAAAGAAATAATTTGCGTTCGGGTTCCTTTTGGAGACATGCTGCATAGCTCGGCGACCCCGACACGTTGATCCCTTCTGCCAAGTAAAAGATTAAACCAAGTCAGGAAATGGCATACCGATTACACAGGTGCACGTCTTATGATGCATAAAAAGCATGTTCCTATTTGAAGTTGCGGTATGTATCGATTCGTCAAAAACAGCAACAAAACAAAACCACAATTCGTCACGAAATGCCAATTCGACACGTCACTACTCCTGCTACCTTAAAAGCTAGTCGACTGTGCTCAAGTAACGTTACTTAGCTACATATTTTACGAACTGTAAACAAACAGAATGAAGGTTTGTTAGTCAACGCATTTAGCTATCGACATATTAAAGCTATAGCAGGCTGCAGTAGTTAGCCTGAGTGGCTTACTCAGCTGCTGCCAGCCAAAACAAGTATTGGTGCGCCCTTAAATTAGCTAGACTAGACTGTTTCTGTTTCAGTTTCTATCTTGAAAACTGTACTTCATGCTGTATTTCTTTACGTAGTTGGCAAAAGGGTTATGACACTTCCACCTGGCTTTGTGCCTACACTTACATGTAGCTTATACAAAGTAAGAAAATCGCTACCTTGGTTCCAAGTGGACTCGCCTGACAGCGGAGGATTTAAATGTCTCAATTCAAAGTTGTTTGTTGACAATGACGTAAAGACGTGTGACGTAATACGCATAATCGTCCGGCGCATGTGCAGTGTCCTTAAACTCATTGGTCCGCGGATGTGCAATTTAGCACTGAGCCTTGATCGTATTTTTATACGGTCTGTGGCCTTGATCAACTTCGGGGTTTCTTGGCTTACTTTCCTTAGTTATGGTTCAGTTATATATATATCAGAGAAAATACAAATAATTATAATGTGCATTCAAAATACTGTTCAACACCCCCCCCCCCACGCAAGGCTGAGCTAAATATCACACCCATAATGACACCACGGCGCATGCGTCTGGCATCGTTTACCCGGAAGGTTGAACATTCAAGTTATCCTTTGATTATTCACGGAAAATCCACTGATTGATATTTCAATTGCACTGCATAACAGTTTAAGCGAAGAACAACATTTTGTCATCATATGCATATAGTTTGATCCTCTTTAAACTCATGTACTTTGTTAAATAGAATAGTTTAGAATCTTGCAACGTGACTTCCTTGCTACAGGATTTCTTGCTACCAACTCATATTATTAAGCAACACTAAAGGTAATTAATTGATTCGAATAATCATAAAAAATAACGAGGTATCCGTTTACAGCTTGATTATTCATTTTCAACTATTTCACCATGCAGCTAGCAGCTTCTGTATCCAGTTTCTGACTTGCTAGCTATTCACTGAGAACGTCTTGTATTTAGCTGTATTTTTTAAAGAAATGTTATGCATACCTTAACTACTTTGTAAAACGTTTTTGAGTTTAAGCTAATTTGCGAACTCCAGAGACTTCGCTAACGCTAACTTGCACTGTGCACTTATTGCGAGTGTGTATAGGGTGCTGTATAACTACATAACGTTAATTTACCAAAAGTTAGTCAATGATTCTTTGCTAGCTAGCATTGGCCACTTAAAGTTAGATATTATTACATAATACAATCCTCCGTCTGATGTAGCTGATTCATAATATCCAGTTCAAGTATTAGCTAGCGGTATTCTAACGTAAATCTCCACGAACATACTGGCATGTCCAGTTTTGAGCTGGAGCCTGTGGACGGTGGTGCTTCGATACCACTGCCTGAGGGAGAAACTCAAATTGGAAGAGGTCCATTTCTCGGGGTGAGTATAGCTACCTGGATGGTGACAACAAGAGTCGCCTATTTCAAGTCATCCCCCCCCGATTTCGTATTAAAGGTTGAAAGACTAATTGTGACGCAAAAGCGTAATGACGTTGGATTATGCAACATGTCTGGGGTCGCCGATGCGCTGTATTTACACCGGATTTAGTTCCTGTAAAACACAACCAATATTGCACAGCAGCACATATTGTTTACACATAGATTATCTTGAATCTCCCGATAGGAGACAGCAACTGCCCAGCCCTGTTAAATTAGCACAGGTAATTGACATAATTCCAGTATAATATATATTAAATCCTATAACGCTCGCATGTCTTGATATTCGTTCCAGTGTGTGTGTGTGTGTGTGTGTGTGTGTGTGTGTGTGTGTGCGTGCGTGTGTGTGTGTATGTGTGAATGTATGTAAACTCAAGTTATGTTTACTAATTCTCCCCAGCTTTGTTACTGGTGTGAATAACTCTGAACAATAAAGTGATAAAATTCTGATTTTTTCAGCTATTGGTGTGCAATCTGCTTGATAAAATAGCAGAGGAATTATAGGCAGTAATCAGAGTGAATACTGAGCTGCCAGGAATTTAGCTGGCCAGACAGATTGTAGTCAGCAGCCACAGGTCATCATTTAGTTTTCTGCAAATGTATTTTGCTTGCACTATATGGTCAGAAAACCTATGGGAATGCCCCACAATTGAAAATGATTTTTCCCAACTGGACAGTATGTTCCTCTGTTTAGCCTATCTCCCATTAAATATTCCACCCAACCATGTTGCTTTCTGGGGGGCATCACCCAGGTCTGAAGGCCTAATGAGAACACGCATATGTGTGTTTTATTCATTTTTTTGTAGCAGTGTTGAACCTCCAGGTGTCACTCTAACATAAATCCCACAGACCTGATACTTTGGTAATTCTTTTAAGTTTTAACTTTCCCTCCAGAGTCACAGAAATTTAAGAACATTTTGTGAGCAACAGTTTGCCACAAATGAAGGGCGATTCATTAAGTGTTTATTTTGGTGAATCAGTAACGCTTGTACTGAAATGTGTGAGTCCAATATTCTTTCTTTTTTCGCATAAAAATAGTGACTGCGTTTGTAATGTTGGACGGCGAGGGGGTAGACCGGAGGAATAGCTCGAGCTAGGGTGTCTCTCTCTTTCTCTCTCCCTCTCTCTCCCTCCCTCTCTCTGTCTCTCTCCCTCTCTCTGTTTGTCTGTCGGTCTGACTGTCTCTCTCTGTCACTCTCAATCTGTTTATCTCTCTGTTAAGCAGAGACCTTTTCCTTTAAATGTATTTTCTTGTTTTTTAGTTTTTTCCCCCCATGGAATGCACTTGTGGGTCACGTCCGAGCTCCAGCCAAACAGTAGCTGTAACAGCAGCTTCTCTGCTTCTGGTTTAAAACCATGGCCCTCGCTGGGGCTTCTCCTCATAGCAAGCGATACCTCTGTCCCAGTGAGCTGAAGACTAGGGATCCCAAGCCCAGGGAGGTAGTCCTTCCCCTACAGCTTCTTCTGGGGTGATGTCATATTCTGCGGCGCTGTCTCCGATCTCTGAGGTCTGCTATACTGGCATGGCGTCTACCATTAGTCTGGGTATTACTGTTTACAGCACTTTCTCCATGGAGATACTAGAGGAGGAGTGCTGTCAGGAACACCGCACTCGATGCGCGAACCGCACATTTTAACCTTCCACTTGATCTTTTTTAAGTCCGCAGTGTGGCTGGGCGTCCAGGTCCCGCACCATCCTCTTTGGGAATATTAATGGCATTATAATTAGAAGGGAGAGCTCACAGCCCTCCGGATTTCTCTTCCGCGACCTGACAGTTTAATGCCAGGGGAAGAAGGGAACTCTTTTTTTTTTTATTTGGGGGATCTATGATGACAGGCCGTCTCAGTTCGGTGGTATCCCAGCTGACAGCTCCCAGGCTGTGGGTTACCCCCCCCCCCCCCCCCCCCCCCCCCCCCCCCCCCCCCCATCGCTTCCGAATCCCTCCTACACTCGGCGGAGGAGGTTGTGAGGTTCGATGTCACCCAGAGGTTTATGTGCAGCCATGCAGGGTGATCAAAACCACACCCGGGCCAAGATCTAGACACCGCGCGTACTTAAAATTAACGACCGCAGACCGCTGTGCTTCTCTCTAAAGGCAGCCCAGGGGCAGGTCACTGAAGCATTTCTGAGTTACATTAAATGAGGGGGAAAAGAAAGTGTACAAAGATGCTCTACTTGAGGGTGACATCACTTCAGAAAAGGGGAAGAGTGTTTGTTTGACACTGCTAAGAGCCAGGAAAGGGAAGAAAGGTTTAGCCTCTGGGGATTTAAATCTGGCCCACATACACTCGTTAAGCACATACAGTCCTCTGTGTAGACCAGCTTCTTTTAAATAACACTTTAATAGTTTATTTTCCATATCCAAAAAAATTAGATAAAGGTTTCTTTTGCAAAAAAGGACCTACCTATATGTTTGGCTGATATAGTTGTGGTGGTAGAGGTGGCATGAGGTAGAGTAGTTAGCTTCAGTTTGACATGAGAAGGGTACAGGGTGGTATGGCTGCTTTGCTTCAGCAGTTTGATATGAGAAGGGTATAGGGTGGTATGGCTGCTGGCTTTTTGGAGTGTTCAGAATGCTTTTCAGAATCGGCTTTCTGAAATAATTTATATGCAAGGTAGGGAGCGGAGGCGTGAGTTAAAAAAAATATAAAATAAACATGCTGTCTGAACTGAAATAAAAAGGTGCGCCTTATAGTCCCAAGTGTAGAAGTAGCTTTTTATGAAAACAAATCAAAACAAAAAGTGATGCTAGTGTTGCCTGCCGATGACTGACACGTGCTTGCGATACTGTTCTTTTCTCTGCATGTGGTTGGCAACGGGGATCCAGCCTTTTCTGGTATTTTATGTGGAATAACATTACATTTTAGACACCAAACTCCCTCCTGCATGGTAACATGGTTTGTTGGAAATTCTCAGGGTTCTCTAGTGTGCTTTAGAAATGTACTGGCAACTAAAGCAGTGGTTCCCAAACTCGGTCCTGGGTGACCCCGTGTACACTGGTTTTTCGTTCCAACCACGGTTGCAATCCCAGAATTTTAAAAAGTTGTTAATTTTTCTTGCTTACGTGCTTTTCATGTTTAGAGGGATTATTTACCGTCCTAAACTACATCAGAAATCGCTATAAGATTTTAACAGCTTGTGTAAAATTGTGACATTGCAATTGTGGTTTGAACAATACCCAACATACAAAGTGGTCCCCCAGGGCTGAGTTTGGCAATCACTGATTTAAACGATTTTGTATACATGTATATCTTTGAGCAAGCTCTTTTGGCAGCATGATAGATTGATGTTTGGGTTTGAGAAGACTCATAAAACCAGCAGTGAATGTGACTGTATTCCGTCTAATCTCTTGTGCAGTTGGGAGAAGCTGGTACCCATGGTAACCCTTTATCTCCGCGCTGACGGTTTTATCAGCATTCCGAGCAGAGGCGTGGTGGTGTTCAATAAACCGGTGGTATGGAATTCTGTCTCAGCGTGATGGTTCTTCAAACACCGAGATTTGCCGGGGCTCTGCCGGGACCCTGCAAAGCTACCCTCGTGGTTTAAAATGGGTACAGGCGGATGTGTAGGTAGCTTCGAGCCTCAGACGGAATGCCGAAAAGAATGCAATAAAAAACAAAAAAAACTCGCGAGTTATGATACTTGTTGTAATTGAGGCCTGCTCGTTTTTGTCTCTGCCGTTGCGAATGTGGATTGGCAGACTGCGTTCGGAGAAAGATTGACTGGGAGACCAGATTCCCTGCTGCCAGTGGAACAGAAGCTGGCGAGGCTGAGATGTGCATTAGACAAAACCTTTCCCACTACTGTTACGGGACAGTTTGTTTGAATTGGGCTGCCTCAGAAAGCCTGCCATGGACTCACTGTTAAAAAGTGACTTGCTTTTGAAAGTAAACCCCTCTACAGTTACGGGACAGTTTGTTTGAATTGGACTACTCCGACAGCACGTTGTGGACTCCTTGATAAAAGTAACCCACTGTTACAAGTACACCCCTCTACTGTTATGGGACAGTTTGTTTGAATTGGACTACCCCTGAAAGCATGCCGTAGACTCCATGATAAAAGTGACTCTCTGTAAAAAGTACACTCCTGAACTTCAAAAGTATGGTTTCTGGAAAGGCTGTTAAAGGTACCAATGGTGTTGCTTACATTAGCTTTGCTTCCCTTTGCTAAGTGTTGAAACAGCCTTGAAAAGCCAATTTGTTCCGACATAACTTAAATTGCTCATGGTTCATATCTTACTTTACTTTCACATGACTGAGAAAAGTGTGAACTAGGGTGATTGTATATTTATTTATTTGTTTCCCAAATGTTGCAGCTCAAAACTGAGCGCATACAAAACACATTAAAAAAGAATTATTTCACTTATTTAATGAAAAGTAGAGTGAAGTAGTCACCACACAGTTTCTACAAGCACGCCATGATCAAAGGAAATTCCAGAAGTTGTTTCTGCGCTCTTGGAGAAATTTTGGCAGGCCGGCCACTTCTGGTGAAGACTGACCACTGTTCCAGGTGTTCTCCATTTGGATCTCACTGAGGTTTGGTGGAGTCCCAAGGCCTTAGAAATGGCTTTGTAACCCTTTCCAGACTGATATATTTCAAAAAAGGGAAAGAACAATTTCAACAACTTTTTATGTCTGGTGTAAGAAGATGATACTAACTGTCCAACATGGTGGTGGTAGTGTGATGGTGTGGGATGCTTTGCTGCCTAAGGACTTGGACGACTTGTCATTTTTGTAGGAACCATGAATTCTGCCTTGTGCCAGAAAATTCTTAAGGAGAATATCCGGTCATCTGTCCGTGAGCTGACGCTGAATCATTTTTGGGTTATTCAACACACGAAAGCAAGTCCACATCTGAATGGCTTAAAAGAAACAAAATTAAAGTTTTGGAGTGGTCTAGTCAAAGTCCTGACTTCCCTCCAATAGAGATGCTGTGGCATGACCTGAAACTAACAGGTCATGCTATAAAAAAAAAACCCACCAATTTATCTGAAATAAGTCAGTTCTGCAAAGAGTGGGCAAACATTTCTCCACAGCGATGTGAATGTGACATCAAATTATAGGAAGCATTTGGTTGCAGTTTTTGCTGCTAAAGGTGGTGCAACCAGTTATTACATTTAAGGGGGAAATTACTTTTCCACATTGGTGATATGGGTGTTTGATAACTGTTTTCATTTAGAAATGTAATAATAATTTTAAAAATGTGTTTTGTGTTTACTCAGGATCCCTTTGTCCAATATTACAATTTGTCTAAAGATCTGAAACCATTCAGTGTGACAATATGCATGTAATAGAGGAAATAAGGAAGGTGGCAAATGTTATTTCACGACACTGTATGCTAAGTGATTGTAATATCTTTAGGCTGCTTGTTACTGGTGGGGGGTTGATTTGGTTTGATGAGGGCTAGCAGCGTTGTCCTGGGTTGGCCCTAAGAGTGTACACTGCTTGTGCAGGACCTAATCTTGCCATGCCCTGGGCTATGTTTCAGGTCAGTGACAAAAGGGTGTCCAGACATCATGGCCTGCTGGAGGTCGTGGACGGCCAGCTGCGAATCAAACCTGTAAGTGGCCCTTGATTGGCTTGTTTTTTATTTTCAAATGTCTTATTATCTCTTTTTTTTTAATCCTTTTAAATGTACCTCATTGGTTGGGCTCTTATTCCCGAATTCTCACTCCAGGTCAGGATACCAGCGCACATACAACCAGATCTGAGAACTTATACGTTTTCAGGATTTTCATTCGTACTGTTTCAGACTTAGATTTTAGCAATTAATTCTTCTGTCAGATAGATGAACCTTGTTCTGTATCTGTTTATAGAACTTTTTGTGACTTTTGTTAGTCAAGCGTTTTGAATTGGTTTCCCCGCCACCTTTGGAAACTTAAATCGCCTTGTGTGGAAAGATTCGTTTTAAGCATTTTGATTTCAAATAAAATAGTGCCAGTCTTTTTGAAACTTATGAGACTAGTGCACAATCCTCAATCCTAAATCTTTGTCAACTTTTAACTGGCGTTCTAAGTTATGAATTTCCAAACCTATAGGCTATGTGGCATTCAGAACGGTGGTGAACCGGATTGGTCTGAAAAGCTGTCACTGGGTTTTACTTTCTTTTGTCTTTGTTATTTTAGTTTGTTGTTTTCGTTTATTGTTTTTGCTCTGAACCCGTGAGGGGGATGGGTGGAGGCGTCTGTTGTTTGTTTTCGTGTTGGTGTGGGTGCGCTCTCTCTCTCTCTCTCTTTTTCTTTCTCTCTCTCTATCTCTATCTCTATCTCACACCCGAAACTGCCGCATCTCCCTCCCAGGGGCGTCACACTGGCGCGTGACACTGTACTATATAGCGTTACCCTTTTCCACAGTCCCAGGACGTGCGGCTCAACACTGTGGCTCAAGAATATTTATCATCACGGCAAAGACCGAAGTCACCAATTATCTCGGGCCTCGCTGCAGAATAAATTCTGTCTGCAGAAATACAACTGGACTGGCCGACCAAACTGCAGACGAAATAAATCTGCATCCGGGTAGAAAGGTTCCCATTCGGTATGCTAATGGATTTTGGAACACGCAAAAAGGCAGTTCGGCGGCTGTGTGCTTGCCGATAAAACCGATGACTGAACGATTCTGCGTTGTAGTGAGGTGCTGAGCTCCTGGAAACTACGCAGAACGACTGTGAGATTCAGATATCGCCCGTACGGGGGTGACTTGGCCTCGGCATAACTGAAATGAATAAACGCTTTCTGCCTTCAGCTTGGCGAGGTCCAAAGCCTGTTGACATTCGGTGGACATTTGGTATTGTACATGCTAAGTATTATTGCTACTTGTATTCAGCTTCATATTAATACTTTTAAAGAATAATTAAGCCGGCAAATTAGTTGGTAGTATGAGGCGTATATAATTCGGATGTTTTTAGTTTTTTTTTTTTACTCATAAGTAATATTTCATCATGGTTATTTTTGTGAGACGTTCTTCTTTCATAGTTATAAGACACCAGCCGTGGTTTTAGAAAATATGACATGGTAAATGGACTGCATTTATATAGCGCTTTTATCCAAAGCGCTTTACAATTGATGCCTCTCACTCACCAGAGCAGTTAGGGGTTAGTTGTCTTGCTCAGGGACACTTCGACACGCCCAGGGCGGGGATCGAACCGGCAACCTCCGACTGCCAGACAACCGCTCTTACCTCCTGAGCTATGTCGCCCCTTACATGATGTCAGTTGTGACTGCAGAGCACCAGGGCTTCACAGGCTACAGCCGATTGGCCAGTAGCACTGTAGAACTGGGTGAGTGAAACCATAAAGATTGACCTTCAGTTCACCGTTATTTTATTATTTTTTTGAGAAACAGCAAAAATTTAAGTTCTTTGTAATTATTTGGGCTTTTCAAATGGCACCCATGACAGTCATTTTTAAGATCTAGTTTCATGCAATTATATGGTTGGAGAACCTGCTGAGGACAAGTTGAAAGCACAATAAACCCATATTTCCAGGATTCAGGGTTAGTTCTGTCTTGGGGTTGAGGATAAAAATATAAAGAAATCCTCCCTTGTCTTGTAATAAAGAGGTAATCCAGTTCATTGGAAAACACTTCATACTGGATCCAGTTATAAGGTTCTTTCTTCCTGCAGAAAGAGCAGGCCGGCTAAGTAAGTCAACACTGTTCAAAAAAAGCAATATTTACAGCAATCCGTTATACCCCTCCAGAGAAGCAGCGTGCAGACGTTTGTGTGAGTGTGTGTGTGTGTGTGTGTGTGCGCGTGCACGTGTGTGTGTGTGCGTGCGTGCGTCCATATGTGTGTGTGCGCATGTGTGTGCTTGCGTGTGTGTGTGTGAGAGAGAGAGAGAGAGAGAGAGAGAGAATGTGTGTGTGCGCATGTGTGTGCTTGCGTGTGTGTGTGTGTGAGAGAGAGAGAAAGTGTGTGTGTGCGCGCATGCATGTCAGTACCAAGGACGACCACCTCATTAGGCAGAAAAGTGAAACTCCGTTTCCTGCAGGCCAGCTGCATGCTGCCGTTCGCCCTCCTCGCTTTTCGCTGGGGGCCCGTAGGAGTTGAGCTCGGGCCTCGGCCTGTGATTGATGTGCTGGCATCTGACTCACTCGGTTACTCAGCCAGCCCTTTTTTGGGAAAATGGAAAAATGGAAAACAGCGAGCAATGCAGCGCAGGATTCTTGCAAAACGCGTACTTAAAAAGCAACGTTACAGGTTTTACTTGAAACAGCAGGTTGAATTTCTCCCTCTGAAAAAAGGGGAAAAAGCGCTACACTGTAAATTGCTCAATGTACTTGGATTTGGATTATCTCTGATTATTAATCTATACAAATGGACATTTGGGTTTGATTGCTTTTCTCTTTCTCCTCAGCAAAGCAAAAGCATCCACTGGATCACTTTGAGTTTGCTGTTTTTATTTTTATTTTGACATCATATTTCAGGAGAAGCCAAGCTGAGCCTGAACTCCCTAGTGAACAACAAAACAACAAAACCATCTCTCTCTCTCTCTCTCTCTCTCTCTCTCTCTCTCTCTCTATATATATATATATATATATATATATAATTTATAAATACAACCGTTATCTCTCCATTTTTCAGTCTGCTGTATGTGCTCATTAAAGGGGACTCATGATGTCATTTGATCCACTTCAGACGGCAGATCTAACTACAAAGCATGGCTCACTCCTCTTAAGGAGAAAACGCAGTTGGGTAAAGAACACTTCGCGCAAATGAATTGTCCTGTGCGAGCGTCTGCAACGCTTCATCTTAAAAAGATCTCATTTTACTAAATTTCTGTTCTTCGCCAAAATCAAAAGAGGACACAGACGTTTGATGGCGAGTGAGAAGAAGTGCTGCACACATGTGGTCTTATCAGGCGTGTCTTTTTAGCCCCCACTGTATCGTGTGTTAAAACGATGCTATTAACAGACAATGGAATTAACAGAAATGATGCAGAATTGTACTTGGAAAGAACATTAAAGGTGTAGCATGTCGATTTGGAGAAAGGAGCGAGAGAGAGGTGGATTATGGAGGGAGGGGGGCACGTTCCAGTTCTTGTGTAGTTCATAAGATCATATTCGGCCACATTGTTTTAACAAGTTGGGATTTTATTTTGTTTTTTAATTGGTTTCTGCTTTCTTTTTACAGGAAAGGAAGGATGCTGATTGGCCTTAACCTTTCTATTGATACAGCCTACGATTATCAGTTAGGTTAGATTTGTTTGGCTTAGACTGCTTTACATTTTGGGATGTGTCCAAGCGTTTGATTGTTAAATTAATACAGTTTGGACTCGGGTGGTTATTAGGATTAATTTATGTAATACAAATAGACTGGTTGAATATGTTTTATTCAAACCATTGCAGCAGTCTATGATGAGTTTGAGCAAGAATTTAAAAGCAAGAGAACATATGAGAAGACTGGTTGTGCTCATGCTTTTATGAATGCCCTTCTGGATGATGTATAAATCATGTAGTTTTGTAGCTCTCTATTTGTTTCTATTTGAAGTGAGTCTACCCCCCCCCCCCCCCCCCCCCCCCCCACCCACTTCATTATCATTAAGTGACTACAGTTGAGAAGAGCTGCTTTCAGGATCTGAATCCAAACACCAATTAGTGTCGAAGACAGTGGCAAGGTCACCCCCTGCACTGTAAAAGCATTTACGAGTTTGCCTTGTCAGTTGGAAAAAAAACTGCAGACGGCAACCTTTTCCTCATTTTTTCTTGCCCTTTGAAGAAAATATTGCGTCAGGGGAAGTTGCCAAGTGGCTGGGGAATGTTATTTGACACACATGACATTATGGAAGCAAAGTTAATTAATTGTACCATTTCCAGTTATATTCATGGTGGTACCACTAACAGAGTTATGACTTCAGTGAAGTAGCCATCATATTGATGTTTTTATTCATTTTTTTTTTTTTTATTGAGGCAGCATGAATGTGTTCAGTAGTGCCTGCAGTTGATAGTGGCTGTACTAATACCGGAGCAATCTCAAGCCGGTGACGGGTTCAGTCCAGTTGGGCGGTACCTGGCTCGTGCTGTGAGAGGGATTTGGCGGCAATGGTGTTGGTGCAGCGCCCGGTGCAGTGTGTGCGCACTTCATTTTACGGTACATTTATTTTCATTGCAACCCTGTAAATGCGGTTATGTACCGAGGTCTTCGGCAAATCAGAACTAAAAAGGTCAGCCTGGACACGGTATTACACGGCACGTAAGATATTTTGTTTTCACAGTTTCAGAAGAAGCGGGGCTAAGAGCGTCCTTAATGAAAGCAAGACGCATTGCTGATATTTCTACTTAGCGAGTGGATTTTCTTGGCTTGTTTGCAACGTAACAAGCGAGTCCTTCGGGTTGTTCCCACGACCGAGGACAGTACGACAGTGTTGCGTTAGTCTTTTTAGCCACATTTGGAGCGAGGCGAGTATGGGGGGAATGTTATGTTAACACTCGGGTTAGAAAAAGATGCAGTCCTGCAGTCCTGGTACAGAGTTTTACATTTTATCCATTAAGAGGTGTTTACAGTTTAGCTGGGGGATTTGACCCTGCGTTTTCTACATCATTACAATTATTTTCATCAGGCTGATTGTAGATGAAAATGCGTTACGGGTCCATTTCAAATTCTTTAACTCTGTCGAGCAGGGGTCCTCAATCTTATCCAGAAAGGGCCGGTGTGGGTGCAGGCTTTTGTTCCAACCAAGCAGTTACACACCAGATTCTACTAATCAAGAGCCTTTTCAAAGACTCTAGTGGTTGATTAGTAGCCCCAAGCAGCTATGAGCAGTCGTGTGACCAGCTATCATCACCAGTATTTCCATAGGTTAAATGTACGTAGGCTAATTGTTGTAGTCATAATATACTGTCCTATAAAGTGTGTGTTCAGATGCTCATTACTCAATGCTGGCTGGGTAAAATGCTGTATAATGCCTACTAGCTAGATGAATTACCAGTGCAGTGGTCTTATTTTTCTTGTTGACTAATTTAGCTGCACACTTAGGCTGAATGGTTTTGTTTACCATTGACTTGGTTGTTTGGGAGGGCTCAGTTACATTAGATTAAGGGCATTTATCAGATGCTGTTATCCAGAGCTAGTTGCTTTTTTTATTTATTTACTTTTCATAGTATCCATTTATTCAGCCACATATATATGCAGGTTAAGTACCTTGCTCAAGGGTACAACGGCAGTGTTCTTCTGTTTCTTGTTAAAATTGCGTGAAGGAGGTTTTTATTTTGGTAATGCTAGTTGCAACGGTTTTCCCTCTTTGTTTGGGAAATGCAAGAACCAGTCCTCATTCAGATGGGGAATGCATCTGGGTTTTCGTGCCTTTGTCGGACAGATGATAATCCGAGCCGCATCTGATTTGCCCTTTCATCTTTCTGTATTTGCTTTTTCGCATCTGTTGTGTATTCCACTTCATTTTTGCTGCAAAAAAAAAAAAAAAAAAGTTTGGCTTTGTAAGTCGCTGTCAGAGTCTCACGGCGCATTTTCTCAAAGACACATCGCTAATTAGGTTCATTTATCTGCGTCTTAATTGGAAAAAAAAGAAGAGGAGCTACATGCATTTTGAATGGGAAGAACCAGTGCCATAACAGTATCTGGTCTCACTGCCCAGTCCTAGTCTTAACGTCGCTGTCCTCTCTCTCTCTCTCTGTCTTTCTCCTCAGACCCATCAGAACCCCTGCTTTTATCAGCCTTCTCTGGGGGACCCCCCAGAACCCCTGGAGAAAGACAGGTGGCACCCCCTGCGCCCCGGGAACCTGTTTTCCCTCCTCCCTGGGAAGTACACCTACAGGGTGGTGTCTGTCAACACTGAGGACACTCAGAGGTACCTTCGCTCTCTTCCACTGAAATGACGTAGGGCGGCAGGGTAGTGTAATGGGCTACGAGCTGGTCTTGTGACCTAAAGGTCGCAGGTTCGATTCCCCGGTGGGGCACTGCCGCTGTACCCTTGAGCAAGGCACTTAAACGGTATTGCTTTGGAACACATCCAGATGCTACGTGTAAGTCGCTCTGGATAAGAGCGTCTGCTAAATGCCTGTAATTGCCTGTAATGCCTAAGTGTGACCTCACCTGCAGCGTTTCCAGGACAACCACAAGGATTTGATAAGCTGCAGGGCAAGACGTGTTTTGGCATAAGCAGACACTCCTGAGATTTCCTTGATGTGCTCTTGACATTTAACTAGAGCAAAAACCTGAAAGTGTTTTCTGAAAAACAGGGACGTTGCTAGGATTTGAGGACAGTGCCTTACACCAAATAAGATTTTTGTATAGAAAATGAGCAAAATTATAATGTTTGTGAGTAGTCGAGACAAAAATCGAAAATTGGTCCCTTAAATGGTGATGTAGTTTTACCACCTACCACACAAGAAATTGGCAACCATTTTATCAGCAAGAGAGTGTCAACTGTGGGACACATAAGCCACATCTGCTGTGTATTACCAAATGGTCTATATCATCTGAAAAATCATCATCTGAAAAAATGGACTCAAAGCTGTCTAATGAGCCAAGCTACATAACAACGCACCCTCA
This sequence comes from Anguilla japonica, assembly GCA_025169545.1. Taxonomy (NCBI): domain Eukaryota; kingdom Metazoa; phylum Chordata; class Actinopteri; order Anguilliformes; family Anguillidae; genus Anguilla; species Anguilla japonica. The sequence goes on from CM045884.1 coordinate 5,765,489, forward strand.
AGTCTCTTACTTTTCAATGACATACAACGCCGACAGAAACTTTTAAATATGGACAGTGCATGGCCAGTGTATGGACTTCCTGGCAAGTTCGATATATCGTTAGCTTGCTAGCTCACTCGCTGGCTGGTGGATTTGGAACGATCTGTCTGAAACAACTGGTACTGTTTAGCATAATACCCCGTCGCGGATTAGTGACTGCACAATTAAACAAAAATTGTATACCGTAGTATCTTCCCCTGCCCTGGCCTGACATCCCTCCCTGGGTACACACAAACCTGACGAAAATGCCTAGCTAGTTGCTCTAATGCTTTTGCACTCTCACTCTGAGGTAAGCAGGTACATTTTGATGAGGCTGGACAAAATATTCGGGGCCTGCCTCGAAACATTCGATGTTTCGGCCCCTGAAAGCCCAGGCCTAACGACGACGGCCAATGCCGAAACGCTCTGTGTTTTGACCTCAGATGTTAATAAAAAGAAACATGATTTTTATATTATTTTTTTCTGTGTTTTGCATTTGTCTCTGCTTGCATAGTCCTTTTGTTAGTTTTGGCAACCACGGCCTCATGTGCTTGTACGAATGACAAAAACAAAAGCCGCGTGCGTGAAATTGAGTTGAGGACAACCCGTGCGGGTTCTAGATTTCGTTTGAGGTCCTGCCTGGGAAATGTGTTCACACCGAGGACGCAACACATCTGAAAGAAAAGGCTGTTGCATTCAGTCTATTGGCATTTCTGCACACCATTCTGGTTGTGTTATCTTGAGTCCAGAATGTAAATTGCATTACCTTACCAGAAGACAGCTGGGGACAGCGTATGACACCATTGTGAAATAGCACGCCTGTTTCTCGGAGCATGATTTCATACGAGAACCAGAAAGCGTACACGAGTCCCGTGTAGTCAGTCAAGGTCCTTTCTACAAAAACTGGCTGGATTTGCTGGCTCCTGCCACAGTTGTTGTCAGTAGTTGACCATGACTGCTGATCTGCATGGGCACAGTGAATTAGACCTCCTGTTGGCAGGGGTTGGGTGGGCTTTAATTTACCATGGTTCCTTAGATTAACATTGCGTTAGCTCCATCCCCAGAAGCATCTAGCCCTCGTTGGCTGCCTTTTTTATACTTTTTTGACCGGGTGGGGTAATTTTTCCACTGCTTTTGATCCATCCTAGTTACTTCGGAGTAGTAGGCAGCCACAGCGCAGTGCCCAGGGACCAACCCCAGTTCTGAGGCCAGTGCCTTGGTCAAGGCAGCGGACAATGGCGGGCGCATGCTTAACCTGACATGCATGTCTTTTAGTGTGGGAGGAAACTGGAGTACCCTTGGAGAAGAAATTGTATTCTGTTCTGTTCTGTCCTGTCCTAACAGTGGTGACCTGAGAGATGTAACTTGTGATTCCAAATCATTGACTAAAGCAGACTTTTTTTTTTTTTCCAAGAAGTGAAATCTGACGTAAATGCGTGTTTTGTCTCTGGTACGCAATTCATCCGCATGTACGTAAATACTGCTTGGACGGAGAAAGATCAAACTTTAAAGTAAACGTAAAACTCACACAGCTGCTTTTTTTTTCCCACCTAAGCTTCATACTGACCAAAGAGTTCAGAAGTGGTGCAATTTGCCTCGAGCTTAAAAGGCATGTGCATGTTTGATCTCCTTTCTGATTGAGAAACTGGGAAATGCTCATCTCGATTCAAACTCGACAGAATTGCACGCAAATGAAAAAGGAACCCACGCCTGAGTGAACTGCATGCTGTAGACCTTTGCAGTGCCTCCATATAAGGAATCGAAATAACAAAAAAAGGGCCATAGCAAGATTTGTGATGTTTGGAAAACAGCGCGATCGCTCTCTCTTGTTTAGTGCCCTGTTGTCTTTGAAGTCCTTTTTTCCGTTTGAAGTGCGGTCCAGAAAAACAAAACACTCAAGATCACACAAATGGGGTTCTCAGCCAGAGCTCTGTAAATTACTTGGATGTAGAGTAGGAAGCATCCGTATTGCCTTGTAGCCGCCGGTCACCTTGCCTGTTCGTTGCGCCAGGTTGGCGGCTGACCATCTGGAATAAATCGGATGGGTTTGATGCGGTTGCCAGGTACCTGTCTATCCACTGGTACCTAAGCCCTCAGGAATGTGATTACTAATTACAAACTGATTAATCGGGGCACACTGATTTGGAGACCGTGATTAATCGGAGCATACTGATTTAGAGACCCTGATTAATAAGGCGGTACTGATTTACAGACCCTGAAAGTTTCTGAGGCTGAATCGTTTTTTTGCCAAACATTTTTTTGTGCTGTCAGTTATTGCTCTGAGTGCAAGGACTGTGAGTGTGTATACGTATGACTGTTGAGTCATTTTTGGGCCTGAAAATGTCCAGATAATGCAGAACAAAATAACACACCCAGGCCGAATTTAGAACATAATCCAAACCAAACGTGTTACTCAGAGTTCAAATGCCACGAAGGGCAGCTCATTTGATGTGAACCCTTTCACAGGAATAGTCAGACTTCTGAAGAGGAACAGCCTGTCGCAGACGCGCCCCCCGCCTCCGCTAAACATGACGAAGAGCCGATGTGTTCCTCTGAACTCAACGGGGAGGGTGAGCCGACCCAAAACCGCACCCAGGAACAACAGGCGGAGCCCACGTCGTCCAGCTCACGGCAGAAAGAGGAGGGCTACAAAAAAGAAGCCACTGTTACCAAGGAGCAGGTCAGCGAGCCGTTAGCCGCTGCCCGTTAGCCACTGCCAATTAGCTGTTAGCCATTAGCTGTTAGCCGGTTGCCATTAGCCGTTAGCTGTTAGCCGGTAACCATTAGCTGTTAGCTGTTAGCCTCTGCCTGGTCAGAAGTGGTATGACAGGGTGAACTCTGTCAGAATAATATATGTGAATACTGAAAACAAAGCATGCTATTGTATGTGCTTTTCTTTTTTGTGATGTAATAGTGCCCGGATTAGCGCTCTGGTCAGCCAGCATTTATGTCATTATTTGGAAATGTGGAGCAAAAAGAAGGGATGATTTCTGCTTCCTTTTTATGCCAAGGTCTGTTTCCTGTTACCGCAGGAGCCGGAGAGCAGAGAGCTAGGCCCGAAACCGGAGCAGAGGAAGAGGGTGCTGCCCGCCTGGATGATGCAGATAGCTTCTGATGTCAGCAGCCCCTCCACTTCCACAGGTACCCCCCTCTACCCCCCGCCCCTCACCCCAGCGTGTGTGTGACAGCTCTGCTCCTCTGGGGCTCGCCAGCTGTCCCGGCCCACCTGTTCCTCAAAGATTCAATTTCACTTTTACTTGTCTAGCGCCTTTTTTTTTATTTATTTTTTTTAACAGAGACACTGTCACAAAGACACTTCACAGAGAAAATACAGAAGGAAACTGGGCAAAAAACCAGACCTGAACCCCCAAAAGACTCAAATGGTGATGAAAGGGGGGGGGGGGGCACACCTTCTGTTTGCCGGCCCGGTGTAATAGTTAAGAAAGAGTGTGTGAAAGGAGCAGAAGTGTAAGGAGGGAGCAGACGATAAGAACAGGCTGGTTACAGTCAGAGGAAGTTAAACTCGCTGGTGGAATAGGCAGCCCAGCTCAGGAATGTAAAAATGGAAGATATGGAGAGATGAACACAGCCATAAGTGATGAGTAGTTCTGTGCTGAGACTGGGTGGAATGGTCCGTTGGGCAGCCCACTCTCAACCCGTATAATATACCCCCCCCCCCCCCCCTTGTGTAGTAGGGGGCTCGAATCCCAGCCCCGGTGCACTCTGTGTTGTGATTGTCTATATCCCTTACCGTCTCTGCTTTCCCCATCTGAATAAAGTGAATATGTATATAGGCAGGACGGGTTATCTCCAGGCCTTGTAAAAAAAAGAAAGAAAAAAGAAGTAGTTTACTATTACCCGTGTTAGCTACCTCTCTAACTGTGGGATCTGTTCAGATTTCTGCGGCAGTGTACTCAATGTTACGCTTGGTTTGCTAATGTAGCTGGCTTGTTCGTTTTATGTGATTTTTTTATTTTTATCGTTTGCCATCTGTCCATCAGTCTGAAACACAGCTCATGACCTATGCGCATGCAGTCTTTGAGACGTTTGTTCACAGTCACGTCTCGCATGTCTGGCAGCGTTCATGCGATGCTGAACGGGGACTTGCGATAAGGTCCACAGGCAACCCTTGTGCCAGCGTCGACTAGGCTCAGCTCAGTAGCATCGATCACAGCACTGTACTTGTGTGCCAGCGGGTCGGGTCTCTGTCCACGGTGGAGGTTGTATTTACTTAATTGTAATTCCCTCAGCGTTCCCCTCCTGAAAGAAACGGACAGCTCCTCGGTAGGGTTACGGTGTTGCGCCTTGGCTCTCGTACGCTATCGGCATAATCTTCTTAATATTTCCAGCTCGTAGGAATCCGTGACATTGAATTGGTGCTGCTCACCCCTCCCCGAAGACGTTAGAGCGTTTCCATGTGTCTGACGGAGCAAAACACAATATGAGTTCTCCGCTCGGCTCTGGCCTTGTGGGAGATCTTTGTCTCCGACACGCACATCGTGGACACGGGAGTCGGATATGGAGACGCCCCGAGCGTGCTCGTGTGCTTGTGTGTCAGGAAAGAAAAAGGAAGATTCCAACAGAGGGCACAAAGGCTGAAGGTGTAGTGTTCCATCAGCTGTAGCCACGGTGCTGTATAGCAACGCTATCTCCGCATCTGCCAATGTGGTTCAGCATGAATCTGTGTGTGTGTGTGTGTGTGTGTGTGTATGATGTGTGCTTGCGTGTGTGTGTGTGTGTGTGTGTGTGTGTGTGATGTGTGCTTGCGTGTGTGTGTGTGTTTTTCCTGTTTGTGTCTGTGTGTGTGTGTGTGTGTGTATGATGTGTGCTTGCGTGTGTGTGTGTGTTTTTCCTGTTGATGTGTGTTGTGTGTGTATGATGTGTGCTTGCGTGTGTGTGTGTGTGTGTGTGCTGTGTGTGTGTGTGTGTGTGTATGTGCGTGCTTGCGTGCGTGTGTGTGCGTGTGTGGCGCGTGCGTGCGTGCGTGCGTGCGTGTGTGTGTGTGTGTGTGTGTGCGCGTGCGTGTGTGTGTGTGTGTGTGTGTTTGTGTATGATGTGTGCTTGCGTGTGTGTGTGTGTTTTTCCTGTTTGTGTGTGTGTGTGTGTATGATGCGTGCTTGCGTGTCTGTGTGTGTGTGTGTGTGTGTATGATGCGTGCTTGCGTGTGTGTGTGTGTGTGTGTGTGTGTGTGTGTGTGTGTGTGTGTGCGTGCGTGCGTGCGTGCGTGCGTGCGTGCGTGTGTGTGTGTGTGTGTGTGTGTGTGTGCGCGTGCGTGCGTGTGTGTGTGTGTGTTTGTGTGCGTGTTTGTGTGTGTGTGCGTGCGTGTGTGCGCGTGTGCGTGCGTGTGGACCCATAGGTGCTCAGTGTCATTTCATTTCAGTAGCTCTCACTTAGAGATTCTGTGGATGGAATTTATGCATCGCAGAGCTCTGATGCACTTATGAATTACCCCCTGCCACTACTGTCATATTTTGCTCTGGGCTACTTGGTAGGGATCCAAAAGGGCCTGTAAAGCATAGTTTCAGGAATACTCAAACGCCAGACCGTGTATTTCATCCATTACATTTTTTTGGTTATTTTTTGTTTGATTTGATTTATTTTCCAGTTGTTTATGAGAGTATGGCAAATAAGTGAGAAGAGCAAGTACACATTAGCTGATTTAGTTTGCTTGAGTCCCCATGCCGTGCATTATGTACTCACTTAGCTTCGCCAAAATGGGTTCAGAAATGTAATTTAGGGGCTGTTCACATTAATAGAAAAGTGCACAATTTACCTGTTCATTCATGTGTTAATTATGAAAGCAGGTCCTGAGACAGACAGTTCTTACCCTCTCCGGGGTGGCATTGTGGTGTAATGGGTAGGGAAGTGGGGTTGTTGCAGGTTCGATTCCTAGGGGGGGCACTGCTGTTGTGCCCTAGAACAAGAATGCTTAAGCTGAATTATTTCAGTAATCATCCGTCTGTATAAATGGATACCCTGTTAAAAATAAATAAATAAATAAAGAAAGAAAGAAATAAATACATAAATAAATAAAGCAAAATCTGTGGTAATTCCTCTGCATAAAATTGCATGATAAAATACCCCTAATGCAGTGTAATTGTCTCTACGCAGGTTCGTATCTTATTTTCCATCTCATTCAGAACTACCACACAGTTTCTGTCCTCTTGAAATTTCTGTTGCTATTGACAATGCAATGTTTGTAGCCCTCCCCACCACATGTCATTGAGAGACACCACAACACCCCCCCCCCCCCCCCCCCCCCCCAACCCTTTCATATGTCAAGCTCATTTGAACTACAACATTTAAGATTTAATACAAGGTAATTTAAGGGTCCTGCAATTGTACACTTAGCTGATGTATAAAGGAACAATGTCCTTATCACTGCCAGCCCTTGGGTTATGGCTGTACCACAACATAGGTGTAATAGCCATTGAACAAGAGGCCTTTACAAGCTGATTGAATGTGTTGGACACATGAAAGGACAAGCCGAGGTTCACGTTTTGTAACAGGGTAATCTCTCTCTCTCTCTCGCCCCCCGGTTGTTAGGTAATTAGTTTGTCCTGAAAAGAGGGAGTCACGTTGACTAGCATGTTCTTAAAGGAATGACTTTGCAGAAAGAACGTTCAAGAAAGAAACCCGCTCTGAAATTGCGATTGGCTTGCCTCTCATTGGTTTTAATTGGGCTTAAAACAGAAATGTGCCTTCACTAATGAAAGATCGAAATATGTTGCATGTATTTTCCGTAAGAACAACCCATCTACTCACCTATTTGGAGAGAAATTATTATTTTTTTTTTGTGATTTTTTGTGAAATTTTAGTGCAGACATTTTTGAAATCCTTCCTAAAGGAAGGGGACTAAAATAACTTACTAATATCATTTTTAGCAATGGTGGCAAAATAAGAGTAATAATAATAATAATTATTATTTGTCTGAATGCGTCATAGGGCTCATTTTTAAACTCTGCAGCGTAGACGCATGTACCTTCCGCTCAGCACTGAAACCATGGCTCCGTAAGAGCCTGCTTTGAAATTTCAATAATTATAATGGAGTTACATTTGGGAGAGCTCTCCTTTTTTTCAGATTGGTTTTCAGTGATTTCCCTCGGAGATATTGTTCCCAACCTTACGCGGTAGTTTTTTTTTTATCGAACAGAGACGTGGGGTAGCAGAAATGCTGATTGTTTTGGGAGGTGCGGCGCACCTGTGCCGGAAAATAGAGGATTTTATACGAAAAGGTCAAATTATTATTATTGTTATTCCGTGCGTCACCCTGGTTTCTGTTTGCCGCCGTGCCGACAGGTGAATATATGCTGAAAAATGTATAAACATGTTGATTATATCCCAGCTAGCAACTGTCTAGTGTGTTACAGATCAATACATAAATAAATAAAATTAATAGATTTAATGGCAAAAATTATGTCTTGGGGGGAATAGCATTTTGTGTGTGCGAGGGTGATGATGCTAATGATCCTTAAATAGCAAGAGTGGCCATTTTTGCGTTGAAACTTTTACTGTACCGTGTGACTTGTTTAAATATCAGTGTCTCGGGGAAGCTTTTTTTTTTACACTGGAAGATATTTCATGTGCTTCTGACTGTTGGGGGTGAGGCAGCGTGAAATGGGCTGGAGATATCCAATGTAACGGTGAGATGCACCGGTCAAGGTGACTCCCCGAGCGCGGAGCTGACGGACCGCACACGCAGCGATGACCGCTTCCCTCCCGGTGCAAACCGACGACGGTCAGCCGGAACCTTCAGACGGATTGGGCCGGCGGACTCGACCGCATGGACAGCGGAACGGGATCCCGGTGCCGGTCCCTGCTCCGGTCACGAAATCCGGTTTCCGTGAGCCTTCTGCTTGGGTTCAGTCAGACTCGCTTAGAAAGAAGACGTGATTCAGCCGAAACCCTTCCCGAATTATCTTTGTTCCATATGCAGTGCAAATGCTTTTCCACAGTGCTCTACCCATTACTTTACATTACATTACATTACATTACAGGCATTTAACAGACGTTCCTATCGACAGCGACCACCGTTAGCGATATTCGGAATATGGTGTCCATGTGAAACGTGGTCAGTGACAGTGACCTGTAAGCCCCAAATCTGTCCTAAAACTGGCGGAGGACACTGCGGCCCTCTGTGATCGGAATCTTGACACCTGTGGTGTAATTTGTTTTTTTGGGGGGGGCGGGGGTGTGGCGGGTACGGACGTCTCAACAGGGTTCTCACACAGCTTGCTGTTTCTCACGCAGGTGACAGGAGGCGGGGCAAGGGGAAGGCCACGCCCACACCGGCCAAGCAGACCCGCCCCAGGAAGGGCAGGAACAGGTCGATCTCCTCGGAGGAGGAGGAGTCCGAGCGGAGCGAGGCGGAGCCGGCTCCCAAGAAGAGAGCGAAGAGGCTGAAGAGCGAGGAAGAGGAGGAGGTGGACACGCAATCCAAGGTTAGCTGAATTAGGAGCAGCTTCTCGAAAGAGACTGCAGGAATTATCCAGTTCAGACCGCAGACCTTAAATCCTCACCACACCTGGGTCGGGCGTCCCATGGGGGGTGACGTGACAGTTGGTCATATCTTCGACCAATGAGGGAGGGTTTTAGTTGTCAGACACTCCCAGAATTATAATAGGGATAAAATAGATTTTTTTCCCCTTTTATTTAAACTCAGATTTTCTCAATATAATTATTAACACTTTTTAGAAGTTTAGAGTGAGCCTTTGAAATTGACTGTATACTGGCCAGATACTGTGTGAGCAAAGGCTCACTCAGATTTTCTCGATATAATTATTAGCATTTTTTTGAAGTTTAGAGTTAGCCTGTGAACTTGACTGTATACTGGCCAGATACTGTGGGAGCAAAGGTACGCTAAGTAGGCTAATTACCTCCAACAGACTGCATCCTCTTCAGCAGCAGTCTAGATAACAGTAGGAGATATGGGATCGTGCTGCAGGGAGAAAACCTAGGCTAAAGGCTGCTAACGGTCAGTAACGGTGAGAGTGTTTGCGTTTGATTTGTCCCGTGTGTGAGCATGGGTAATGCCAAGAGGGCTGGGATTCTAACCCTTTGAAGAGTATGTTTTTGGGAATGTTTATTTTTTTTTTTTTCCAGAATTCTAAGTCAGTGTTCCAGAACTCCATTGGTTTCAGTTACCGGCAGTGATTGTGACATCAGCGTTAGAATGTTCAGTTAAGAACGCTCTAATCAATCATTTGTGATCAAGGGGTTAATGATGCTTTTCAGCAGGCAGCGTCAGCGTCAGCAGTGACCAGGCGGCCCAGGGGCCCCAGCAACGACGCGTCGGGGGAGGCGTCGGACTACGCGGGCCGGGGGTCCGACACGGAGAAAGGGGAGGGGCGCAGAAATGGCGGACGCGCCCCTAAGGCCGGACCTCCGGAGGGGAAGAGAGGAGCGGATGTGACGGGCAGGAGAGAGAAGGAGAGCCTGTCTCAGGACGGAGAGACGCCGGGGGGAGGACAGGAAGTGGGCAGCGCAGAAGGGGCGGGGTCGACCGGCAGGGCGGGCCCCTCCCAGGCCAAGGCCAAGGCCCCGCCCAGACCCCCCTGCCCCTATGGGAAGGACTGCTACAGGTACAGAACACACCTGAGTTAAATTAACTCTGTAGATGCCGGCAAAAATTCGGGGCTGAGCTAAATTTAGTTTTGGCCATTTCACCAAATGGCGCTTAAAATCGAACAGGTGGTGGCGCATGCCCTAGAAAACTGTCGGGGGCAGTTAGGTGCGCTTGCTAGGAACCCACAGACCGGTAGCGGGTGCTAACGGCTGGCAGCATCGCTAAATTGAGTTTCGGTCATTTCGCCAAATGGCGCTTAAAATCGAACAGGTGCTGGCGTGTGCCCTGGTAGGCTGGCGGGGGCAGTTAGGTGCGCTCGCTAGGAACCCACAGGCCGGTAGCGGGCGCTAACCGCGAGCAGCATCGCGGCGTCCGAGCCAGTGAGAAGCAAACGGCACTTCAGCGGCGTCGCTAACAGCGCCCGCGGCGGCTTCAGTTAGACCGAATGGCTGAGCTAGCCGAGCGTTAGCGGTTTCACAGTTTCCGCGCCAACCGCGCGTCAGGTCCCGCTCGCAGTTCGTCGGCGAGTTCTCTCCCGCCGTGCCCTGGTCGGGTCTTCGCCTCCTCCGCCTTGTTTTGTTCTCGCCTTTGTTTAGTTCGCACAACGCTGTCAAGTTTCGCAAATTAAAAACAGGGTTGTTTGATTGATGTCGTGGTCTTTACTTGGAGCGGCTCGCTGGCTCGACTTTTAAAAGTGATAGAATTGCAAACCGAATGTCAGAAAAACTGTTATTGTTTGTTTTGGAAAAGCCCAAAGTCAGAGGAACAGAATGTTTAATACATGATCTTGCTTGAATTTATTGTTGACTTTATTAAAGACTTCAAAGTCTTTATAGCACAGTTCAGAACATTTGAACTCCATGATTTTTTTCTCTTGTGGCATGAGATTTAGAATTTTATTTATCGTATTTTCTGTTGTTGCGTCCTTGAACAGCTTACGAAACAAGTTTTACATTTGCTCATGGGAGGGTCAATTGCTGTGAAAAAAAACATTGATTTTTTTCCTCTTTATCCAAATTCTTAAGGTGAGTCATAAGTAGAGTTGATGCAATTTTTATTTGTCAATTATACTTAAAAAGAAATAACATTCTCTGGCTGTGTCAGGAAAAACCCGGTTCATTTCAAGGAAAGCAGCCACCCAGGCGATAGCGACTACAAGGAGGAAGAAGATGAGGAGGAGAAAGAGGAAGATGACGACAGACCGGAGTGTCCTTACGGAACTTCCTGCTACAGGTAGGCCTCCCGGCCCTGCGCGCTGTTGCTAGGTTACCCCCAGTCAGGTAACCGGGCAGTGTGGCCAGGTGTACCCAGCGGGTGGGAGCCAATTGGCAGGCGAGCCTATGGGATGAGACTGTTTGAGGGCCCGAGGCACTCCGTTGCGTTCTGTAGTCTAGCCCAGACGCGGCTAAGGCCTCTCTGCCCCCCTAGGCGAGATTGCTTGATGGAGGATAGGGAGAAATAAGGATTGCAAAACAGTGGGGGGGGGGGGGGGGGGGGGAGCTGCTGACACTCACGTAGACACATGGATGGATGTTTTCCCCTTGGTTAACCCCCCCCACCCTGGCCCCCCCCCCAGACACATGGCGGCCTAGGCGACGGCCCCTTGTCGCCTACACCTAGGACCGGCCTCCTTTTTATCCTGTTCCTCTGAAAGCAGCGCACTCCAAATGTAATACGTCAGTCCCCCCCCCCCCCCCCATAATGATTGCGTTTTGAATTGTAAGAACAGGCTCATTGACTCATCCCATTCAACAGGCTCACGTACGGGGACAGGTCAGCACTGGGCGAACCTGCCATTCGCCTTCAAGGGTTTGATGTCGAGAGCAAATGGCGGAGACTCGAACGCGTCCTCCAAAGAATAAGTCCTGTCCCCCCCCCTCCCACCCCCCCCCCCCCCCCCCCCCCCCCCCCCCCCACGCTAACAGGAGCCACTTATCACTTCCTTCCTCAGCTCTTAATTGCGGCCCCGTCCTTTTCTTTCCCCTCTCTTAATAGGGTGCCTGTAGTTACGCTTTTAAACGCTTGTCATGGCGTCCTTTCATGATTCTCGCTCAGGATAATAATGACGGCAGAGGCCTCTCTTTTATTTCCAGCTAAAATGGATTCGTTGAAAAAAATTTTTAAAAATTAAAAATTCTTCACAGTATTCCGAGTTGCCGTCATCTAATTCCGGTATTCTTCTCGGTGCTCGCTCTGTCAGCAGAACTTTCTCATGCAGAAAGCAGTGGGGAGAGGATTCTTGTCGATGGAAGTTGGACTTCCTTATTTGGAAGGCTTGAGAACATGAACTTCTGTGCCTTCTGTAAACACAGAATTCCGATGCAAAACGATGCCACACGTCTGCGCGATAAAGCCCCAAACTTGCTTTCTCCTTCTTCCTTTTCCCGCCGAGTCTTGCAGTCAATAATTCTCCCCACCAGAACATTTAGCTGCATCTGCCAGAAACAACATCCGATTAAAGTAGCCGATTAACCATCAGCAAATTATGATTGACGCTGCCGTCCACCAATCCCTGCTTACAAATGGCTGCTGTGTTTCCGCCGACAACGTGAATATTTACAAACTTTAACAAACACAAGACCCCTGACCACATACAATTCTCACGTATAGTTACTTGTTGCAACTAAGATATTCACCAGATAAGCCGCTCTTTTTAACCTCAGCTATGGTTTTGCGAATCAACCGTTATGACCCGTTGCTATGGTTACTCCTAGGAGCAGGCCAGTCAGAGCCATCTGATGATTCTCGTGAAGGCGTTTAGCTTGTGCCTTTAAAAGCAATATAGCATTACCTGTACCAGATTAGCTAACCAGATAGATAACTCTGTACACAGATAGCTAAATATATAGAATACTTTGTTATCCCCATGGGGGAATTTTTCTAGTGGCATTTAACTTTCATTCACAAACAGGCATTTATTAAAAAAAACTTCACTGGAGAAAGGTAAGGGGGGGGGAATGAATAAATAAATATAGATAAAATTATTAATATTTAGGCTTATTAACTAAATATTGAAAATCTTACAAACCTATTCAGATAAATGTTTGCTCCATTAAAGTGCTGTATGTTTGTGGGTCAGATAAAGTTTAGCCAAATAAGTACAATAGTATAATTTATTCTACAATTTCTTCTACAAGAAAAATACAGGGCCAAGTTACATGGAATAATTTTGGAAAGCATTGCTTCACAATAGAGCTTGTTTAATTTGTGTAAGCTAAGATAGCCAATATTGTTTGTTGAAACTTGGCCTCATTTTGATAGCAATACTTTTAAGAGCATGCCTAGATTTAGCAGGTTTTAATGAATTACTTATGTCAGACGGTGCTTAGTATGCAAGAGTAACTTGCCATTTTTCTAAACTGAGTGTTTTTATTAAAATTAACTGTCACAGAGACAGGACTATTTTAACCCTTTGAAGAGTAGGCTTTTTGAGAGTTTTTTTTTCTTCAAAATTCAGAGTCAGTGTTCTAGAACTCTCCATCATCTATCTATCCATCCATCCATCCATTATCTATACCTTTTTCTAGAACTCTGTTCAATTACCAGCAGTGATTGTTACTTCAGCATTTGAGTGTTCAGCTAAAACATTGAGATCTCACACCTTAAAGGGTTAAAGAACCAATGGAATGAGAAAAACAGAGAGAAATGTTGTCCTTTAAGCGTTTAGTTTTTTCTATTTAATTTTCCTGTTTGCAGTGTGATGAATCAGTCTTATTAGTTTTTCTCTTTTCTTTAGTGGCAGCTGATGGATGACCGCATAAATACATTTTACCAATGAGAACAGGCTGTTCAGCCGATAAGAAGCATGGAGATCATTTCTCTAAACGATTGAATTTCTCACTTTAACTTCTGCATTCTCATTCCAAGGAACTTGAACCCACCCTTTGCCAGACCCCCTTTGATAAAGCCCCTTCATTGAATTGAATAAGCCCTAAATCAATATTTTTTGTGTACAAGCATCCTGTCAGTCAGTGATACATCAGTGAATAACTGTTTCTTTCTTCACAGTCTAGAGAGACTGGATTTCCTCAGTCCACTTATTTTTACTACAAAGCACACGTTATAATTGTTTTTTTTTTCTTTTTCTGCAATAGATGTGTGGCAGTTGACTTCAATTATGATTATGATTACTTTTCTGGTTTCATAACTGCAGGGTTACAAAAATAAATAAAACTCACAAGATGAGCTTTTTACCCTGCTGAGTAGCACATTTATAGAAATTTAAATGAACCTCTGCCATATCACATTTCACAATGGAAGTGTCATTTTATTGTGATAAAGATTTGATTTATGTAAAAGATCCACCATAAGGCATGGGCGGCATAAATCATGTGAAAAATTAAAATGAATCAAGGTTTTCATGCAGTAGATTATTGATATTGAACTGACGTTCAATTATTTTCCATCGTTGTCTTGATGATGAAAAAATACATACAAATAAATACAGATGATGAATAGAAACGCAAAACAGGAACCAAATGTACGCTGGTTTAGTTAGGCCTACAAGTTGTGGAATTTCTCTGTCAGAAGTGTCATTCCTCTTTTACTAAAAGTTTTGAACGGGTCAATTTGACCTGGACGGCAAATCCTTCAGTATTTACAGGCAGAGTGCAGTGGCCAGAAAGCCGGACAGCGTGGAACATCCGCAGGACGGGACTCCCATTTCCTCCCGTTACACCGGCTCGGAGATTTTTTTTTTACCAGCTCAGTCACTGAGCATCGGCAGCGAGGTGGAAGGGAAAAAAGAGAAGAGACTTTCATCGCTTCGAAAACGCCGTAACAGTCGCGGCGTAGGGCCGACGCGCTGCATCGAACGCTTTTCGTTTACGGGGGAGCGACTGCCGAGATGAGCCGTCTACGTGCGAGAGTCTTTGTGTTGTTGAGTGGCGTGGGGGTCAGGGTTTATTGGCTCTCCGTTGTGTTTCCATGTCTTTTACAGCAATTTCGCCACCATGAGCCCTGGATAGATCAGCCAGAGAATGTACAAAACAGATGATACCTCTGCTTAGGGTCACTAATGATCAAGCCAAGACCGTGTAATTATAGGGTTCTGTTCTGGTTTTTTTTCTCAAACAATGATGTGTTGCCATGGGAACACTGTTGTGTTGTTTTGCTTTGTGACTGACAGACACATCGTCGTGTCAGATGCACTAAATAAAAAAATGTGTGTTTGCCTTTCGTTTTCAACTGGAGCTTACTTTTCAAGCTGCACATAGTGTAACCCAAGGATGTACAACAGCGGTCACCACAAGTGCCAATGAGGAAAAAAGCTGAGTGGGTCTACAATATGTGGCAAACAGACAGTGTGTTCACCATTGAAATGCTCTATATGACAAAAGGTATCTGGTTTTGTTGAGATAGGTATGGAACAACTTGACTGGCCTCTCTCAGAGTCATGACCCCAACCCCATCCATCAGTTGGAAATCCCAACTATGAGTCAGGCCTAATCTCCCCAACCAGTGCCCGACCTCACTAATGCCCTTCTGGCAAGAAAGGAAGCAAATCCCTGCAGCAGTGCTCCAACATCTAGTATAAGGCTTTCTCAGATGAGTGGAGATTGTTATAGCAGCAAAGGGTGGAACCGACTCCATATTAATGCCCATCAGCTTAGATGAGATGCTGGATGTCAGGTGTCCACATACTTTTGGCCTTGTAGCGTATGTGCATTACACTGCACTGAAGCTGTTTGCGTAGACAGTTACAGTTCGGATTTTGCCCACAGTTGATTTTTTGACATCTGCCAACCCAGATACATACGCACTATTTTGAGAGAAATGAGTACCCTGTCATCCTAACCTGTCACGCTGTTTAATTTGAGTACCACTTATGAGGCAGTGGGGGATTGGGTAGATTCAATATAGGCTCTTCAAGGTTGAGGTTCCCTGATTGAGCCGTACTTCCTGTCGCCCACGCGCCTCACGTTTGTTCCGGTGGCTGTAAACATTTCGTTTCTCATTTGCCTTTCAGGAAAAATCCGCAGCACAAAAAGGAGTACAAACACACCCAGGATCCAGGTACGCTTTCCGTTTCTCATCTCAGCATAACCCGGGGCCCTGAAAACTAAAAAAAAATATTAGCGGGGTCCCCAGCGGAATCTTCTCATGGGGCCCAAAATCCCTGGTGGCCTTCCTGGGTATAACTCTTCTTTACTTATGAGTTTATTTCAAACTCCCAGTACACTCCAACACCTGTTGGATTTGCTGTAAGCAGGACCTTGTCTGTACTAGCTTTTTTACCTGCTATGCTGTGTCACGCATGGTGAGTAACGTCCCCAAGCCTTTCGACGTGGTCGGGCTACTTTGAGACCCGCCCCCCCGTCTCCGTGCTGCGACCGCAGAACCAGGACCAGGACCAGGACCAGGTTCGGTCCAAACCTCCGTCCCGCGCTGCCCTGGGGCACGGCGACCCCTGTTTACTTCGCGGGCCGCGGGAACGTCGCGGGATAGGATCGATATCCCCCTAACGCGATTTACTCCCAGCCTCCTCCTCCCGCGCTGTCGTCCGACGGGAGCGGCAGACCGGATTCGGAGACCGGCTGACCTTTCTCGTCTTAACGAAATACGAGGTGATTTATCGCTCGCCTCCCCGAGCCAGCCGCGTTTCCCCTTTTCCCCCCTTCCCGCCGGTAAGACGCGCGCGCGTGTGAGTCATCGCGTGGCACAGCGTCCTGGGTTGCGTGTTCCTGCGCTCTCCCCCCCCCCGCGGAGGAATAATTAAAAATGGACGTCATCGGAAGGCTTACGAGTGGCGTACAGGACGTGGCGCGCCGCGGCCAGACGCCGCCGGCCGTAGCTGGCCCCTGCAGGTTTCCTGGCAGGTGTAGCTTAATTGGAAGCGTTGACACCTGAGCGGTACGAGGTGAGGATCGCCGCTCTGCTCTTCGGCTACGCGAGCCCATTAGCGGGGGAGGGGAAAAGGCCGCTTCGGCTCTCGGGTCTCGTTGTTGTCGTGACATTATTAAAAATGTATCGTTAAAAAAAAAAAAAAAAGTTCCATCTCCGAAACTCATGCATATTTATGGCTGCAAACTGGGAAGCAGGTGTCAGTGAAGCAAGCGCAGTTTTTACATCGTGGAACAATGCCTGATAGATATTAGACCTTTGTGAGTGCATGCTGATTCTTGCTCATTATAGTCAGATTTTAAAATAATAATAATAATAATAATAATAAGAAAACCACAGACGCGTGATCGTAGGAGAATACCAAAGTTAATATTCTCTCAAGGGTTACCAGAAACCATAAACAGCTCAAACAACATGATTACATTAAATTTAACTGTAGGTAAAAAGGCTCGCTTGGATGATGAAGACGAAGGCGAGGAAGATGAGGGGGACGATGACAGCTTCATTAACGATGACAGTGGGGACCTGGACGAAGACTCGGATTACGTCCCGCCCGAGTCTGAGGATGA
The DNA here is from genome assembly GCA_025169545.1 of Anguilla japonica. Taxonomy (NCBI): domain Eukaryota; kingdom Metazoa; phylum Chordata; class Actinopteri; order Anguilliformes; family Anguillidae; genus Anguilla; species Anguilla japonica. The sequence continues at coordinate 5,782,484 of CM045884.1, forward strand.
GGATGTTCAGAGGCTGAAGAAAGAGGCCAAGGCCTTCCTGAAGAAGAAAAGATGAGACTAACACACACACGCACACACAAAAACACACACACAAAACACATACACACACACGCACACACACATACACACACACACACACATACACACACGCACACACACATACACACATGCACACACACGTACATACACACACACGCACACAGACACACCTACACGCACGCACACACACACACACACACACACATATACATGCAGACACACACGCTCATGCATACACACATATGTGTGCACACACACACACACACACACATGCAAACACACACACACACACACACACACAGCTGCTCTGCTTTATCTCAGTGATCTCGTGGATGTAACTAACCGGCATTGTAGTTCAAATGAACTGAAACTTGTAAATATGTATCATATTTTGTGCATTCAGTTAAAGAGACTGAACAGCTTCATCTTAGCAATAAACATTACCGGCGTTTTTTTAAACTACTGTGAGGAGAAGAAGCTTGAAATCAAGCAAAATTATTCAGGATGTAACGTGGCCATCGCTCTGAGTTTATTTGCTATTGGGATCTGTTTGTTCGAAGGGGATTTTCAGAAAGGACTGGCCTGCGAGGACCTCTCCTGAATCCTCTGCTGTGGACTTATCGGAGTTCGATTAATCAGCCTTGGTCGAGCTCGTTTATTTCCCTGACCCTGCAAAGTGACGGGTTTCCCTCCAGCAAGATAACTGTTTTAGGCTCCCCGCCTTCCCTTTTCCGAAAGGTTAATCGCAAATGTCCTTTCGTAACGGAGAACGTGCTGTTTTGCTCTTAGTGGAGTCTCCCAGAGTAGGAGGTGCAACGAGGATGGCAAAAAGGATTTTTACAGAAGGGTCTGCGCACGCATCCAGCTGCTTAAGGAGGTGCAGGAAAACAGTCTGGGGAGAAATAAATGCAGTCTGCACACCACGACAACATGCTCACTGCTCTCAATAGCTAACATGGGTCTAGGATGTTTTACAGAACTTCCTGTTATCTATTTTTTTTATATATTATTTCCTTATAACAGGGAGGGAAATAGTTTCAGAAACCAAATTTGAGAGAAATAATTTAAATGTGTGAAGTAGCGGTCATAATTCGGCCTTGTCTGATTCCATAGATCCGGGTAGAGCAGGGCTATCAGGGTTTGGCTGGCTTTTGGCTTCACCTTAAAATCGACCAAAACTCAGACCCCAGACAAGAAGCCTTGTTAGGCAAGTTAATCCTGTAATCGAGTGCTTTAATTGGTCAATTAAGCGCAGAGTCACAATGTAAATAAGGAGACCACCTGGCCTCTAGAACTTTAATAACCGGCTTGGGGATCCCATTGACATTCTGCACTTCCCTTTTCTTCATTTAAATGACTTCTCTGAAGTGATTTGGAGGTTTCCTAATGTGCAGCACATACTGTTCTCAGGCATAATATTGCTTAGGGTATTTACCAGGGTAACGAATACATCGCAGACTAGCATATGAGCACTGAGCAGCACATGCGTGTGTTTGTGACTGGCTTAGCATTCCGTGTTATTTCATACCATCTGGCCAGAATGCTGAATAAAAAAATAAATAAACGCATTAAAAAAAAAAACTGCCTTAATTTGTGTAGGAACTGTTATGTGTAATTCGAACGGAGCAGAATCACATTTTCAGATTTGTGAGTGCGGAGATGTGAGCTGGCAGGCAGTGTCACATGACTCCGTTACAGAACGTGATGTCCTCACCACCACAGGGAGCAGCGAGGGTGCCATCGGGTTCCTCGGCTGAGGGTCGGATTTCTGGGCTCGCCGTTTCGCGCTAGTGGCATGGGCTTTGCACGAGAGGTAACGGAAAATCTTTTTTTTTTTTTTTTTTTTTTTTTTTGTAAAGCCAGCAAACAAATCAAAGACAGCGTACCATAAATTATTTGGGTTTTCTCTGAAAATAAATGATGAAATTCTGTGAATCTCCATCACCTTTCCGATGCTTTTATTTGCTTTCCCCAGGGGTTAAACAGTTTGTTTTCTTAACCCAATTTTGTGTTGACCACTTTTTGCAACTGATTCTTTTTTTTTTTTTTTTTTGTTAGAAACGCAAATACTAGAGTATTACAACTATGTAGTAATGATACTGTTGCTCAACACTAAACAGTTTTCAGGGGAGAAATGACCAACTAATTTTCTGATAATTTCATGAAGAAAGTGATAAATGAAGGAGAATTTGGTTGCCCTACGGTATTTTAAGCGTACGTAACAATTTAGTACCACGTGTCATCTGTATGGCAGACCCCCTCCATGCAGTCCGCCGCTACAACACCTTCATGTGACATCACACTTTACTAAAACAAACATTCTGCCCTCAGTACATTACATTGCAATCACTTAGCAGACATGGCACCATGTTTCTTGGCTTCAAAGTTACCCCCCCCCCCCCCCCCCAAGCTACCGCAAAATGTTCTCACAGTGTTACTGGAATGTTTTGTCAGTGTTTTAACATTGGCATCAACATTTGGCCTCATTAACGAAACTTTTCTTAAATTATTCTTTCTTACTTAAAAATGTTCCTATGAAAAACCAATATGGGATTTGTGACATGTGCAGACCTCTAATTTTGTGCCTGTCCCAGGTGTATGTGATGATGAATGCTACCTGTTTGTAAAGTTTCTGCACAGTTCCTGTTCATGTGATTAGCATAAGGAAACAGCCATGAGCAAGTACAGATAAGAAAAAAAATGATGAATGCTGAAGCGTTCGTGGAAACGTTCTTACATGCAGTTTACGATCAGATATGATCGTACGCACGTTTTGTGAGGTCATTTTGTGTTAGCTGGGCCAGTGTACGTACCTGCAGTATTCATAAAGATGTGAACCTGCCCTGATAAATGCTGCACACTGTTTCTCAGCTGTTGCTTTTCAGTGGACGCTCGTTCTCTTGTGTTAAAGGTTAATGCGTGATCATTATCTTGTTTGTGCCTAGAGTGGGAATTGCTTGCTGATTTATTGGGGGCCTTCTTTAAAGCCAAAGAAGTGAAACCTGGCCATGATTTTTAGTGCGACGTCTGAATAAGACATCGTAAAAACCGGGACGTTTAAACAGTATAAAAGTTTTGTTGTGGCTCTGGGATTTCGGAACATGCAGCGATCTGGTATCTCGGAGACCTTTTCGGAGCTGTAGTATTAAAAGCGATTTGTCATGAAAAAACAGTTTGCTAAAATGTGTTCTAACACTTTGTGACAAGGGTTTTTTTTTTGCAGTGAGTATAGACACTGCAAAATACTCAAAAGGCAATATTACAGCATCTAAAGGGTTTAAGAAGGGAATAACCAAGTAACAAAACAATATTACACAACAGTGGAACAACCATGATACAGCACAGCATTTGAACAACCAACTGATACACCAAAGCAATGGAACGAACAAATGATATAACACAACAATTGAACAACCAAACGATACTACACAACATTGGAACAACATGATATAACAGTTCTATGGCACTGATCTACCATTCTCACACTTCCTTAAGAATAGGTCAAAGGTATCTGAGGTATGAATGAAACATAAGTTTTGAGCATATGCTTAAAAATAGAGGGTGTCCCTGATACATGAATATGAAAAGGGAGATTATTACATAAAAAAGGAGCTTATTATTTTTTAGCTGTTCTTGAAACTTTTAATTGGCCAGCACCTTGTGAAAAAAGCAGTTGTATGGGAGAGTAAGGGACAGGTTGACCGCTAAGTTAATCTGGAGCAAGGCCATTTAAAGCCGTGTAAGTTAGCAGAAAAACCTTGAAGAAAAATTCCAAATTTAGCAGGCAACCAGGGAAGAGGTGAGAGCACTGGACTGATGTATTCAGAACCCTAGCTTGCGGTGACTTCTCCAGGATCATTTCTTATAATTATCCGTTGAGAAAGAATATCTGTTTTCCTAAAATCCTCCCGTTTCCCTCACGCGAGAGAACTTTTTGGCAGACTGAAGATTTTGTGTTTGCTTTTGCGTTGCATATTAAATTGGCTTTGCTCGGCTCCAATTACGCAGCGGTTCGGTTTGTTTACTTTGCATGCTCCGTGGACGTTAATTAGCGAAGGACAAGTGCACAGATTCTCTGATGATTCTGCCGCTTAACCTCCCCCCCCAGAAAGAACAAATCACTTTTATCTCTTGTGTTGGACCTACCGTGTCATCCAAGTCCTCTCGTAATGACGAAGAAGAACTCTTAAATTCTTAAAATTTGAGCCACCTCCGATAATGTTATCGATTGCATTGTTCGCCAGTGAGAGCTAATTGAGCTATTGATGGCTGTTCCACGACTTTGCGCTGATTTATTGGCCATTCATATAACGACTCTTGAAAAGCCACCGGCTCTGTACTTTATTGGACTATGGCTTATATGAGCTACAAAGCAATTGTCCCATTGAGTGTAATTAAACATTCTTTGCTGCCAGGGTTTACCGCTGTTCATTACAAACATGCATTGCCTGTGAAGATAAAGTACGTAAATAAAATAATTGTTGATGTTCCCTCTTGATATAAATGATTCTCATCACTTTATTCTCAGTTTGTTCTCTTTCAGTTGTTTATCTGAAATTGCCTGTCCACAGAAACGATTAATGCATTGTGCACGTACATTCTTGCTTATCGTTAGTGGATGGAATTAGTTCTAAATTAGTTTTTGAAACTGTGCACCTGGAAAAAACATCAAATCTGTGTATGCAGATTTCAGTTCAGTTCCCTACAGTTCACTCTATTGTTCCTTGTAGGAAACTGGTCTTGTAGCAGTTCGCAGTACAGTAGGCCTACAAAAATATAAACAACATTCAGACCAGACCGTTGAAGACATCTAGTCGCAAGGTCAACAAGATTAAAGTGATGTAAGCATGTACTGGGTAGGATTCACCGACCGATGAATTAGCCGTGGCCGCTATGCTAACAGTGTAGCGCTCAGAGTTACAGACCAGTCAACTGGCAGAGTATGAAGTCGGAAGTAACATACGCAAATCGCACCTTATCGCATTGATTCGCAGACTGATTGTTATATAGTATTTTTGTATCCAAATCCAGTATCCATACACCCAAACTGATTTAAAAATATAATCTCAGACAATTCGCATCAAGATATATTAAGGCATCGTAATCCATGTGTCGAGAAACAGACCTCTGGAACTCTGGTGCAGACACATTTCTCCATAAATTTCCATACAGCCATTTTCATCTGTAGACAGACTGGCCTGAAATGCAGCCATGCAGCCATTTCTTATCCATAAACCAATGCAAACCGTTTCACCCAAGAGAGGTTTCTGTGGGTTGAAGGTGCACAATTGACAGCTTATGCAGTTTGAGAAGACATGATCCTATTACTTTCAATACCATCAGCAGGGCTGAGGGAAACACCATTAGGCAAACAGTCAATGCACGCAAAGGTAAGCAATGGTACTGTGAATGTAACAGCTCATGGATTTCAAAGGTCAGCGTATTTAATACCAAATTTTCCACTGGAAAAGGCAAGTCCACACAAAATGCGTGACACTAAATTAATTAGTGCACAATAGACTGAACCAAAGATGACCTTTGCCTTGCAAAGTTATATAATAACAATGTAAATATTAATAATATAAATATAAATGCAGCAGTGTGATATATAATGAATATGGAACTCAGCTTTTTATTTAGGGGTTGCCAGTTCAAATCCCAAGTGTGGTACCTCTGTACCGCTGTACAGGAGAGTCAAGAGTATTAATGTAACCGTTTCTTGATTTTGCTAATTTATTCAGAAAATATATTTGTGAAATTTTATTCAAACCTCAATCAGCGTTGACATTAGCCATTACTTGTTTCAGTTTCATTCATACCTTAATTGGGTCGGATTCAACCAAAGTACAAGCAGTCCGATGTTCCAGTCATATGACCTAGTCGGTATAATTGTAACAGAGGGGCAGAATATTTGTGGCAGTAAATGACAATGCCCTATAATGCTTGTACGGAAGTTTTTTCAGAATGTACTAATGTTAATCAAGGAATCTCGTTTCTTGTGGTAATATGAGACCAGCTGCAGTCTCAGATTATGGGCTTCATTCATGAAAAAAAAAGACTGCGCGCAAACATTGACGCACAAGCAACTTTGTAACTTACCGCAAGCGATTTGCGGTAACGTCCAAGTCAAAGAGAAAAACGGCTTTTGTTTGTCTCTTGTTTGTCACCCAAGTAGCTTTTACAAAGCAAATAGCCTGATATACAGACCAATCTGGCGTGCTCATTTTAAATGGTCTGTGACCATTTAAAGCGCTTTGGATAAAAGCGCTATATAAATGCAGTCCATTTACCATTTACCAAATGTTTCTTTTTCTTTTTCATTAATCCCTTGGGGCATCCAGAAGATGATGCTATGTCAACGCAACAAGCGAATTAGCTGATCACATTTAACATTGAACACGCTGAATTAACTTAAAAAGTCAAACACATTGATGCGTACATTTAATTTCTTTCACTAATACTAAACACCATTAAAATGCCTAAGGTCACCCCAAAAGGACACTACATGTAGATGGTTTTCAACACCATCTAGTGTCCCTAAAATCCAGAACTGAAGCCCCTGAAGCCCTTTCCATAACATCCCTGAGTTCCAGCCCTTTTTTTTTTCTTTAGATGGCATTCTGTTAACATATAACGGCAAAAAAAAGCATGTAGTTTGTCATAGCAACTCTGAGGTAGCTTAATTTATACAGACGGGGACATCATGTTTTTTTGGTCCCCTAGCAAACAATTCCCACTAAAGTTCACTCATAAAACCACACTAACTTGTCCAGGACAGATAACAACATAAAATGATGTGTGATTTTGATTTAACTGCAATAGAAGGGGAAGGAAAACAATCATATTTGAACTTTGAAGCCGAACACCTCGTGCTAAAATTGTCACATAAATGTACCTCCTTTGTGAAATGCCGGGACCTCAGCTTCAATGCGAGTGTCTGTACCCTGACAGGGACTCTAGATCGTCCCAAATCAGCATGCTATCCGGATACCGCAGGCCTTAGCGGCCTGTATTGCGTCCGGGTTTAGTGTTATTTCTGATTAATCATGTGCTACTTCAAGTAACAGCTTAATCTTGGCTTGTCGCGAGACCCTTGCCAAAGAACCCCTTCCCGTGAGGGACTCCTGATTGTCAGAGTTCCCTCTATAGAGTTACGGGGTGCCAGGACGACTAATGAGGCCTTAACCAAATCTTGAGCGATGTCAAGCGGAGAGAAGCCCCTCTCGAGATGCGCTGTGGTGTATTTCTTAAATGATTCAGGATAGAAGGCCCTATCTGAGCGCCTCACCCCCCCGCGTCCCGCCCCCCTTCTGTTCTGGTGGACATTGAATGTTGAATGCGACGTCCCCCTCTTAATCAAGCTCTATGGCCGAGTTAGATGAGACTTTGATTGCATATGTGGAGTCACTGCATTTTTTTTCCACTTACGTTTACATTTCACCCGGCTCCACAATGGCCGTCTGACGCAGTTTCTCTTAATGCAATGTTATATAATGACGAGAACAGGCCATTCATGCCCAACAATGCTTGTCATTTTCCTACCCCTACGTCTCCTTTTACTAAGCTTGAATAGATTATGCATCCATCGTCTGACAAAGGTGTTGTGAACTTCCTTGGATTTATACTCAGTACTTTTGGCTATATATCCCAGCATGCTGTTGGTCTTTTTTTATTTTTTTATTGACCCAGTCTCTATGTATTGTTTAGACTGCGCGGTGTGCATGCTGAGCCAGATTGTATGTTTTTTTTAAAGTGTGTATTATGTGCTTTGACATCATAACTGTCAAACCACCTTCATGTCAAGGACGCCCCATTGCCAGGCTGTAGTTGTTGACAGCACTGTGTGTAACGCAACTTGGCCCTCTTGGACACTGCTGTAAAAAACAACAACAACAACAACAAAAAAAAAAACCACAATGACAGCAGAAAAATCTTTTTTAAACAACTCCTACAAGCGCACAGCATGTGTTTGTGCCCAAGCTGTTTAGCAGAGAGGCTGGCACATGTATTGAGAAATGCGTGTAATTTGGGTTTAGTGGAATGTTTGTTCTCAGGAAAATGCTTCGGTGAAATCATGCGTGGTATTTACCCGCTGAGCAAAACTCTCTTGCACCCTGCTGAGAGACGATGCCTGTTTGTTGCTGGCCACCGCACAGGCCAGAGCTGATGTTCTGTGCTGTAATGTAATGTCAGTCTGTGTGTTTGTGTGTGTGTGTGTGTGTGTGTGTGTGCTTGTGTGTGCATGCGTGTGTGTGTGTGCGTGCGTGTGTGCGCGTGTGTGTGTGTGTGCTTGTGTGTGTGCTTCTGAGTGTGTGCGCTTGTGTGTGTGTGTGTGTGTGTTTGTGTGCATGCTTGCATGCATATGCGGTAAATCGCAGTTTGTAGAATACGAATGCATTGCAGCAGGTGGATACTGGTGCACTTGTTCACTCCGATAGTTCTTCCTTCCATGTTTGCTTTCCTTCCTCTCCCTCTGTGAGAAGAATTAGTAGCGTTAATGAGAGTCACAATTAACCACTAATTGCATGCTTAGTCAGCTGAGTGTGCCAATACAGTGCCTATGGGATCCTGATGAGGATACTCGTACGCAGGTTGACATCTCTATGGGTCACATGCTTGAGAAAGAAAATGGTGGCACACAAACATGAGCAATGACTGTACACAAGAGGAGTGAACTTATATATAGTACCACAGCAGATCTACAAGATTGCATATGAGAAATTTTTCTGTAAAACTTTTTTTTTTTTTTTTTTTTGTTCAGGTAGAACATTTGCCGCATGTGGTTGGAGGAGACTTCAGATGTTGAGAGAAAGAGAAAAGAATCCGACCGTGGAGTTTTTGCGAGGTATTTCCAGTTTATGATACGCATACGTGCGCCGCTCTCCTGGGTTTTTGTTGTGTGTGTGTGTGTGTGTGTGTGTCGCTTACAAATGTGTGTTTGTTGTCTCTACCTGGAGCAATATGGGTCACTGCGCCTCAATGAATAGTTTTGTATAAACAAATTTGAAGAAAGTAATTTCCGACCCCAGTGAGAGATCCTTATTTATCCCAGCTGAGCGCAGATAATTTTCAAAAAGACATCCCTAGTAGCCAAAGGTACATAAACAGTTACAGCTCAAAATTACATTGCACAGCGGTCCCGGGAAGTATGCAACCTTTGCATTTAAACACCACCGACTGAGAGCTAAGCAACAGCTAAAACGCTTCTGCCTATTTCGGTTTCTACGGCAAACAAATGTTCTGAAGCTCGTAATTCAGCCCCAGGTTTCTTCAGATTCAGATTCAGACAACTTTATTGATCCCAAGAAGGGCAATTCATTTGCAGCTTACCCAGTTCATACACACAACTCCAAAAACTCACAGACAAGGTGGTTATATGTCAGAGGCTACAGATCAACATGCATGGGTCGATACAAGGAAACAACGAGCAGCAATAAATAAAATAAAACATTTTGTTATAGTTTATGTAAATAGCCAAATTAAACAGAACGTAACAGTCATTTAGAATGACTACTGTCGGCGTTTAGTAGCCTGATAGCGGAAGGAATGAAGAACTTAGAGTAGCAGTTTGTTCTCCTAAACGGCACATTATACACCAGCCTGAGGGCATTACAGTGATTTCGCTGGACAGTTTCTGTTTGAATTTACAGTACAAACGAACAGTGAGTTAATGCTAGTATTAATCCAGACCCCTGGATTTCAAGTCTGTGATTTCAGTTCACGATAATTTAGTCTTAAGCATTATATGAGCCACAAAACAACCCCTGTGCAAGTTTACGTCACCGAATATCACTTTGTGCAGTGTTGCTTTTCAAAACTGAGAGAACTGACGTTTATCTTTGTTTCTGTCAATCCACGCAAATGCTGCAGATTATGAAATTTGTAATATCCAAATATGTCAAGAAGAACTATGAGAGAAAACACAGTCATTAGTATATGAATCATAAATGCTTCTTTGGGAAAATAAATACAGATTCTGAGCATTTGTAGGGGTCTGAATAATGAATATGAATTGCTTTCCCAATGGAAAATAGTAAACAGACAGACTCTAACCCTCTGAAGGGGTATTTAAGCAATTATATATAAGCCTTATATATTGCTTAAGCTTAGAGCTGTCCCCATCTGATATAATATTGATCTGTAGGATTGAGGCAATTTTCTTTGAAGGATTACTGAGAAAACATATGTAATTCATAGCAGTTTGTTCTGGGCCAGAAGACTGATATTTATTTATTTTTTGTATCAGGAGAAATAAATAATTTTCATCTGATACACTAATATCAGAAATGAAATGCAGCCGTCTGGGTAGTGTACCACCGCAGAGGCCCGGGTTCAATCCCCGGCAGCAGTACGTCCGGCTTGGTCAGACGTTCCTACGAACACAATCCGCGGGTGGGAAGCCGGTGAGGGTATGAGTCCTGATCCTTGCATTAGCGACTGGTCAGGTCGGGGCGGTTGGTTGGTCGGTTGGTCGGGGCGCCTGTTCAGCAGGGAGGGGATCTGGGGGAGATAGCGTGAACCTCCGCACACGTTATGCTCTCCCAGTGAAACTCCTCGCTGTCAGGTGAAAAGAAGCGGCTGGCGACATGTATCGGAGGAGACACCCTCCCCAGAACGACAGAAGGATAGCGCATCGACCAGGACCGTGATACACACGGGGAATTGGTATTAAATTGGGGAGAAAATGGGAGAAAAATGGCAAGAAAATAAATGAAGTGCAGCAAACGACCTACCTAACAAACTACGCTGCCATGTTCTTTTTCTTTGTGTGACTGTTACTTTCAAAAGCTCTTGCAGGATTTGTCAGAATGATTTCAATGGCAGTTAAAAAGTACTCTTGTAATGGATACTATTCTTAAAAAAAAAAAAAAAAACAATAAGGCAGTTGGAAGCACTGATTAAATGGATAATCTGTAATCTAAAAAAAGATGCACTAGAGAACATTGGCTGATTTGGGTCAAGATCTCACATGGATGATTGATATCTGCAGCAGACGTAAATGTCTTTAAAAGAAATGTATTCATGGCTCGATTTATGTCTGGTTTTGTTGTCGAGAATGTCCTTTGATTGACAGGTTTGCAGCATGATTGAAAGAGCATGCTTTAAAGAAATCAATAACAGAACTAAACTGCCATGAGAGCTATGACACTGCTGTGAAATATTCTTTCATACATTAACTCTCCTTTTTGTAGAGACAGGGTTTTGCAAGTAGAGGTGGTTTTTCACCAACAGAGTTCTGAAGAACACCATTATAGGGAAACTTCATAAATAAGACATTAAACCATCTGCTTGGCAACAGGTTGAGATGAAGCTATCCGCTGTGCTGTGGAACTCAGGCCACATGATTAGCATTCAATTTCCATTTCAGTTTCGCCAGTCTGGAAGATAAGAGCCATAGTTGACTTAATTTGTACATCAGTTTTCCATTGTCGTATATTCATTCCATTATTTGTGAAATGAACCTCGATGTTGAGATAGAATGTGATTTCGCTCGGTGGATGCCGGCTTCGCTCCTGTCGATGCATGAAATTTCAATGAGTGAGACGCCAGGATATCGAGTACAGCTTCCTGTCAAAACGCAGAAGAGCGGTGCACATGATTAATAAGCTAACACATCAAATACATCAGCCATTATACATGAGACAGATTGATTCTGTCCACTGATTCACCCGACTGGCCCAGCAAAAAATGCCTAATTGATAGAAAGAGCGTGTGTCTGGCAGTCGGAGGGTTGCCGGTTCGATCCCTTGCCCTGGGCGTGTCGACGTGTCCCTGAGCAAGACACCAAACCCCTAATTGCTTCCAATGAGCCGATTGGTACCTTGCATGGCAGCCTTTCACCGTTGGTGTGTGAGTGTGTGTGTGTGTGTGTGAATAGGTGAATGAGAGGCATCAGTTGTAAAGCGCTTTGGATAAAAGCGCTATATAAAAATGCAGTCAAATAAAAAATCATTTCACGCGACGCAGACGTTTTGGTTTGTTCAGGCTTGCAGGTTTTCCCATCTGCTCTGACATTAACAGGTACGATTTAAGCAGTCCGTAGAAGGGATATTCAAAATGGCATCATTTTTTCACTCAGCTGCGTGTGCATTTCGTAAATTATAGGCCTAGTAATTACGACCGTGCGAGTGGGCATACGTCACTCTCGTTTACGTCAACATCTAAACGAGGGACGGTGCCATCTAAGCTGCTAGCGGCAGTGCTTAAGATTAAGGTTTCTGTTCATCCTAAACCTTCTAAACCTTCCCAATTTGCCTGAATCTTACAGAAATGGAAAATACTGCTCATATCTTTCTTTTGCTTACCCCCCCCTCTCTCTCTCTCTCTCTCTCCGCCTCGCTCTTCCTTCTCTCTAATGTAGAATATTTACGGAAGCTTTCTGTACTCTTATGTCGGGATAAACACGGCCAAGGTCTCTCCCTCTCTCAGGGTTGTGCCTGTGCACCTCCGCCTCCCCTATTCCTTCCCAGCATCCCCTTCGTCACCGGTTCCTTTTTGACACGCGCATTACTCTAATGCAGTCGCATCGCCGCCCGGGCTAATGGAATTCATTTCCTTTCTCTTTTATCGTTTTCCCCACTCAGGGATCCCGCATGCAGGCCTCCCCCTTGGTCATATCAGTTCAGCCTTTCCCTCGTAAATTCGCCCTGCTCACGCAAGTCACATCCCCGCTGGATGACTGCATGCTTACGCATGAAGCCCACGGGCGTTTTAACGGGCGCGCGCAGTCAGCGGTGTGCGCGTTTAGCCAGCGCGCGCGCGTCTTTCCTTTTCTAGAGGAACTGTCGGCTAATGGCTAATCATCATCATCATCATCATCATCATCATCATCATCATCATCATCATCATCATCATCATCATCATCATAACCTTTATTTAATTCTCGGAGGTAGAAATTGAGGGCCAGGCCCTCATATTTTCAATGTAGCCGAGATCACAAAAACATTTAAGGCACAGTTAAGTATAATAAAATATCACAGAACACAGCGACGGTAAAACCAACATAGTGTGTAATAATAATAACTAGAATAAAATAAAATAAATAAAATCAAGCACAGGTAAGATCAAAAACAGATACGATCAGAGACAGGAATGTTCAAAACCAGCGATCTGAAGTGCCCATGAGTTGGTGGAGAACTGATTTTCAGCAACTTTCGAAGCTCATTACAGGAGGATGGGGCACTAAAATGGAATGCTGACTTTCCAATTTCTGACCGAGCCCGAGGGACCTTAAGCATAAGCAAGTAATACGGTTTACGGACAAGAAAAATGCTCACTTTCTGTATTGCTGTTTCTTTTTTAATATAAGTTTGGGGCCAAACCGGGGTTTGAGCATGTCCAATTTCCACCCCAATTTGGAATGCAGCAGCTGTGTTCAGTCATAGGCTAGGCAAACCCCCAAGGCCGATTTGGGAGAGTGTGGGCATCCACGGTTTCCCTCTGAAAGCCTTGCTTCCAGGCTTGCATACAGTCAGTAGAGATGGAGGAAGACCTTTCATATGCGGCTTCAGCCAATCCTCCAGCAACCTGTCGACGGACACCCCCGAAAAAGCAGTCACCTGATTAAAGTGTTCATGCCCTGAGTTCCATAACTGCCATTTGAAGTCAACGGCCATTTTTATGGAGAAAGGGAGTGCAAGGGAAAAAAAGCACACGGCCCAGGAAAAACAAATTTTTAAAAGAAGTGGGTGGAATCATCAAAGAATGTAATGTTCGAAATCTAAAATTATTATTATTTTTTTTTTTTAAAAACAACTGGCTTTGTCTGCCATTTAACCATCTGGGGTCAACTAAAATCAGCCTGAGAGAGAAGCTATCATTTGGGGTAGGAAAAAGATGTACATTCTTTGCAGTGCCGTGTCATCTGAATGAATGTCCACTGCCTGGTCCCATTATCTCTTTTCAGTTTAGTTATGAAACAGCTTGTGGCACAGAGTAGTCTTTCAAATATTTTCCGTTCTGCTCATACCCAGACGGGGAAAACCGAGCCGTAGAAACTCCGATGAACATGCCTGTCAACTACAACTTCATCTGGCTGCAGCATTAAAAAACAACTGAAACACTTCTTTTAGGCTAGGCACAGTAGAACTGTGGCTATTAAGTGGGGAAACAGGACAGGAAGTGTTGCTGTACGACTTGAAATCAAATTTTTAAAAGTTGTTAAATAAAATGTCTCTCTGTGTAGATTATCAGCCTTTTCTTATACTTCATCATCAACCTTGAAGAAAAACAAGAAACATTCAGATTTTTGAAGTGCAATACAATACTCTTTATTCCGGGAATGCAAATTTTCTCTAAACAGCATCGTTAAAAATGTCAAAATACAAATAGTTACACTTTAATCCATGATCACAAAACGAAAAAATATTTTAACACCACTTTCATTTGTTTGTTTATCAGGTAGGCAGAACACAAACAGAACAATTAAAACACCTGTAGCATTTCACATTCAAACGGCACATACACCAACAAACAGGAGTTTCCCGCGAAACCGACCCATATCGCCAACGCTGTCTTTCGGAGTGACGATTGGTTTGGTTTGACAATGCAGTACCGTGTGGGTTATGAGCACCAATCGGATGTCTCGTCTGAAGTCCTCTGTGTAAACTTGTTACTTCCTGTTTTAAGGATATACTACAGCATTGCAGTCCTCAGCCCTGGAGAGTTGCACGGCGTGGCTTGTTTTCCACAACAAGTTCCGGCCCAAGAAACCAGGCGAGAAGAGTCAACACAATCAAATGGTTTAATTGACCAATTAAGCGCTGAGTGACAGGGAGAATGAGGAGACCTGCAGCCCCCTACTGGCCCGAGGATGTAATACGCTGTCCGACACCTTGTCCTTCTCCGGTACCCCGGACCGAGGGCCACACTGTTTCATGAGGACTGGCTGCCCACGGCCGCAGCGCTAGCCAAGAATAAGGTCAAACCGCGGCTGTGTCCGAATCAGCCACCGCATACTGCGTCCTCAAAGTCTGTGCACCGCATACTGTTTTAGCACGTACTGTTTTAGTATGCCGTGGACAGTATGCGAAAAAATATCCTCTCTCGTGTTTTCCAGTCGTAGTGTGGAAGTGTCGTAAGAGGTTTCGCCCTTGCACGGCCACCCTCACACATTGTTGTCGCTGCTGTCGAAGGAAAATGGCGGCGACGTACGCACCCCGAACCACTCGGCAAAAACCCCGGAAAATATGCATGTCATCCTGGGATTTTGAGCACACTGCATTCAGAGGAAATTTCACCAACTCAACGACTTTCTCATACGTCCATCCTCAACGGCTTAACTGGACGGTAAGGCAAGTGCGCTGATTCGGACACGGTCCACCTCCGCGTCTCCCTGCGGCGTAAGGAAACGGTCTCTTCCTCGTACGAAAAAGGTCGGAGAGAGAGCGCGCGGGGGTCGGGGAAATGGGGCATCAAGCTCCACCCCCCCCCCCCCCCCCCCCCCCGTCCTACCGCAGACGTATGCAGTCCACCTCCTCCGTCATCCGCAGGGAGGACGTGCGGCCCTCGGCCTCGTCCGCGGCCTTGCCCGGCGGGGCGTAGCTGGAGCGCCAGCGGAGCAGGACGATCTTGCGCAGGTGCTTGACGGTGTTGTTCTTGACGCTGACGAAGCACAGGGTGTTGATCATGCTGTTGCTCATGGCGACGCACTCGATGATGTAGAAGGCCACCAGCGAGTGCCGCTGGCGGGAGATGACGGTGGGGTGGAAGTCGCGCAGGATGGCGAAGCCGTAGTACGGCGCCCAGCACAGGATGTAGGCGGTGAGGATGCCGATGAGCACCATCACGGTCTTCCTCCGGCAGCGCAGCCGCTTCCGGATCTGCTCGGTCTGGAAGCCCGGCACGCTCTTGAACCACAGCTCCCGCGAGATCCGGGCGTAGCACAGCGCCATGGTCAGCACGGGCCCCACGAACTCCACGCCGAAGACGAACAGGAAGTAGGAGCGGTAGTAGAGCTGCTGGTCCACGGGCCAGATCTGGGCGCAGAAGATCTTGCTGCGGGTGGGGCCGTGCGGGTACATGGTCTCTGAGGCGAAGTAGGCCGAGGGGATGGAGATGAGGACGGGCACGATCCACACCCCCGTGATCAGGCAGTAGGCCGTCTGGTACTTCATGCGCGGCCTCAGCGGATGGACTATGGCCATGTACCTGTACCTGGGGTGGCGGGGGTTGGGGCGGGGGGGGGGGGGGGGGGGGGGGTGGGGGGGGGGGGGGGAGGAGGAGGGGGGAACACCGTTATCTCAGTACTGGGAACTGTTAAAAAAAAATCTCATTTTAAATCACAGGAAGATGGCTAGATTATTTGATGCAGGCAGGCTGATATAAACTTCATGCTTCAAGAACTCTGCTAAAGCTACCTCGCTTCATAAATGTGGATCCACAGGAAGATGTCCAGTGTTAATTCAACTCTTATCACGTGGTCCCAACAGGGACCATATGTACTCTGTAAGAGTTGATTTAACCCTGGATGCTTTCCTGTGTCTGAATCAGCCAGGATCTCTTGGGTTGCTCCTGATTGGTTCCTGTAGTATCAACAACATGCTATCGCCCTCTGACTGGCTACTGGCTGTGATTGCTAAGAGATAAATCTCCCGACATCAGTCAACATCAGCTCTCCTGTGATACCCTAAGCAATATTATGAAGAAAACCCAAGCCACTGGCTTGTGGAAAAGTGCCCTGGGAAAATGTTTGCGGTTAGTCTGCTTTTGACAGGTAGCACAGTGGTAATATAAGGGACATAATTCAATTATTTAAAAAAAAAAAAAAAATTATAATAAACACCCCTGATGATACTGATTTCAAGTATTTACACCCCTGATGCTTACATTTCCACAAGCTCACATATCACTTCACACGTTTGGCGAACGGATTGCAGGTGTTGTTTTGTTCTGAAAGGCAAGCGCAGCGATATACCAACACGTACGATGCACATTATTTTTAAAACAGGAGGTAGTCGACAGAGCTGCTCACAAATCGATTTAAAAGTGTCTTTCAAGGAAAAGGATGCAATTTGGTGACAGATAAGACACATCTTCAAATTAAAAAGTGTCTAAACAAAGATCATTAGTTGTACCAATTTTACTCAGAATACCCTGAAGCCTCGAATACCCTAAAAGTAAGACAAGAGCTCTGCACCCTAACAATAATGACACCCACTTTAAAAAAAGCTAGCTTATTGATTTGGTATCCTTTGAAGCTGAACTAAAGCAAGGGTAAGCATTGTCATAAACCTCCTGCATGGCCGGATAAACTGAAAATGATTTGTTGGAAACAAAAGATCAAATGGCTTTGTGGGGAAAAAAAAAACATAAACCAGCTACAGCGAAGAGCACCATTCAATTATTTTCTGAAAAGCTCCTGAGAAACGCCCATTTTCAGATGCCGAGCTTCTTCATCTCGTTTTTAAAAAAATTATTTATTATTACAAACAATCGCTCGTTCGATAATTAGCCATCCGAAAATGACAGCGAATCATTTGACATTTTGAGCTGAGGAGGTTTCAGAGCCGTTCCTGAAACGCACAGGAGCTGTTTGGCTTTGGTGTTCAGACACAATGTGCTCGATGCTTTCGCACGTTCGCAGCAACACGGTGCAAACGAAATCTCCCAATTCCCCCCCCCCCCCCCCAACCGCACTTATCCGTGCACTGGAAATCCAAAAGCTGTGTAATCGAGAAACTCGTCTCCCAGACAAGCGCTGAGTTTTAATTCATGAGGAAAGCGAACAACGCTCAACTGAAAATGGAAAGGCTCGATCATGTGACTGCCATGCCAGGGTCCCAAGGTTGCAATCAGGCCAGGGGGGGGGGCTGGAGCCGAAACGGGAGTCGGGACTCTGCAGGCGAAACCGGTGACGCATTCTAATACTTTTACATCACCGATTCGCCGCGCGGCACCACAATTAATCACACTTTTTTTTTTATCAAAGGGAGGCCAGGACGCTGGGTATACATCACAAGTGTCACCTCAGATTCGAGTGGTGAGACGTGTGGACAGAGCCCTAATGAGCACAGCATCTGATGTGTGAGCGTAAATTTCTCTGCGTGAAAACAAACCTTTGAAAACGATCAAAATGCACAGTTTATGATTGTGAACACAACTACAGAGGGTTTAAGATGACTATTTGGGAGCAACAGCACAAAAAAAAAAAAAAAAAAAAAAAAAAAAAAAAAAAAACATTGTTTGATCGAGCCATCAACACTACAGTATAAAGTCAGTGAGCGGCTACAATCAAGAGATGGAAAGAATTTGAAATGCAATTTTATAAAATCCAGTGGAAGAAATGAGAACTTAAAAGCTATATTTTATGTTAACTGCTAAGCTGTGCTCAAAGTCTCCAGCCCCCTCCGTTTGACATATACACGCTCTCAAACTGTCAAGCACATAACTGAAGTCGGATATATGTTATTCTCTCTTTCAACGGTCTTCTTAAATGAAGTGTCTATGTTTCAAAGCAAAGGGCACATTGGCTCACTGTCAAACACATGGCCAGTGACATAAATCTGAACACGGTTTAGGGTCCGCCTATTCTGAATGCTACAGCTAAAGCACGATCAACAGTCCATTGTTTCTTGTTGGTTTATTGTCATTGACATCTCCCCTTGCAATAAAATGCGTAGCTTTGGGCCTAGTTACCTCTACTTCATGAAATATTTATACTTCCAGGCAGAATATTTTCAGCATGGACTGTCTTATCGTAATACCGTCTGTCTCTTTTGCAAAACAGGAGAGAAATACATCACCTTAAACTGTAGTGTATTTTCATGCATCCATGCATGCATGTCAGAATATGTACATAAGTCAAATGTCACGTTGACTTAACCAACAGGACGTGTGCAGTATATTGCAGATAATCGGTATAAACTGATGTCCTGTTGTGGATATGGCTCAAAATGGAGGCACGGTGCCAGTGTGTAGATGGGCCTCACAGTTTGGTATTGACTCCAGACTTTGGCAGGTCTTATTGTGGCAGGTATTCCCACAGGGCAATACAAAGGGTGACGGTAGCACTGAGTGAGGAGGGAGGGATTCGGGCTGTCGGTTCGACCGTGTCTTATCGCTCACCGGCCAGTCCCCCCCCCGATGACTCATTCACCCCCACAGTCTGCTTGCTCAAGCTCTGCATGAAGGGTCATCCTCTGACTCACGTTTGTGTGAACTCAACTTGTGGACCTGACAGTGAAAACACACAGTGGCAACAATGAGTGTGGCTGGCCAACATATCTGGTCAGTCAAAATGGACAGAAAATGGGGGGGGGGGGGGGGATCTTTAAAAAAATTCTCTTGATCTTGGAAAAAATCCAGACCGTGCCAGTGCTGACTGTAGCCAGTAGCTCCACAGGGCGATGTGCAATTGGTGATTGCCATTGCCCAGGGTTCCGGGACAGTTCAGCTAGTTAGGAGTCTGCGTTTCATCACTCTCTAGCGACCCTTCTGGTCGATAGGGTGCACTTGGACTATGTGCTAAAGCCGCATATGGGACGTCTTTCTCTAGCTCAGCTCTGTGCTATCTTGGCGGTGAGCTGCGGTATGAAAGAGGCTGGCTGGCGACACCATGTGTCTGGGAGGGGAACTGCGAATATCTGTACTCTCCCAGGGCTCAGCAATGGAGAACTCGCGTGAACTCGCCTGCGAATAGTTAATTAGACGTTCCGAATTATATTCCATCCCATGTTTGGTGCCAATACTTAAAAATAAATAAATACAAAAATGAAAATTATGTGCCCCATCTACGTCTGGTCCGTGTCTGCCTATGTCTGTCCCTTCTGGTTGTTCAGTCTATGCATGTTTATTGATGACTGTCCCCCATCACCAATATTGATCTACTTTTTTTCTCCTTTTTTATTTAGACTTTTCAGCGCAGTTGGCTTATTCTGGTTTTTGTTATACCCCTCTCTCTCTCTCTCTCTCTCTCTCAGAGGCTTCACTACATAATTTTGTAAATTATAATTGTAAATAAAAACGAAGATAAAAAAGAGAGAAATATAAATAAATAAATAAATAAATAAATAAATAAAATTCTGCTGACAAAACTACCTGATGCACAAAATGCTTTAAACTGTCTGTATAGACTGCACCTTACAATCAAACAGCACTCAACCTCTGACTGTTGGGTACTTTTGTGCACGTTCCTAGTAAAGCAGGGTTATTTTGGACCTTTTGTTGTGGTAGTGCTTTCCTGGCAATTTTGTGTGGACGTGCCTGTCTGCTGGGAGTTGGCCAGGCCCCAAACATCAAATCAGAACCAATACGGGTTTTTATTTCCACAATATTTTCATTATGGAGAGAAGAATGGCGAGTTTGCATTTTGGAAAGAATAAATAACTTTTGGATGTTGTGCTCCTGTTGATCTTATTTGTAATTTGTCATGTAGTGTTAAAAAGTAAGTTTTGTTTTAAAAAATAAACAAAGAGAAAAAAAAAATTTAAAAAAATAATAAATTAACAAAATTGAGTGTGGTGCTGGGTGGCTTACCCTGTTAAGGCACTTTTATAACACATAGATGGGGCCATGGTCTAATGAATTCTGACCGGGCCAGTGCCCAGTGCGGCCGGCAGACTCGCAGGTTGGCACATAAACTTGTTACATAATTAGCCTTAGCTCCTTAATTACCCACAATGCCGGTGGGATGTCTGCTTTTAGCTGCATGCCAGCAACGCCCTCTGGTCAGCCTCTCAACAAGCGTACGCATGAAGTGTTCTGATCGGACGGAGCATCTGCAGGAGTTTAACTGGTGACCTATCTGCCGAGCGATATGAAGCAGCAGATTCACCACGACGTGTTCTGAGGGACAGCGTGCGTTAGTCTGCTCCCTCCCGAATTTACAGAGGAGGCTGCGGCGAAGAAGATGAACACAGAAAAAAATCTGGCATTCTGCATTTGGAGACAATATGGGAACTTAAATGGAGGGAAGTAGAAAAAAAATAAAGATGAATAGAAAAATGAAGGTTGCCTACTGCTCTGGCAACATCCATCTGATAAATGTTATGAGAAACAACATCCATGCATTTCCATGCTCACATAAGAAAGACTTTCATTCTGTGGCAAACAGTGCCATCAGTGTATTGAGCCAGTGAGCATGCAGACCTCTGCCTTCATATCCCAACAAAGTGATCTGATTGGACAAACGCCGATGCCATCATTGGGCAGGCTGGGAGCCGATTGGCTGAAGCGCGCGCAGACCCACCTGTCGACAGCGATGGCCAGCAGCGCATTGGTGGACACGTACAGGGACACGGTCCTGAGGTAGTTTATGGAGGCGCACAGCACCAACCCGTGGTCCCAGGACAGCTGCTTCACCACGTAGTAATCCACCAGGAAGGGGCAGCACACGATGGCCACCAGGAAGTCCGAGATGGCCAGGTTGGCGATGAGGAGGTTGGTGAGGTTCCTCAGCTTCTTGTAGCGCGCCAGGGTGGCGATGAACAGGAAGTTGCCCACGCCGCAGACCAGGATGATGCAGATGAGGACCACGCCGATCACGATGGTGGCCACGAAAAAGGCGCGCCCCTGCGTGGTGTCCGGCAGCTCGTCCGGCGCCACCTCGTAGTCCGCGTCGTAGTTGCCCATGAAGGGGTCCGGGGCGCTCTTGGAGAGGGGGTCCAGGCTCACCGTGCACGCCACGGCCGCCGCCAAGCTACTGCTGTTGGAATCATCCATGACTTGGCTGTTTTTCCGTTTCCTTCAACTATATGTATACTTTTTTTTTTTTTTTAACTTTTTATATATTTTTTTTTTTTTTATTTGTATTTAGCACTTTAAGATTTCTATAGGCAGAGATCACAGGGCATTGGTGGAGTTTTGATTGGAGCATAGACCCTCAAGGGTTCGCATCAGGCTCTTCATTATGACATAAACAGAGTCCACACCTGCGCGAGAAACGTACAAACTTTTATAATTCTGAACAAGTGGGGGGGGAAACGTGCATGGAATCTAAGAGAGGCAGTTCATAGTAAAGACGTGATAAATATAAAATTGACCTGATCTTATCTGTGATACGTTAGTGTAACTAGCCCCGTTTATGCAGCATAAACCATGCCATACACCAGATATAAAAATGTATTTGAATTCAAAAACATACGCCTTCCCGTCTCTACTTTATCGTTAAGTGAATTTAAGCTTTCTGTGGCACAAATCAATGTAGCTGAAACATTTACTTGATTGAACAGGCGTACAGTTCATCAACACGTGCACACACTTATGACTAATAAACCTTGAATTTATCCTAGTGGAATAAAAACGATGATAATAATCTTCACATTATAGGCTACTTGTTATTCCTAAGAGGTTGCTTCACTCGATTCTTTGTTGAAGAAATTATTCGTCGTGTTTTTTTTTTCTTCTTCTCCAAAATGGGAAAATAATAGTTTCATCTGAATTCTTACTCAAAACCTTTATCTGTAAGGTTGGTAGCCTACTTCTAGAATATTGTTGGGGCGCACAATACAGAAAGCATCTAGCATTTATTTTGTCGTATCTGTGTTGCAGACACTAAATTGTACATAAATAGCATACTACACTTTAATGAATATTTAAATAAGTCTTCATGTCCCCTCTATAAAATTGGCTGCACCACGTTACATACGTTGAGTATTTGAGTTCCCTGTAGCTTTTAAAGTTTCCCTGTGGATTACACGAACATTAGGTAGGCTTCATGTAGCACTTAATTAATGATTTAATATCTGTTGACGAAAGTGAACTTAATGCATGTCAAACATACGTAGTTATCGGTAAAACTGGTGTGAATACAAATCAGTGACACAACAGCAACCAACTGAGCAACACAACTTATGCGTTAGAAACTGTACAGTTACACTTGAATATAACATTATTAGTAATGACGTTCTGTATTAAGCCCACTGGGGTGGTGTAAAGAAAGTGCAGTATAAGGCTATGCGATTGAGCAGTCACGACTTAAATTTAACACAATTTCTGTGCACATCGCATTTTGCTGAATTAAATAAATAAATAAAATTATATTAGATATCTAGGTAGCCGAACTGTAAAAGGCAGGCTGTATAACCTTTTGAAAACGAAAGGAAATCATTATAGCAGAATATGACACTTACCTTAAGATCAAAAATATTTTTCCTTAATTTTCATCAGACATGACCTTTCCCCCAAAACTTTGAAAATGCAGCAAAAACGTACTGTTCAGTATAGCGACCACTTCCTTTACAGAGTAGCCGACGCTACTTCTAGTCTAAGGTAAATTACAGGTCTTCAGGAAAAAATACGGTCTGTTGGATCTCGGCTGCTCTCTCGGCGTTCCGCCTTCTTTTTCTCCCTCTAGTGGCTAAGGCACATGGAGTTTTCTTCCGTGGAGGAAAAGGAAATGATAATTTATCCAAGCGCCTTGTCGGTTCAGTGCAGGGGCCGCAACGGTAGTAATTATTTCTCAAATGAATGGGTAAGGAGTGACGCGTTTCTGTAAGGAAGTCCAAAGTTCGAGATCAAATGTTCCGCATGCAGTTCTGCAGCTTATTAGCCCACCTTCCCTAAGTTACAGGGGAAACGTGAATGAAATGCTAATTAAGTAGAAAAAAAATAAAAGTAAAAAAAGAGTTAGGATTGAGTCTCTCCAAAAAGTTCACTGTCTCCACGTAGGAGAGTTAAATTCTCAAGGTGTTTTCGGCAGGCGCGTGTCTGACATTATCGGGTGTGTGTTTCAGTTGTCACATGCGCCAGGATTAATTGGGGAAAATAGCTGTCAAGCGCACTGATTACGTGATTAGGATACCGAGCATGCTGGGCTATCAATACTGTGAAACAAATACCGGCTGGCACAACCACTGAAAGCAGCTAAATAAAATTAATTAACAAAAGCCTGAAGGAATCGGTCATCTGGACGAGATGTCAGACCACGCCCTTGACTCAATGTGGTCATTACAGATCCCGTGACGTTATCGAAATAAAGGGGGTGGTAATACCGATATGCAGTACTGTGCAGTACTGTCCGTATTCCCAGTGACGTTCTGTTAATCAGTTTATGGGATATTGTAACTTTCTTTGAGTTCCCGAGGCCACTTTCTTACCCAGGTTGTTAACGCCAAAAGGAAATTAGTTTTATAGTTCTCGGCTGACACTCATGGGTACATAAACTTCAAATTAAAATTAAATAAAAGATAAAATGTGAGTATGTGTCTTTTTGAGAACCAAATGTCCCAAGGATACAAAGATGAGGAAAATTACGCAAGGTGGGGACCTTTTGCTGGTCCCCACAAGTTCAAGAGGCTGTTTTAGGGTTAGGACTTGGGGTTAGGGTTAGGGTTAGAATTAGGTTAAGGTTAGGGATAAGGTTAGGCATGTAGTGGTTGGGGTTAGGGTTAGAGGTTACAGAATGAATGTAGTCAATGGGAAGTCCTTACAAGTATAGCAATAAATTATTGTGTGTGTGTGTGTGTGTGTGTGTGTGTAGCCTACCCTATACCAGCATTGGGCGACAGGCAAGAATACACCCTGGAGAGGCCACCAACCCATTGAACGACACACACAGCATCACCCACAGGCAATTTAGGCTGCCACATTAGCCGAGCATGCATGTCTTTGGACTGTGGAGGGAAACAGGGGAGAACGTGTTGGCTTATATAATATAATATAATATAATATAATATAATATAATATAATATAATATAATATAATATAATATAATATAATATAATACAATACAATACAATATAATACAATATAATATAATATAATATAATATAATATAATGTCCTATGATTTGCAGAGGCTGACACATTGGATGGTGCTTATTTGCAGTTCAACTCAGTTGGGTTAATGTCCCCGCACCCAAAGACTGCACCTTACAATCAAACGGCAAAGTGGACATTTTTAGAAGGTCCCGTCACAGCTACGCGTTCCTCGTTAGTGAACAACCGTGCCACAAACGGAGTCGAGGCCCTAAGTGATGTCGCCCGTCGTTCCGCAGACAAAATGTGTTTAAAACGAGCGATCGATTGGTTTTTTTTGTTTTTTTAACTGACACGCTCGCTTCATGGATGCTCGTAATCCAGGTGGGCAGCACCGCTGTTGAAGTGGGGCTATTTCGAGCTTCCCGTGTCTTTCCCTCTCTGACGACTGACAGGCAACTCCCATGATGCACCGCGGCCATTGCGGACACAGTGTTCCCTGAGACGAGGGCATGACCCGTCCCACGAAGGAGACGCTGACGAACACTTACTTGAAAATGTGACAGACCGTTGAACTAGATTTACTAAAATGGATTATAGATGCCCCCCCCCCAAAAAAAATGAGAAGTTGTAAGAGCGCTCTCTCGCCTCTTCACTTCACACCTCACGGTTAGATAAAAGCGTGAGGTGGCGGAGCAGCAGGGTTTCATTTCACCCGAAGAGTGCGTACTGTGGCACTGAGCCAGCGATGGAGAGAGACGCGTGGAGGGGCCTGTGTGTTCTCGCCGCGTCTTTCGGGAAATAAGTCATTCATGATCAGAGCGAAATGTTCTGGAGGGGAGCACAGCGCATGCTTGTCTGTGCATGGGCACAGATTTACATTAATCTATTACATTAATTTGCAGGTGTGGCATTTGCATTTGGGGTCTGTTGACCAATTAAGTGTCAATGGCAGTAAAGCAGGCCATCATGAGGCTGTGAAAATCGGATTAAACTGAGATAGGCAGAACATTGGGTGTGCCAAAATCAACTACTGGTACACTGATAAGAAGCAAGAACTCACTGGTGAGCTCAACAACCTGGCCATGGAAGATCACTGTAGTGATTGACTGAGGCATACGTTCAATTGCAAAGAAAAACTTTTCAACTTTCAAAACAACCTTTTTCAACTGTCAAACTGTTCAGGAACACGCTTCAGGATGTATGCATAGATGTGTCAAAGACTACCTTAAAGAGAGAAGGAAAGGAACTTGTCTTCATTGATGAGGTGACTGCCAATGACAGCAGGAGGTTGAATTGTACAGCATAAATCCTGCTGGGATCAAACCAAATGGCTCAAAATTCATTGGATGACGCTTCACCTTGCAGCATGGCAATGAACCCAAATCAAAAAAGGAGTTTTTCAAGGTCAAAAAGTGTAATGTTCTTGACGGAGCAAGACAATCACACCTGACCTGTATCCAAATGCCCATGTATTTTATTTGCTGAAGACAAGGCTGAATGCAAATAGCCCCCCCTTCGCCAAAAAGAACAAAAAAAAAAAACAGGAACTGAAGATGATTGGCAGGGCGTCACCTGGAATGATACGTGGTGGCTGGTGATGTCTATGGCTCTCAGACTTCCGCCAGTCATCAAAAGAAAAGATCATGTTACTCTGTCTAATTACTCTTGCTCCCCTTAAATGAAGGGACTATGTGGATCACTCAGTATAGAAGTAAATATGCGGACATTCTGCACTTTAACTTCACTTTCATTGCTTCGTTTCAAATCCAATGAGCAGTACAGAGTTAAAAAAAAAAGTGTCACTACCCATATACTTACAGACTGTACTGTACAGTCTGTTTTCATCCATCATCTTAATGTGGAAGAACATTTTTCCCCCTCCTTAGTAATGTGTATCTTCTGCCTTGTTCTTGTTTCAAATTTGAGACCCTGTTCATGTTTTTCTTTTAACCTGAGCTCCATTTCAGACGTCACATCACCGAAGTGACACGATCAGACAGAAGTTTTTTTTTCACCGGCTCTGAAGGAGATTTCAAACTTCAGAATCCCATTTCCGCTGAAATGTGAAGAGCTCAATGAAAAAAAAAAAAAAAAAAAAATCCCGATGAGCCTTTTGTGTAACGCGGGGATCAAAAACAGCCTTTTGATCGCAACAATCTGTCTCATCAACGAGTGGAAGAAGAAGAAGAAAAAAAAAAAACTTGGGTTCATTCGGGGGCGACATAGCTCAGGAGGTAAGAGCGATTGTCTGGCAGTCGGAGGGTTGCCGGTTCAAACCCCGCCCTGGGCGTGTGTCGAAGTGTCCTTGAGCGATACGCCTAACCCCTAACTGCTCTGGCGAATGAGAGGCATCAATTGTAAAGCTTGCTTTGGATAAAAGCGCTATGTAAATGCAGTCCTTTTACCATTTAAAAGAGTCGAATGAAGTTTCGGTTGTTGGACGCGCATCGGAAGTTTGGCCGACGTTTGCGCGTACGGTTTTGTCGGCCCGCGTCCGAGTGGCCCGCTCGGCGGAGGCGCTTCGCGGACGATCGATAGCGGGCGCGGCGCTCCGGGGGGTGAACTCGCCCAGAAGCGACGATGAGTCCTGTCATCCTGAAAAAGCGGGAGGAGGAGGAGGAGGAGGCGCGTCTTCCTCAATCCCCGCGACAGCCGATCGATTTCGGCTAGGGCCGCGCGGAAAGGATGGATGGATGGAAGGAGGGAGGGAGGGAGGATGTAAACACCGGCTATCTGACAACCAAAAAAAAAAAAAAAAAAAAACTACAACAGCAATAAAGAAAAGCTTCAGCTGGCGTTGTGCAGTGTCAACATCTTCACCCTCGCGGGGTTGAGAACAATCACCCAGCGGCGGGGGGACGTTCGTTTGATGTGTGGTCTCGGCCCTCCTGCGTTTCCGCCTGTACAGCTCGACTGCGAATGACCCATAAAAGTGTCCCTCGCACGACAAATGGAATCTGAAAGCAGAGTCCGGGGAGCCTCTACGGTGCACTTAATCCCATGGGTAAAAGGGTCACGCATGGTTGTATGAGCTGAACTATCAAGCCTTTGTAATGAGTGTGTGAATTCATTGCACGTTCGGCGATAAAACCAAGGGAGGGCATCGCTCATATTTCAGAGAATGCTCAGCTTTGCCCTTGAATGTTCCGTATCTAGTGTTCCCTCCACTTGGTCCAAAATGATTGGAGTTTAAAAGGTTCCTCCCAGCAGGTAACTTGGACCATGAATTATGACCCTTCTGGTTATGCCATTCAAAAAAAAAAAAAACATTGTTTCTTGCAGGTGACAGAAACTTTAATCTTAAGTTTACTGCAGATTTAAAACCATGATGAATATGCACTTGTCAGAGTCTTCTATAAATAACAGCAAAGATAAGCTCAGCCAAGATGCTGGAGCAGGACCTATATATACATGGCAGGGCTTGTCAAATCTGGCCCTCGAGGCCAGTTGTACTGCTGGTTTTCATTCTTCGCCTCCAATCGGGACTGATTTAAACCAGGGACACCAGGTCAGTTAAATCTCTGGCCAATCAGTGGCTTTAATCAATCGATTAATTGACGCGGCAAGACCACCGGCCTCTAGGGCCAGATTTCAGCGTCTCCGCTCTATGGTATGCCTCTGTTTCCGCGGCGACTGTGTTTACTCATAAATAACACCGTTAAGGCAATAAAAACATTTAGGACGTTTTAAAACGGAGAGCGCGCTCACTGATAAAACCGGCTTCTCGTTCCATCAAAGTGAAAATATGTGGCCGATTATATTGGAAGCACGATGGTACAGTTAGTCATGTCATTCCACGTTATCAGTGCTCGTATACATGTGGCTATTGAGAGTGGCAGTTATTTTGATAAACGTACCGCCTTTTCTGTAACTAATAGATGCTTTGAAATCGTTCCTAAAGCTGAAGACACTATGAGTTAGTCTTTTATTTTTTCTTCCGTGAGAATATCACTTCCCCCCCCCGTCCAATTCCTAAAAGCCAGGCTTGTTTTGTGGATTATCAACTTGGCCCGAGGTTCCAATCGTTGTTGACATAAGGAAAGTTCTGCCGTTTCAGCAAAGCCACCGTGACCGGTGAGCTATGTAGTATTATTTGAGCGTGTGAAGTGAACCTTGAGCTGACCTCCAAAATTTGTTCATGATCATTGTAACCACTATGTTTTTGTTCAAAAAGGTTCAAGAAAGAGGATTCTGATTGCCACGCTCATTATAGATACAGTCTATCCTCAAGGCATGTCTGCCATGCAGTATATCTCACAAGCCTCACCTCTTATCCTGGTTCTTTGCTTCTTTCAGACTTTTATAACCACTGATATTTTACGCTTCATGGAAAACAGAAATGCATTTCACATGTTTAGCCAATGAGTCGGGTAGACACAGGCAAACAAACAAACAAACAAACAAACACACACGCACACACACAACCAAACCAAGAACCACATACAACCTGTCTGAGACAGCACCAGTACCGGACCCAGACCCAGACCCAGACCCAGACCCAGACCCAGACCCAGACCCAGACCCAGACCCAGACCCAGAACCGAAAGATGTGAACATTGTGCTCCTTCTCACGCAGTGCCCTACAGTTTTGGGTCAGTTCCATTTCAGGCAATCCTGGGAATTAATTGAAGTCATTATTTTTTAAAAAAATCACCCCAAATTTTTGAATGAATGGCTTCAATTAATTTAGTTTTAATTCATACCCTATAATATAATATAATATAATATACAGTATTTCCTTGTGTGCCCCTTTATAATAGATTTATAATAGGTGAGTCACTTAGATGGGCGTTCCACTGGGCTCAGTCAGTCAGTGCTCGCTGTGCAGCATTTAACACAGTTCATACAGGTCCAACAGGGCACTCCAAACATTTTAGTATATATTTATCTGTTTCTAAAGGTACTCTAAAAGTACTCTCACAATTTCTACACACAGCATTTTACTATACAGCATAAGTATATTTCTGGGAATGTTATAAAAGTAGAAAAATCATTTCCTTTGAAATTTCTTGTGAATACTACAGTAGGCTTGTGTATTACTGTGCTGCTTTTACTGAATAGCGCAATTCCAACTCCAGTTCCTATTTTTGACAGCTGTCGGCAGGTAAAACTGCGCCTTTCAAGTTCGGTACATTGCCTTTTTCTATTGCCAGGTCTGTTTCATTGTTGTCTCTGCAGTAGCTACAATCTGTGCTACTTTTACTTTTTATTTTATTTTTCCTCATGAAAGGGGGAGGTTGTGCAACTGGTACATGCACTGACGTCGAAATTCAAGGAGAAGAGCTTTTTTTTTTCTTCCAAATGTGAAGCACTTGTGTAATATTTCCTGCGAGCTGTTGGGATTCTTTTTCTCTTCTTTCTTTCTTAAAAAGGGAACACCGTGTCATGTTCTTGTTTTCTTTTCACACTTGAGGTGTGAACTTCGGTTTGAAAGTGAGGTAAAAGTTGTCCGCTCAAAAAAATCCCCCCGGAACTTAGTGAAAGCGCTGTGAAGGGGCCTTGTGGGAGAAAATGGAGGGAACGTTTTCTGAAAACGTGATCATCCTGACACGGCAGGGGAACTGGGGCGATTGAGGATTCATTCACACTGAAGAGGTCAGCGGCAACTTCTGGTCTTCGCTTTTCATCACTTTTACATTTCAATCAATAGAAACTACCCGATTCATCTCTCAATTTTTATCACTTTCTTTTGGTGGCTAAACTCTCTGTTTCTTTATCTTTCTCTTCCAAATCTGTGTGTGTGTGTGTGTGTGTGTGTGTGCGTGCGCGTGTGTGTATGTGTATTTGTGTGTGTGCCTTCTGCTTGAGTGTATGTGTGTGTGTGTGCAGGTGTATGCATTTGTGTGTGTGCGTGCATGTGTGTGTATGTGTGTGTGCATGCATGTGCATGTTTTTGTGCGTGTGTGTGTGTGTGTGTGTGTGTATGTGCGTGTGTGCTCTTTTGGTGACCTGAGGAAACAGAACATTGTTGTTCTGTAATTTGACATTTTTAAAAAGATTTTCTTCTTCAGAGTCTCGTAGCTTAAACAGGCACCTGGAGGCAATTGTTTTCCACGGAGATTTGTTTCTGTTAGAGCAATAAAACTTCGTTATGAAGAAATCAAGATCCTTTCCCTCAGAATTTCAGCAGCGCATGAATTAAGTTAAAAGTTTCTCTGTCCGTCAGGACAAACGGAAAAATGTCTGGTTTCCCTCATGTGAGCGTGCGAAACGTGGCCCGTGAGCTCAAACTCAGCGTGACAAAGAGCCGACTGCAAAAATAAGTAGCAGCAGAGATTAAAGGGCACGATAGCACATAATCAATCCTGCCTTCTACTGGCGATCGTGTCAAATAGGCAGAAACCGAAACGGTGGCGCGGTGGGCAGCGCTGCTGCCTCGCAGCAAGAAGGTCCTGGGTTCGAATTCTGGCTGAGGGCCTTTCTGTGCGGAGTTCTCCCTGCGTCTGCTTGGGTCTCCAGTCCTCCGGGTACTCCGGGTTCCTCCCACGGTCCCAAAACATGCAGGGTAGGTTAATTGGAGAGGCTAAATTGCCCCTAGGTATTTAATGTGTTCGGCCAATGGTGTGTGTGCCCTGCGATGGACTGGCGAACTGTTCCAGCCTCTTGCCCAATGCATGCTGGGATAGGCTCCAGCACCTCCCGTGATCCTTACCAGGAATAAGCTGGAAAATTTGTTTCGTGATATAGTTTCCTTTTCCCCCGTGAATCATATACAATTTGTTCTTGCATCTGTTGTAAATTTGGTATACTGAATGAATTTACACTGACAAGAAAGTTGTATATTGAAATCCATAGCTTACTCTAAACTTTTGGTCAATTGTACAATTAAATTACTTACCCATTTTTAATAACTTTGTTATGAAATGTGGGACCAAGAAAGACCAGGTTAATATTCCAAGTTAAATCCCTGAAGATATTTAGGATAGAAAAGCTGGTTTTGGCATTGATTCAAAGCTAGAACACGTACATAATTTAATTCTGTTTCAACATATATTGATAGAAATCCTTGCTGAAAAGAAACTAAAACGCGATTTGTTTTAATTGAGCTGACGTTGGCAGTAAGTCACTCTTCACTCCCTTTGCTTGAATTCTGGGTCAATGAGTGCACAAATGACCGAACACCGAAATAAAATAAATAAAATAAAAAACTGATAAATGAGTGTGAACATTTTGTCTGCACAAATGAACAGGTAATGAATGGTGAGATCGGCACTTGACCATAAAGTACCACCGAGTAATGAAACAGAATAGGCCAGCTGTGGGTCACTCAATTTTTTTCTTTCAATAGCAGACCTAATTTATCATCACTTTGTCATTATGTGATTCTTTTTTAAAAATGTAATCAATAGCAGAGTAACAATTGGAAAGACAAGAATTGGCACCTCCAAAGTGCAAGTGCTGTTTCAGTCTGAAAAAATAAAATAAAAAATCCATTAACATGTACAAAAAAACCAAATGAACATGGCAGTTCTCTAAAAACCAATTAATTATACTGAACCTTCAATCAGCGAAACACAAGCACTTGCATACATTTAATTAAGACTGTGTTTCCTTCATCAGTAATGTACATTAATTACCATTAATTAATTCACCATGGGCAAAAATATCATAATATTCTCTATGTTATGTAATGGAATAAAAATTGCCTCAGGACGTGGACCGGCAGCTTCACGAGGAGTGCCTTTAGAATGCGGCATTCATGCTTTGTGAAATGATGAAGTAGAAAATTTTAATAAAAGACATAAGGACACAGGCACATGCAGTCCTCTGTTTTCCTTTCGCTCCTTTTTTGATGGAAGATGGATTCTCGTATACAGAATTACCTCAAAGCAGGAATACAGATTTCCCTGGGTTCCTGCTCGCTTGCTCGCTCGCTCTGAATTGGACCTGTGGATTGATAGCTGTTGGTTGATGTGAGCTCTTTGCTCTCTCACTCACAGAGAGTAATGCTAGTGGACAATCTCAAAAGTGCAGTGGCTCTGCTTGGCTATCGGCACATAAACCCCCGAGGGGTAGGCGCGATTGTTCAACGGCTAGCGAAGGTGGAAGCTATTCTGGGACTGAACTCAACAGAGGAACAAACAAACAAAAAAAGAAAACGAGAATCTCCATCAATATATTTTTGTTGGTTTCCAGGCAGTGCAAATTGGCTGGTGAGAAAGCAATCTCAGTGAGGGTACTGGCAAGAAGAAATAGTTTAGGTCAGTTTAGTTTTATCATTTCATAAATGTCAGCTGTAGAAATGGTTAGAAAAACAACAAAAGCAACAACAAAAACAACAACAACCCAAGACCTAATATATGTTTCTCTTTTTCTTATATTCACTGGTCACCATTAACTAGTACTTCAGATAATTAGGCTCTCAGGTGTCTATGGGTAATTTCTTATCATCTTTATAAAGGCACAACAGAATTCCATTTTTTAAGTGTTTTTTTCAATATTAGTTTTGTGAAAATATTACTCTGTCCTTCTTGTGATCGCTATACATAATGCCAAGTGGCTCTAATCATAATCAATTCTGTTGAATTTGGAGCTCATCAATGAGCGTATTGGGTGATGATTGCAATGTCTCTCATTGGATGGTCTTTATGCTTCTTCAAAGCCACAGTCACTTTCTGTTTGATAGCCTGGGCGGTAGCCCTGTGTAAAAACATAACACGTTTATTTATTATATTTACTTTCCTGAGATGGACTGGCGACCTGTCCAGGGTGCATTCCTGCCTCTGGCCCAATGCATGCTGGGATGGGCTCCAGCACCCCCTGACCAGGAATAAGCAGGTATAGATAGTGGATGGATGGATGGATGGATGGATTTGCTTCTGGGCTCAGTTGAGCATTCTAATATCCTGATGCGCACATGGACAAGGTCACGGACAGAGGAACCGAGAGTGGCTGTTTTTGGATTTAATGTTCCAAAAGCTTTTATTTCTTCAATGTTCCAGTGCTTCTGCCCACAATGATTAATGGGCAGCTGGCGGGTTTGTGGTTTTGCTTCAGTTTAATTAAAATAATTAAAGCAGAATGTTTCCTGAAACCCTATGGGGGCATGGCTGAATTTTGTTTTTTCAATGGTCCTGCTCTGGGATACAGGCTACCCTGCTAAAGCTCTTTCTGTTGAGCAGATCACAGTATGTCATACTCTCCAGGGGTAGGTTCAGTCTAACACCAATGTGCCTTTTAAAAGCAGCAAGGCGCTTCACAACCGTGGGCTATTATTTTGTGTTCTTTGGGTGAGTCACATTTGCAGCCTGTATGATGACGCCATTCACCCCAGAGTTTTCAAGAAATTAATTTGTGTTGCGCCAACATGAATAGTCGCATCATGAAGTCTTTGTTGTCAAAAGTACCAAAAACTTTACTTTGAACTTGTTTGTAAGCTGAAAAAAAAACATTGATATTTTTTAAACTAATAAATTGCCAAATGTATGCAGCTTGACTAAAAATTCTTTGGCCACTGGTTTTTACAATTCATTCAAATAATTTTTTGGATGAATATCAAGCCATCCAGTTCCTCAGAGGGGAGAGGTGACTGAATGGAAATCAATCAGGAATTCCGTGATTGGAATTCTAATTCAATTCTAAATTCTAAGACACTTCGGGTCCCATACAGTGTTTCACAGGGTCTTGGCTAATTGCTATATTGATCATATTAGCAGGTAATGCAGAAGGTGAGAAGATGAGATGAGGGTTATTAGTTGGCAGCAATATTAATTCATGGTTCAAAATCTTCATCAGAAAAGTAGAAAACAAAGAACTTTTGAACACTTATACAAATCTTACAATGCGTAGTAGAAAACGTGGTTGAATTACACAAACTACAATGGGAGGAGGAATGGTGGGTATTGAGAGATTGTTTAAATTGAAACTATGAAGGTAAGAATTTCTATGTGTGTGAATATTTTTGCAGCGTTTTTCCAGAATATCAAATGTATGATTTTTTTTTTCATATCTTAAGATAAGCTTCCTGGATACATTGTGAGGATAAAGAACTGCACGATGCCCGTGTTTCATTTTGAATGCTCAATCCACTTTTATTTGCTCAGTCTGTTTATTGCAGTTTTACAAATGACTTTCTGTTACAGCCACAGAGTGGCTAATAAACATAAACCAGAACAAATAACCCTTGAATCTATTGCAATGCATCATTCACTTGTTGTCTACATTATTGCACTTCCGTCTGTTTTTATCTGTTTTACATAAATATTATGCATATGCATGAGGAGATACAAATTTGAAAACAACAGAGATTTGTCAGGAGAAATTGGTTTTTCACCTTAGTGTATTGAAAAAAAAGTAAAAAATAAAAAAGTTACTTCTCAGAAAACTCATTATTCATCTGATATAAAAAAAAATATATAAGCAATGTGAATCAGAATTCCAGACGCCTCCAACGATCTGTGAATTTGCAGACGTTAGAATTTGAAGCACTTGCAGGGTGATGAACCGTCTATTTTGTTTGCTTTTTTTTGTCCCACACAACTTTTTCACTCAGTCTCAGAGAGTTGCACTTG
Source organism: Anguilla japonica (assembly GCA_025169545.1). Taxonomy (NCBI): domain Eukaryota; kingdom Metazoa; phylum Chordata; class Actinopteri; order Anguilliformes; family Anguillidae; genus Anguilla; species Anguilla japonica. Next base: position 5,817,672 of record CM045884.1, read on the forward strand.
TATCTTCTTCTAGCACTTTTTTGTTGCACTTGTACTATGATTTTAATGCGTAGCTCTTTGTCATATCCCTTGTAATCATACCTTGCTTCAAGTTTGACTTGCCGTAAGTTTACTGACTTAGCCTATGTTTACTGTGTGAACGAAACCTGATGTTGAAGGCTATGGATAACTGATGCTTCATGAGAATTGTATTGTATCAGACCCGTGTTTTGTCATTGTTCCAATGACCTTTTGGTCTGCAGTTATTGTACATCACTTTGGATAAAGCGTCTGCCAAATAAAATATAATGTAATGCAATGGTGACGACCCTTCAGTCAGATTCAAACACAACTGGACATCTCTGTGTGCGTGAACCCAACACCGATCAAAAGCTGCATGTCTGAACCTTAAAAATCGTATTAACTAATCTCTGACAGATATTGCATTCCACTGCAGATAAAAAGTAGTCCGTCAGTGTGAAATGTACTCGGCCAGAGTGGATTTATTATTATTGTTATTTTCCAGCGGGACTTCAGCTGTGTGAATAACGTACAGTGTTTAGACTTTGAGTGAGTGCGGTAAGGATGGTGCGTGACAGTTGTAGTGAATTGACGGTGAGGCTGTGCAGTGGCAGTTGGGGGGAATTTTTTCAAAATTCCCTCTAAAAAAAGAAGCAGCGCTGTAGGGAACATTCTTTCATGGGCTAGGATGTGTGGGTGCCACATAGCCTGGCAAAATTCTCAGTTCCATTTCATGGGAAAGAACAACATAAATAACAAAAATTAAATAAAATTAAAAAAAGAATTCATTCATAAATACATATCTTGACTCTGACTTTTTTTTTTTTTTTTTTTTTACACGAAATGATACTGTCAAAGGGTTTAATTTCAAGAGGGGCAGCAGGCAGCTGTCAGAGCCAGTAGTGCTGGCTGTTTGATTTGAAGCAGTGCCCAACAGTCATTAAGATTTACCGCCACAAAAAAGCAAATACGTTCAAACGAAAAAGAAAATCCTCCTGTGACTCCAGACTGCGAGGAGGCGGCAGCCCTCTGTTGACAGGAGGCCATGTTTGCGCTGCTCTGTTTGTTCCACTCGTCGCCCGTGAAGGGAACACTTCACGAATGCGTGCGCTTGGAAGCAGGAGACCAGGGGTAGCCTTAAGGTATTTACACATTTACATTCCTTTCCTAAGTTAATTAGTTAGAATTTGTCATCTTTTCCACCCCAAATCACTTTTTTTTTGCGAACAGTGTTGACAGATTTAAAGAAAGAAAGTACAATTTCTACGTCTTCTTGTTGAGAAAGTGACTATTTAAAGGAGAAATTGACTTCAATTTTGGTATCTTTTAAATTATATTTACAGTGATATTTGGCATCGTGACGTACTCACAATACACTCATATATTTCCCATCAGGCAGTTCACCAACATCACCTAGATACCATATCATAGACAACTGAACTATGGAATCTTGAAAGCAAGGTAACACAAAATGGCTGTGCACATTATCTTGTCAACATAAAATTTTGAACATAGGAACATAGAGTAACGTACTGTGCATATACAATCACACAAGAAAGAAAATTATGCAATTATAACAGAGTTATAAAACTGTTTTACTCTCTCTCTCTCTGGTGAGGGCGAGACAGGTTAAGAGAGTAATGGAATGACATTGGGGAGATATTTTTTTCAGGATTGCTTTCACTGCAAGCCACGACTGTGCCTCAGGTGTTCTGCCTGCTTCTTGTCTTGAGATCGAGGCCAGGTCACTCAGACATACCTCAGGGGACCCGACGTTCTTGTCGAACGCTCCAGGGCCAAAATAATTGTCCGAGGCCCTTTCGCAGTTGAACTGTCGGCAGCTGCGTCACGCTGGCTTGAGAGCTTCCCTCTGACAGATAAAGAGCAGTCACTGACCTCTGCTTTTCATCACGCTAAGGTTGGAACAAAAAAAAAAAAAGACAGTCGTTTCACGACGGACGTCAATTTTACAGTGCTGCCAACAGCGCAGATCACACTTCAAGTGGCGCGTGCAAACAGTAAAACGTTAAGTGTTAAATCAACTCTAACAGAGTACGTATAGTCCCTAGTGAACTCATATATGCTCTGACAAAGTCATCACCGTCCACCGACGCTTAGCAAATCCCATCGCTAAAACATACATCCATATTCATCAAACTCGTAAGTTCAAATCTCTCATGTTTGAAGGTATTCCTTCCTTTAACAGAATGAAGTAAAATAACAGAGGAGTGTCAGAGGAGATGCAATTATCTATTTAAAAAGTGATGAATGTATTCTTGGGAACAGTGTACTTTTCAGTCATGATTCATGAGCCATGAATCAATTTGTTCACTCTACTACTAAATGAATCCACGAGTCCTCAGTGTTTAGTAATCACATATACCAACTGACACAATGAGATAAAGTGGGAGACATGCATTTTTCAATCTGAGCAGAAATTACCATGAATCAGTTTGCCACTGACCTACTAAATACATCTATGAGACCTTTGGTAGGTGTTAGTAATCACCGTACTATCGTAATGTTCTACACAAACTATCTGAATCAAACATGCTGTGCTGTGGACGTATGCACTTGCTTGTTTACTGTATGAAGTACTAATCAAGAACCATCCGGAAAACAAACCCCAGCTGTTCCAGCCAGCCAACCAATGTGGTTTTTGTTTGACCCTTCTGAAAAGAGCGTGGCTGGCTTTTTCCTTTTTTTTTTTTTTGTTTTTTATTTGAACATTTTTTTCTTGACGCAAAACAATCTAGACCAGCTGGGGCACACAAACAAGCACAGCCCTGCCCCCTGCCCCCCCCCCACCCCCACCCATCCCCAAATAAAAATAACAACAGAGAAATAGCTGAGTGGGAACATAACAGTGCCATAATAAACCTTTTGACACAGCATAATTCAGCCCATTCTAACCCGGCTGTTTTTGTCCAGTCAACAGTCGGCCACAATGGGAGGGACCCTTCTGTCGGTCATGGGGGGGGGGGGGGGTGTCGGGGGGTGGGGGGGTGGGGGGGGGGCGGTGGCATGACCGAGCGATTATCCTTTGTCGTTTTGCAGAAAGGCTCGGCGGCGGCACGCTCAGTCTGGAATGTGGCAGCGGAGGGTCATCATCACCACCCCCACCGGTTTTCCGACGCTAAAGGCCCCCCGTAGGAGATCAGCGCAGCGGGGAGAATCCCACCCAGCCTAGCCATAGCCCAGCCCAGCCTAGCCTAGCCTAGCCTAGCCTAGCCCAGCCCAGTCGCTCAGCATGCTGAAGACCAGCTACCGGCGCGAGCTGCACAAGGAGCGCTACGAGCGCTCGCACGACTTCCAGGAGCCCCGCGGCCCCGACGACGACCACTACACGCCCGGCTCGGCGCCGCCGGGCTGGGAGAGCCTGCAGGAGCTCAACGAGCGCTTCGCCCGCTACATCAACCGGGCGCGGGTGCTGGAGCAGCGCAACGGCGTGTTCCGGAAGCAGCTGGAGACGCTGCGGCGCATGGAGGAGGCGTCCGGCCTGGAGGAGGCCTTCGCCGAGCAGGTCGGGCTCAACCGCCGCCGCGTCCGGGAGCTCCTGGCCGACCGCGCCAAGCTGGAGCGCGAGCTCCGGGACGCCGAGCGCATGCTGGACGAGTACGTCGACAGGTGAGCGCCAAAAAACGTGTTTCTGTTGACCGATCAAAATGGTGGAGGCACTGGATGCCTCGCAGCTGTGCTGTATAAACTGTCCACAAACAGTGGCGAGCAACTCTTATTACATGTAAAATGGGTTTGTGAAAATATGTATTTCAAACTTATGCGTGGAAGATACTGGTCTTGACTGTCCAAAAAAAAAAAACGTTTCTGTAGACCGATCAAAATGGTGGAGGCAGTAGATGCCTCGTAATCGTGCTGTATAAACTGTCCAAAAACAGAGGTGAGCAACTCTTATTACATGTAAAATGGGTTTGTGAAAATATGTATTTCGAACCTACGCATGGAAGATACTGCCCTTGACTGTCCAAAAAAAATCAGTTTCTGTAGACTGATCAAAATGGTGGAGGCACTGGATGCTTTGCAGCTGCGCTGTATAAACTGTCCAAAAACAGAGGCGAGCAACCCTTATTACATGTAAAATGAAAATATGTATTCCAAACGCACGTATGGAAGATACTACTCTTCACTGACCTTGGGAACTGTTGCCCACCTGGAAATCTCAAAGTGTGTGTACTGTGAGACTATAAATCACATAATAAATAGTTTTTCTTATCATTAGATTTTCATTACATGTTTCTGTCGTTAGAAATGGTATGGATGAAAAACAGAACGTGCTGAGTAGGACAAGTCACTGAAAGAGGGAACCAGGTCACTCAGAGAGAGTTAGTGGATAAGAAGAGTATGAATATTTATTGTGCCTGGATTAGGCAAAACCTACCGCATCGTCGACAGTACATAACAGCGTAACCTGTCAGCACAACAAAAGCAGCACTAAATTTCGAAGTTAATTTCACGCGACACGATCGGAAAACCAACACAGGTGATTGAATCACCGAACCGCTAGACACGGCCTCTTGTAAATAACTTGCCAATTCGGAGTCGGCCACATTGGTTACTGCGCTCTATAAATATAAATCTTTTTGATAAATAACCCCCGAGCCACCCGGGGGTTGTATGCTGTATTTGAGCAAGGCAACGTCGAAGATTCTACAGCCTCGGGGTTAAATGTGTTTTTATTAATTTTTTTCCCCCCACCAAACGCCTCCGGGCAGCCGCTGTAGCTGTCCTTACCCTTTCCGGAGCTCTTTAAAGCTACGGCCCGTGTGTTTGATGGGTCTACCGGGGTCGTAAAGCCTGTTTTACGGCGCTCCTCTCCTGTCCCCAGGTACAGGAACGAGTGTGACTACCAACAACAGATGAGAGGCACGCTCGAGCAGCTGAACAAGGTAGGACTGCGATCTACACGCACTCACGGAAATGCAATAAACCGGATTATGCAGATGTAAAATATAAATATGCTAAGGAAAACGAGTGAAAACTCTGCCCAGTAAGATGTCCAGTGTTAATTCAACTCTAACAGAGTACATATGGTCCCACTCTGTACCAGAGTGTACTGTGTGTTGTGTGGGGCTATCTGGAGACCCCTGATATTATTAGATACACATTATTAAAAAATAAATATATGCACATTATAAATGCAACTGTACCTGCAAACATGTGACCATTAAGGATGAATCTGCACACCTTAGACTTTTTTGTACAATGCTTCCTTTATAGAAAGAGACATTCCACCACAACAAAGAAAATGGCAACTGTGCATTGTTATAGTTCTGCAGAGTCCACAGGGTGTGCTTCAACGTACAATGTACGGAAGAACAGAATGTTTATTCCTCTTTTTTTGCATTCATAAACACAATACTACGCCGTACAATGTGAGCACGGCCCACACAGGCCTTACTACGGTCTCCGATAAACAGCGGGGGAAAACAGCGGATGTGAGTTTTCTGTCGGGGGTGTGAACGGCGGGATGTGGCGGTCGAGAGCTCGCGGTCAGCGTTCCGAATGTTTTCGTGTTTCAGGAGGCGGACGGCACTCTGCTGAGAAACCTGGAGTTCCAGATCCTGTCCCAGTTTTTGCAAGATGACATCAACTCCACCAAGGACAGGCACAAGAAGGTTGGATTTGACAGAGAGTTTGAAATGCCAGGTTACTCACACATACAGAACAAAGCAGTGCCTATAAAAAAGTCATTAAAACTAGCTAAATCTAGGCATGCCATCAAAAGTACTGATATCAAAAAAGGCCAAGTTACAAGAAACAATATTGGCTATCTTGGCTCACACAAATTAAACAAGCAGTATTCCAAAAGCAATGCTGCAACCCAACGCTTCCTAAATTATTTCAAGTAACCTGACCCTGTGTTTTTTTAAATCTTATCATCAGAAGAGAATATGGTCATGGTCATTCAACGTGTATCTGTCACATCTTAGAAAGTGGATACCCTTCCCAGTAGAAAGAATTATTGACTTGTGGATTGAGTTCAGTGACACAGCAGATGGCAACAGACTAAATCTGCATTGTGCTAAAAAAAAAAAAGATTATGGGAAAAAGAGTTATGGTAAAAACTATGCACATGTGGTCGGTAATCTTAATTGATCATGAGATTGGCCTTAACAAAACAAAGCTGGCCCCCAAGACCGAGGCTGACTGATCTAAGTAAATAAACAGGACGGAGTGTAGCACAGTGGGTAAGGAACTGGGCTTGTAACCGAAAGGTCGCAGGTTCGATTCCCGGGTAAGGACACTGCCGTTGTACCCTTGAGCAAGGTACTTAACCGAAATTGCTTCAGTATATATCCAACTGTACAAATGGATACAATGTAAAAATGCTATGTAAAAGTTGTGTAAGTCGCTCTGGATAAGAGCGTCTGCTAAATGCCTGTAATGTAATGTAATGTAAAACACAGCCCCGGGGACAGATGAACCCAAGTAAAAGTTCAAGCTTGTGTTTTGGACTCGCCGGCAGAAAATCATTTTCAATAAAAAGGAAAGTTCTGGAAACATCTGCATGATGCCGCGCAGACTGGTGCTGCGGTAGAAATGCCGAGAGAATGGAACGGACTCGAGCTGCAGAGCTCAGCACTGTAACTTTCTAGCATTGATGAGTAAATCTCGCCGCATCGCAGGGAAGAACACATCGCCCCCGTAGCCTTGCCGCACACACCGCTCGTTCAAAACCTGTCCGTCGGTTGGAAATGGTTCGCCGGGCGCTGGAATTTATGTAGCGCGACTTATATTTATTTTGTGAAGTCGGCGGCGAGCTAGCTGATTCGGCTGAACCGATGCCAAGCGCCACGCGTGCGATTTATTTATTAGTGACGGGGAACGGACGCGTAAGCACAGTTATTAAGATGAAAAGCCCACACAAGCGCTGGCGTTTCCCCCCAACGTCCGACAGCTGCAGATTGCCGACAACCAAAAGTTAGCGGCATATTTTCTACGCGTGTCCGCGCGTCCTTTTTGTTGTTATACAGGCTGTCCGTGGAAATGATGTGTTTTGGGCACGACGGTGGCTTCAGCTCCCGATTCCTCATCGTCGGCTGCGCTTGTTTTGTTTTGTGTTTGCGCATTTTGCAGAACCTGGCCGAGATTCAGACCTACGTGAACGTTCTGCACAAGATCAACCAGAGCATTCCTCTCTTGCCTACCGTGTTGGTGGGGATGTCGGAGGTAAGAACATGATGACCGATGACCTACTTCCTGTAACAACCAGGAAGTAGGTCAGAGCCGGCCCTGTGAGTCTGCCGGGCCCTGGGCAAGATCTTGAATATGGGCCCTAAAATAATAAATAATAATAAAAATGATACATAAAAACACCATATTAAGGTCCCATTAACCACACCTGGGCCCTCGACAGTCGCGTAAGTGGCCTGATGTCAGTGGCTCTTGTGACATCACAGTTATAAATGCATTCCTTTATGAGTTTGGGGAATCACTGGAGTAACAGAGATGCTGTTGAGCAATATTTTTTTTAGATTATTGGCAATCACATTTCATCGCAATAAATGTATAAATTGAGTGTAGACAAAATTACAGTTACTCTCTCCACGATTGAATGATATTTCACAGCTTATATGATATTGCACAGCCCACAGGGCAGAAACTATGGATTATTATTTCTGGGACTGCACAATATATGAATGAATAGGGAGTCCACAGGATGCATATAACAGTTACTCACAAATTCCAAAACTGCTTCTTATTAGGACTATGTCATGAACATTTGCTATTGGTTTTCTGTTACTTGCTTCACCTCACATTATCGGAAGCTCCATATTGGTTCCTTCTCAGCCCTGGGGAAGTTTCTGTCTGCAGAGTGTTAATGTAACAACGCTCAGTCACCCGCTTGACAGAGAGACAGGCTATTTGGGGTCAGTGCTGGTTTAGATTGTATACCTCCACCCCCCCCACCCCCCCCCCGCCCCCCGTTTCTGATCTCCAGGAACAGGAGAAACTTTTGGCCCAGCGGCGAGTTCCCACCCTGCTGAGCCAGCTGGAGGAGAACAAGAGCGCCCTCTGTCAGCTCCAATCGCACAAGGCCAGGCTGCGAACCGAGGTACGTTACCATGGCAACGCACACCCCTGAGGCACGGCTCGCTTTTTCGACGATGAGCTCTAGATGGCAGCACGCACGCAAAAAATGAAAATGACATAAATTCACGGAGACGTTAAGCAGCAAACACAAAATTCAGAACATCGGAGTTTTGCTTTTTAAAAATTTTGTACGTGTGTGTGTACATGCTGCCGCATTTCCGTCCTTGGGCTTTTTTGATTGGCTATGTGTTTCCCAGCATCTGAGAAGAAAATAAAAAACATTCAACACTTAAATAGCTTGAGATAGAAACACAATATACCGCAAATGTATTTTAAATGTAAAAAACTTTTGGAAAAATCACAAATTATATTTGATAAATGGATTTGACAGCAATGTATTTAAGCGGTATGACTTAATATGATTTCTTTGTGTTTCACATCACAATATATTTGTGCGCCATTACCCTCCAATATAAAAATAAATGTAGCAGGAATGCTTCATATAGTTTATCGGCTCTGGAACGGCTTCAGCGTTCATATAGCGCCCCCTAGTGCTGGGACCACCGCCGGCCCGCCGTCGGCCCAGCCAGCGTTTGGCAGACGAGCACGACGGCAGTCCGGCGGCAGGAAGTTGAAGCGAGGGAGTCTGAGCCGAGCCGGCCGTCTAGGGAATGCTAAGCAGTCGGTGGATTGTCCTGCCGGCGACGGGCCGCTTCCCGTGGCCGTCGCCAACAGAAGGTCTGCTGAAGAGCGTTGGCCCACTTCATTACCTTTCCTCCCGTTACAGAAACACTCAGGCCATCTTGAAGAAAACGAAGAACGGAATTTTTCCTTATGAGAGAAATTAATACACCTGTGTTGAAAAAGATGGTATATGATGAATGCAGTTCATTCTAGCCCCCATACATCTCTCTCTCTCTCAGACCTCGGCACTGGAACAGGCCATCAAGGGCACCCAGGACAGCTACGACGACGAGATCCAGCTGTACAACGAGCAGATCGAGGCCCTGAGGCGGGAGATGGAGGAGGCCGAGCGCTCCCTGGAGAAGTACACCAACGAGTGCAGGCAGCTGGCCATGTACCAGAGCTCCCTGGAGAACGAGCTGGAGAGGCACAAGAGGATCATCGAGAACGAGGACAACAGGTGCGGTCTGGGGCCGGGCCGGCCCACGCTCTGTCTCCCCGCCCTGTCTGGAGAGTGCACTCTCTCGCTCTCTCTCTCCTTCTGCCCCTCTCTCTCTCTCGCTCTGTCTGTCGCTGTCTTTCTCTGTCTCTCTCTCCCCTTCTCTCTCTTTCCCTCCCTCTCTCTCATTGTCCCTCTCTCCCTGTCTCTCGCTGTCTCTCTCCCCTCTCTCTCTCTTGCCGTCTCTCTCTCTCTCCCTCTCTCTCTCTCTCTCTCTCTCTCTCTCCCCTCTCTCTCTCTCATTGGCCCATGCTGATGGAACTGGCCTACTTTACCGTACGCCTGCCTCCCACACGCTGTCTATCTGTAGGGTCTGCACTCCAGTCAAGCGCACGATTCGGCTCATAATTGTTTTTGATTTGGCCGGTTTAGCCTCCCACTTCACATTTGCGAAAGCGTTTCACGAGAGGTCTGCGGATCTGTACCGCAGCCTCGCGGGGCGAGACCTGAATCTGCAGGAAGATTTCGGCTGCTTTCACGTGAAAATGAAGAGAAAAAAGCTGCTGGCCTTCAGCTTCTTGATCTTCTCAGTCAAAATTTGCTCTGTTTTAAAGATGAACTTCAGAAATTGACCCTTTTTGCTGAGTAATATTGCTGCTCCGGGCACATCTGGTCATCAGAGGACGATATTAATACAAAAAGTAAACAAATAAATTAAATAAGAAAAGAGGTTTAGGGTTACCACAAGGTGGCAGTGTTTCCTTCCTTACTGAAAAGAAAGAGAAAAAAAGCTTAGCGATCTCCAGCCTATAAGCGTAAGCGTGGGCTCTCAGAACGGTTTTAACAATGCTAACGATGCTAATGAACATATCAAACTTTTAACATCACAGGGGGGCTTTTGCTGGTGCTAGCTTTCCTCGTTGGAAAATAACGTGCAGAAGCCCAGCTGCCTCTGAGGAACGTTACTTTACCCTCTGTCAGGTCGTATTAGCCGTACAGAGCCGTATCGCAGAGAGGAGTAATCCCACAAGAGCTCAACACGGCACGTGTCCAATCAAACGGCACGCCTGAAGAAGCTGAATCGAAACACATTTTCTCTCTCTCTCTCTCTCTGTTTCTCTCCTTCTCTCGTTGACAGGTTGAATTCTGCCATAATTGGAACCCCCATCACTTTGTTCACCAGCAGTTACCACTACACCCATACCCCGTCGATGAACAACAGGCCGAAAGGTGAGACCGTGGGCAGGGGGGGTGACAAGGTCTGCTCTCCGCCTACCTCGGGGGCGGGGGGGTCTCAGGAGACAGGGGCTGGGGGGGGGGGGGGGGGGGGGGGTGAGTCAGCAGTCATGGCGTACGCCTCCAGACCACAAGAATCATCAGTACTTGGTCGCTTCAGAGAGGTCCAGCACCCTGTCCATAATCACCATTGCTCCAATCACAGAGGTCCAGCACCATCTGTAATCGTCAGTGCTCCAATCACGGAGGTCCAGCACCCTGTCCGTAATCTTCAGTGCTCCAATCAGAGAGGCCCTGTACCCAGTTTGTGATCCCTGCACAGATGCTTGCACAAAGGGGGGGGGGGGGGGGAGGTGATGACCTTTTTGGCTCCCGTTCTGTAACAAGCTGAGCCTCTGCAGGCTGCCTTGGTACTGTTTATCAATCCACTGTCTTTTATTGAAAGGGAATATACTGGAATATATGTATATACACTCTTTCTCACACAAACACACATGCACACACACACTTTCTCTTTCTTTATCTCTCTTACACCCACTCATATGCACAAACACACAGAACATAGATAGATAGACAGACAGACAGACAGACAGACAGACAGACAGACAGACAGACGGATAGATAAAATTCTATAATCTGGAGCTCAGCATGTGAAAAACCTGACTGTGAAAATTTGTGAATGGTGTAACTGATGTGGTGTGGATACTGTTGCCGTGCAACTCCCCAGACATCACTCAGGCCATACAGGACATCACCAGCATTAAGCCCCGGCAGAAGATCCTGGCCAAGAAGGGCCTGAAGAAGAAGGAGCTCTCCCCCAAGGACATGGTGGACAGCGGACTGGAGGAGAAGACCGGGCCGGAGCACCAGCAGCAGGAGGAGGAGGAGGCGCGGGGAGCGGGGCGGGAGCAGGACGCGGAGGGGGAGGTGAGGAGGGAGGAGCAAGCCCTGCACTTCCAGGAGGCGGCCCCGGACGACGTGCCGGACGGGAGCCAGATCAGCAAGGCCTTCGACACGCTCTGCAGCATGGTGAGGGACCGCATGCGGCGCTACCGCAAGCCGGAGCCCCCGGCCGACTTCTACACCCAGGGCCGCTACGTGCTGGTGAGCGGGGAGGGGAGCTACCTGGACCCCTGCTTCTACACCTCCAGCCCCTCGGCCGGGCGCGTCTTCGTCACCATCTGCAACGGGGCGTTCCCCCCTGACGACGACACCCACGGCGGGGACGAGCCCGGCCCTCCCGCCCCGGCCCCGGCCCCGGCCCCGGCACCGGGCCCGCCCCCCGTGCCCCTGACGCCGCCCCCGGAAGACGGCGAGGGGGGGGACGACCCGGGAAAGGGGGAGGGGAAAGACGGAAAAGACAAGGGAAAAGGAAAGGAGGGGGGGAAAGGCGGGAAGAGAGGCCAGAAAGGGGGAGGGGACGGGGACCCGCAGCCGAGGATCCAGGACCCAGACCCCGCCCCAGGCCCCGCCCCGGGCCCCACACCCGCACCTGACCCCGCCTCTGGCCACACCCCCGGCCCCAGCCAGCCCTCCGGTGGGCGGAGCAAAAGGGACAAGACCCCGGAAAGCAGCAGCAGGCGCCACGGTCCGCCCCCCATGCCCTCCCCCCGCACGAGCCCTCCCGCGGACAGCGTGACCTACGAGAAGGTGGAGATGGTGGAGTCCATCGAGAAGATCTCCGACGACAACAGGGTTCGTGGCTACGAGGAGACGGCCATGATCGTGGAGACCATGATCGAGAAGACCAGCAAGAAGAAGCAAGGGGACCGCTCCTCCTGAAGCACCTCCCATAATCCTCTCTGCCGCTCTTCACGCAAGCCCCGCCCCCCTCGCACCCAGGCTAGCTTTCTCTCCAGCTTCTGTTGGCTTTGTTTAACAGCAACTCTCGTACTTTTTACACCAGCACGCTTAGCCTTTAATGTCTGAAAACCTGGGAGTGTGAACTAAGACATACCAAAAAAATAATAATAATAACTTTTAAAAATATATATTAAGATAATGCAATTGAAGCATAATTTTCCAAAAAAAAAACTAAACAAATGCTGCCACACATGAATACGTTACCCAGCTTAGCCCCCCACCAACCCCCGTTTTTAGGTTATTGCACATATAGTCAGCTATCATTTGTTCAATTGGATGCCAGCGATTTACCTGTACACAGATTTGCTGTGTAATAATTGCTTTAATAAAAAATAATCTTTCAAAAAATGGTTTATGTCCGGCGCATTTGTTTTCATTGTGCTAGGGTATATTACAGTTTCAGTGCCACCTATCCACGATAGCTCTTCAAATAAAATTCAAAGCATAGGAGGATTTTAATTATACAACCGTAACTGTCAATAGCAAAGACCTTACCTTGGATATGGAGGGAGATTCTTACACCCCTGCTCTGAAACACAGACTGAGTGCAGAGGTTGGTAGGCAGTGAATGCGTGCGTGTGTGTGTGTGTCTGTGCGTCCATGTGTGTGTGTGTGTGAGAGAGAGAGAGAGAGAGAGACAGAGAGATAGTGTGTGTATGCGTGTGTGTGTGGATTATTTAACCAGTAAATAAATTAATCACTGGTGCTAAAATACACCATAAAGCCAGCAGGTGCTGTGGGTCTCCACTCTCCACTACTGGGTTCTGACACCTGTGTATATGTCCAACGGTGTCACTACTGAGTGGACAATATAAATAGTCCTCTTACAAGCCAACAACAGTTCTTACTTTTGTGCGAGTGCGTTGTTTTCGCTAAATAAACAGGCTACACAAAGGGCAACAGAGACCGTCAGTTAAAATCATCCCAATACAAAGAAAGTGATGTTTCAAAGATATTTATGGATTCTTGTTATATATCCAATGGAATTACATACATCATAAATGTATTTACATTATTGGTCTTTTTCATATGTATTTTGAGCCTTTCTAATTCGCTTATTCACTTCCCTCGGAAATATGGTCATCTGTGATCCATATTACATGCATTTTGCTTTACCCTCTTTCTGGATTTAATTAAAAATATACGTTTTCTAAAATCAATTCTATTATTTAAAAAAAATCCTGAGGACGTAGGAACCGTTTTGGCATGTGTGTTTTAACAGGTCAATACTATTTTTCATGAATGGTTTCATGTGTTCATTAGCTGTGTATTGTGTCCCATTGAAGAGAATAACATACGGTTTTAGACCACACCCTACAAAATTGATCACACGTTCCTCTCCGTTTTTATGTAAACAAAATTTATCACAAAAAAATATAGCAAAAAAAAAAAAACAAACAAAAAAAATCACTCCTCTGTTTGCAAGATATTAAACTTTAAGTGGAATGACACAGAAAATAATTTACAGTCACAAACTGTAGGTTCCTTTTTCATTCAGGGGGTCTGGGTCAGCAAAAACATAACATACAGGAAAAGATATGTCCTTTATATTTATATTTATATTTATATATATATATTTATGATATGAGTAAAAATAAAACAGAAAAGAAAAAAGAAAACCGATTTTCCTTTTATCCGAAAAGAAGAGTTTCTTTCTCTTTTTTTTTATAGAAATGACACCGTTATAATCTTGCTACAACACACAATCGTCAGAGGGAGCCTAACACATACAAACAGGAGGAACTTGTAATCGAGAGGTGGGTGGGGCGGGAGGCCGGTTGGGGTGGGGGTGAGGGACTGGGGGGGGGGGGGGGGGGGGGGTTGTCCAATCATGCGGACGTCTAGCTTTTACTCAGAAGGCTCTTCAGGCTCCTCTCCACGGCCTCGTCCAGTTCCTCCTCCAGCTCCTGCTTTTTGGACATGGCCAGTTTGGACTGGTAGTCGCGCACAATTTGGTCAATGTAGGGGGCGCTCTGGGTCCCGTGGAGCATCAGAGTCCACTCTTTCATGACCCCTCGCTGGGGGGCGTCGCCTCGGAAGCCCACCTCCAGGATCCAGGTGCCCCGCGGGTCCTCGCCCCAGGTGTGGGTGGTCATGAAGGGCCACTTGTCGAAGCCCACCTTGGAGTCCTCGTCGCGGGGCCTCCGGCTCAGCAGGATGGACTTGGTGCCCGCCGGCGAGGTCAGGTTGATGTTGAGGTCGCCGCGGCGACTGGCGTTGACGGTGATGACGGCCTGGACGTGCTCCAGGTAGCGCACAAAGTTGTCCTTCCCCTGACAGGCGTCGGTGTCGATGGTCAGAACCAGCTTTCCGTCTGACGCAACCTTACTGTGTTGAGGAGGGGAAGAGCAAGAGATGAACAAAACACACTGCTTCAAGTCCTGTGTGCGTGGTCTTATTAATAGGATAGTATCAGTCTGGACTGATTATATTTCATCCCTTTGAAAATTAGGATTTTTTAAAATGTTTTTTTTTTCTTCAACATTGTAAGTCAGTGTTCTAGAACTCCATTGCTTTCACTTATCAGTGGTGATTGTGACATCATCATAAGAACATTCTCATCACATATTTGTGATCTCATATCTTAAAGGGTTAAGAATACCACTTTTCAGCCAGCTATAGGTTATAAAGTGACTGAATACAGGTTTTCCAATAACTTATATGCTCTTACGTTGCACAAGCTATTTGACAACAGAAGACACACATCACTTTTTTCTTCTCCGACCTTGAATGAATCTAAAATGACAAACTGATATTGTTTTTTTCCCTGCCAAAAGCTTCTATTTATTTTGTTACATATTCCAGTGATTATTTGTTAATTACAATATGCTACAGTATATTACTTTTAAGGGGGTGGATGCTAATTTTATTTAAAAAGTAAAATGTATTTCATTTTAGCTATAATTAATTGACCGCCAGTCTTAAGGATTCTTTGACAGCAGTGCATGATGGGGCTGCCTGGAATGAAAAGGCCACAATGCTCCACTCTTCAGTAAAACACTTAGCAGACAGCTAAGTGCTACAGAGGAAAGGCCCCAGTTTGTTCCTCTCTTTGTCGTCTCCAAGGTACAGGAACACACCCACGATTTACTCTACGGAAAGCGCCAGGGTCAGATATAATAAGATATAATAATATGATTACAGCGGGAATACAGTCACGATAAACATTTTTTGGAGGACGGCGGTTCACGCAGAATGTCTAAACGAGGGAAAACGAGGACAGCGAGAATAGAACAGGACATTTATTGTGTGATGTACTTCGTTTTTATTTTGGTTCCTTTTTGAAACCCTTGGCTGTCAGAATGAGCCACCTGGATGTCGTCTGCAATGTTATTGAGAATCTTTTCTTGCTAAGGCACAGTGAGTGATTACCAAAAGATTAGCCCAGTGAAAGACATCCTAATCTGAGTACATAGATAGTACATATCAATGTATGCTACTATTCAGTTACAATCCAACTGTATACTAGCTGAGTAGACCAGGACTTTGACCAACTTAAATTGTTTTTTAACAGCATGTTATAAAACTTAGCAATTTCAAAATACTGTAAAGAAACAGTTTTCTTTAAGGCTTCTTGAAGAGCTTTGCAGACATTTCACATTTTCTTGGTTTTAAAAACAGGACAGCTTAACATGTTTTGTGGTTGCTGTTGCAGCTGCCGAGAAAATTGGTTTTCTCAGCTGGTTGTTAAATTACAATCTTTCCAAAGATGACCCCCCCCCCCCCCCCCCCCCCCCTTTTTACAAAGTCGGGCACAACTTGGCACAGAAACCAGCACAAAATAGCACAAAATTCACATTTAATTGCAGTGGAAGTGTTTGTGGTTGTCATTTCTCATATATAGCAAAAGTCTAGGGGGGAATATGACCTGAATCCCAGTCCTTTGTCATGGCGATTATTAACCTCATTCCAAAAACCCCAAGGTGTCCTGAAAAACAGAGGATTCTGGGACACCTGGGTCCTGAGCAATTTCTTCCCTTATTCACGGGCTTACAGGAATAATGGCTGTATGTTTTTGTCATGGGAATTTAAATAAAACAATGTCTGTGTGGCTATGCGCACGCACACACAGACACACATACACACACTCACACCTACACGCACACATACATACAAGCAGGCACAGATATGCACACACACAGACACACGCACACATGCAGACACACACGCAAAGGCACACACACACACACACACACACACACACAAACAAACACGCAGACACAGACACACACGCATGCACGCACGCACACACGCACACACACACACACATGCAGACACACACACAAAGTCACACACACACACAAACAAACACGCAGACACAGACACACACGCACGCACACAGAAGCACACACGCAGACAGACACACACACACACACACACACAAACAAACACGCAGACACAGACACAGACACACACGCACGCACACAGAAGCACACACGCAGACACACACACACACACGCACACACAAACAAACACGCAGACACAGACACACACACACACGCACACACACGCGCACACACACACACGCACACACAAAGGGCTACAGTCCAAGCCCATTTGCTCGGGGGTCTTTCAGACAGGGGGCTGTCAGGAATAATTATGGAAAGTAATAAAGGCTTATCTCCCCGCACATGCTCAGAACAGTCCGTCTTATTTAAACTCGCTCGTGCGCCTGCATCCCTGGCTAATCGTCGTTTAGCCCACTGCCTGCGCACTGACTCCAGCGGAACCCCAGTTAGGCACTGAAACCCCCAGGAACCCTCCACGATCCTTTTTTTCCGCACACTAACCACCCACCGCATCTTACTTCAGCCGGATGGACACTGTTGCTATGGTATTATACATGCGTGATTTACTAAGGCCTTTAGCACGTGCAAAAGCTATTAGCACACGCTTCAACCAATACGATGACCAACGATTGGCTGTGGTATTTATTTTGCACCAATCACTGGTTGTGTTATTAGTCTTGTGTGTGCTAAAAGGTTTTGCCTGTGCTAAAGGCCTTAGTATATCAGGTCCCTAGTACATAAGAACCCCATTGCTCTCTCTCTCTCTCTCTCTCTCTGAAATGGCTATAAGCTCTTATGCAGGCTGAGAAACAGCTTACAGTCAACAGTTACATTCTCAGAAAATTAGTTAGGAAGAAATACCGATAAAGGTACAGACACCTGTCACTGGGATGGCACCCTATAGGCATATGAACCTGTACCCCTAGCCAGCAATACCTAATTAATTTGTACCATTTTTTTGCTTGTAAAAGGTACTTACTTAGTCCCCAAATAGAAAATTATCGTACTTTTCAGCATACAATTGAGAAATTTGTTCCCTCAAGAACCCTCAAAAATGTACCTCCACTGAGCCTTTATTTTGAGAGTCTAGAGCAGGTGGTGAACAACGGTGTCAGTGAGCTTCAGTAAGCAGGAGCTGAAGGCGACAGACCCTGAGGCGGATTTTCGGCCGCTAAAAGCCCCCTCCGCCCCCCCCCCCCCCCCGAACACTCACCGGGGCTCCTGCACGGACCCGGCCACGCAGTGGAAACGTTCCGGAACCGCCTTCCACTCCTTGGCCATCTTGGCCATGCCGCCGGCGTCCAGCACGCCGTAGCCGAACAGGTGGTTGAACTCCAGGCCCACGCCGTTGCGCCGCCACTGGTGCACCTCGTCGTGCAGCTGGTTCCGCTTGGAGGTGAGCACCGCCAGGTGCTGCATGTCCCGCCAGGTCAGGTCCGGGCTGCGGGGGGGGGGGGGGGGGGGGGGGGGGGGGGGGGGCGGGACAGGAGACGGAAGTCAGGACGGAAATTTACCGGAAAAATCCTCATCGCGATCGTGTGGTGAAAATATGATGGGGCTACTGGTCATAAAAGCAAGGTGAGAAAGAACCCCCCCTCCAGCTAAACTAAAACATTTAAATAAAAAAAAAATAGCCAAATGCATTCCAACTGCATATTGCGAGCCGATGCTGGAGATATTACATTTTCTGTCTATAATATTGTGTCAATGAATTATTGATACTGAACTTGGAAACCTGCCATAGAAAAATAACAATATTAAGTTCATATCGAGAACTCAAAAACATTTATTGTCTAAAATCTGCTGAAAAGTAAATTGCACTAAAGAGTTTGTCTGCCATTGTTTTAATATGATAATCCGCTCAAAGGATCCGCTCTGCCAACTGTATTTCTCTTTATTAAAGGCCTAATGGCCCAAGGGTCTGCTTAAGCGTCCAGAATGTTCTAGTAGGCCGGTCGGTGAGTCAGGGGCGAGCTTGCATCTCCGCAAAGGCAGAGGTGTACGTGGCTATAAAAAAAAAAAAAAAAAAAAAGATTTCACTCGACAATTCGTGTTCATCTTCGGCAAAACCTGCTCTCCTCCTCCTCTGCACGCTCTCAAGCGACGTTATTCTTATTGTTGCAAACTGCAGCGCACTAGACGGGTCCCCGCTGGTAACTAACGGCGCAATAACGTCCCGGCTCTCGAAGCCGCGACGGCTACGTCAAAAGCGAAGCGAATGGCGGAAAATGAGAGACGTCCGCCAAACGAGCGCCGCGCTTTGCCGCAAGATTTGTTGCGCGGCCGAGAGGATAACAACACGTTCGTTTCTGCGACATTCGTTTAGCATTTTTTTAAATATATATATTTTTTTTTTATTACACGCTGAGAAATGAACAGACAGACGTCCGTCTTCACCGGCCCACAACACAAAAATACACATCGCTTTGTGTTTCTTTCGTGTGATTTTGGTTATTTATATTCTTTATTTCAGAAGTCCATTTATGCGCACTTACGGCTGCGTCTTATCTCGCTTCGGTCGTGTTCCGAGCGTGACTCACTCATTAAATATAGCCTGAGAACGAGCTGCCCAGCCGGTGGCTGTGGGCTAGCAGCTGCGTTGTCACACTGCAGGGTAAGGCTAGCACGCAGACCGCGCGTGTACTTCGTGATTGACTGTGATGCTCGGAATGCACCGCGTGGGTTGTTAAGGGAACAGCCGGACCGACACAAAGCGTGATTCGTTCCATGGCAACCGGCGAGGCTCAGTAATCGTCGGCCTTTTAGGCTAATTTTGCAAGGCAATTTGGGAAACTTCCAAAGTAACTTTCCCCAACGTCAGCTCACATTATGTGCGCCAAGATAATGAGAATGCAAGATACAAAGGCACAATTCGTAACAATGTGCATTGGGTGAATGCTTTAAATGAGATGGGAGCCCTTAAGTAAGACCTGGCCATTGGCGAAATGAATTCACGGACGTGAGCGCATTTTTTTTTATTGTGGCAAACAATTCCCTGTTTTTTTTTGTACCTGTGAAAGTACTGCCTTTCAGGCGCGACTGCTTCATACATTTTTAATTCCCCCCAGTCTGTTTTTCCGTGGAAAATATTGCGGGCGGCGTACGTACTTTGCCTCGAGCGCCAGGGCGAAAACGCCGGCCGCCTCGGGCGCCGCCGCCGACGTTCCGGAGTGACGCAGCGTGCAGTTTCCGTACAGGTCCGTGGTCGCCTGGAATGATGGGAATTTAAAAAAAAAAAAAAAATACAATAAACAAACAACTTTCACAACATTCGCTAACAATACAGAAACCTTTCCCTTAGTGAGTGCTATGTTCCTTTCCATCAGGATTCAGTCCCTCTGTCTCGCTAAAATTGTCCTTATCAATTAATCATTTGAGCAGCGATTATGCACAGTCAGCAAAAATCAACCTTTTTTTTGGATAGCCAATATAAATAATGTTGGTTTTTTGGAGGCTGTTGATGATAACTAAAGGTAGCCCCGTGCAGAGCTGGGCTCTTGTTTTATAGTGGTTCAAGTTTTTTTGCTTAATCAGCTCATCAGGCTTAAACAGAAAGGCAAGGGGTTCTGAGTTGTTTTGAGGTATCCATTATGGGATTAGTACCTACGTTTGTAAAAAAAAAAAAAAAAAAAGTCAAAGCAAATCTTTCGTTCTCCTTTCTGGGTTAAAAGTCCGAACGGCGCTGGATTAATGAGAGTTTTGCACAGCGATCGCAGGAGAGCTCTGACTGGGAAAGCAGGGGGGCAGGATTAAGGACACGTTCTGTGCATCTTCTCCCAATTGTGCTCTTTCGCGTGGTACGCATCTTCTGCTCTGGAAAATCGGGGACAAAACATCTCTAAGCCGGGGCTTGGACATAACCCCTCGGTGTGACGGTACACACCACCAAACAGATGGCAACAAAGGAAAAGTGTGCAGTTTTGCCATTTATGGGGAGCGGCAGGTGAACATCTGGTAGAATAATAGAGGGGAAAAAAAGAAGCCTTTTCTGGGGATTCGAGAAAATAGTCGTGGACACGGCGTATCCAAGGAAAATGTCAGCCAACACAATGAAACGCAAGCATGCACTTAGAAACGAAAGCTCAGCCACGGCTATTTATTTAATGATTCGAAACTCAAATAAAGGCGCCCAGCACTTTTGCTTCCCTCTGCAGTCGAGCACTGTAAACCGAGACTTTATTTATTGACCTGTTAGGTTCGGCTTCCTGTTAAATATTTGACACACTCCTTTATACCAAGATTTAATTCAAACAGATACACCTGATGGCTGTGGCGTTATCTTTCCAAAGACACACTTCCCCTTTTCACCATGGTTGAACGAAACATAAAAGCATTAAGTTGTTTTGTTCCATATCAGTGAGAGAGAGAGAGAGAGAGAGAGAGAGAGAGATGTAGGTTGCAAAACTCACTAAGCACCATAAGATATTCATGAGATTTCCTGACACAATAGTCTCCAGTCTGACAAACTGTCATATGAAATTCCACATACTCTGAGGAGGTTGACACTCATCACCTAACTTTTAAATACTGAGTGACAGTAGTCTTAAAATTATTCCAATAAGTCGTATTTTATATTTAAGTTGCTCAAGCTCTTCCTTTTCTGAGCCCCAATAGCATTGAGATTAACTTTCATCCAGCTAGGAGAATTCTGTAAAGACTTCAATGCCTCAACTTTAGATTCACAAATGCTCTTATTTCTTATGTCTTGGAACTATCTCAGAAGAATGTTGTTCTATTAATTTTTGATGAATATATTCAACTAATGTTGGCTGCAGTGTGAGATGAACCCTTTTTCCTTAGCAAAAACATCCTTCCGGACATCCCTAGTGTCTCAAACATGTTCACTGGACAGGACTAATGGGGAAATAACTGTATGCATCAGATCCCACCTCTCAGGATACTGGGTAATAAACCTCCTTTTAATGAGAGAGGGAGGAATTAGAATCACAAGCTAAACAATGCACAGAGTGAGTTATAAAAGGCAATGGGCTTAAAAAGAAATATTATCGCATGTATGCTGGAATGTACTTGCTTTCATTTGTAAGTAGGCCAACAAATAGATTAGTCCTTTGAGTGAACTGGATGAGTCTTAATGGATATTTTTTTTGTGTGTTATTTGTGTTACATACTTCTGCTCTCAGTGGGGGGTGCAGGTTTTCAGATTTTTTATTTCAGATTTCCGTAGTCCTGGCAGAGGCCCAGGTAAAGACTTCCCCAGGAGAAACTACCTAAATAAGGAGGTAGACTGGGTAAGTTCTGGGGGGGTCCCTCTCTCTCTCTCTCTTTTTGTTTTGCGCTCACCCATTGGGCGGCTGGTTGTTTTGTATACTCCCTAGGAGCTTTTGGTGTATAAAACCTTTTTCTATTGGTTCAAACCTGGCATCAGCTATGTTTATAGTGGCTCAGGTGCAGCGTAACATATGCATGTAGGATTCTTGTTTTGATGGGAGAGCAAGAATCCCGGACGAGAAAGGTTTTCTTTTGGTTCAAACTCGAGTGCTGTGGTCATGAAAAGCAATAAACTGAACGACTGAGACGTCTGGAGACCAGACAAAAAAGCAAAAACACACACAACACACACACACAGACAAAATGCAGTGCCATTAGACCAACTCGAGACAACCCAGGGGGGTTATGGGACACGTATAAGAGGCGGGATAGCGGGATAACTGCACGCACCACGCCCGCCTCGGGGTTCCTCTTCCTGCCGTTGCTGAAGGTGGAGGCCAGCGTGGACGAGCAGCTCTCGTCGTAGAGGGCGGTGCGTCCGTCGTTGATGGCGGAGTTGATGGAGATGGTCCACATGCTGGAGGCGTAGCCGTCGCAGTTGCAGTCGTCGAAGCTGCCGCCGTCGCCCGAGGCCCAGACGTAGATGCTGCCCTTCCCGCCGCGGCCCTGGGAGAGACACAGCCGCCATTTTGTGTTGACAAATTTGAAACACACCCGGTTTTATCTCGATCTGTCGCCGTGACTACCGCTGGGAGAGTGCCGGAGGAGCCACACGCACTCTCCTCGAAAGCTTTTCGATGCCAACAACCGCTGCTTATCGTGCTGAAGTTCACAATCTGACCCTCTCGTTCCGGGGCAAGGCCAGAACCTGTTGTCCTTCACCCTATGGGGCTGACGGCCACAGTTGGTACCGGCGCGGCCATTTTGATACCAGACCGTGGGGCCCATTCATGCACTAGAACGGGCCTCAACAGATTGTAGACCATGGGGACCATCCATGCACTAGATCAGGGCCTTAACAGATATCAGACTGTGGGGCCCATCCGCGTCACTAAATTAATGCCTTAACGGGATGAGCCGCCCAGCAACCCCATACAGTTTTAAAAGTGTAAAAATGGAAAGGGCAGGCCATCATCCGCTAGAGCTGCATCTCCTGTCACACTCCCGAAATAATTATTTTATTTTCCTCTCAGGGTGTACGTCTGAGTTTCCATAGCACTTATTTTATTTGCTTTCATTGATTTTCACTCCAGCTAAAACACACAAAGTGGTTTTACGAGACATTGTGCGTGGAGGTGTCTGCACACGGCACATTGGCTGGCTCTTGATTTAGCTTTTGCGCGAAGGTCACATCACAGCAGCAGTTTTTCTTAAGATAAAAGTACTCCGTGCGACAGCTCACTAGAGAAATACACCGAATCTAAACCGATAATCATCTTTCCTCCTTATTTTGTTGTGTTGTCTGACGAGCAATGTGCCTCCTTTATATTTATTTATTTATTTATTTTATTTCAATTTATTTTATTGGTACCAGACAGTAATTTATTTTTGGTGGTAGCATAATTATGAAAAATAAGTTTAATAATATTAACAGCCATACTGTTTTTTTTTTTTTAAAGAGAATTACCTGTGCTAGTTTCTCATTTTACAGCCTTTCTGTAATTATTTCGACTTCAATTCCGCATGCTTGAAATTTGCATGAAAAATAGATTTCAGTGGGGCTACCTGGTGAAAAAAGGTCAATGGATAACAAATCATATAAATAATTGATAAATGGTGCGGCAAGGTCGACATTTGAAGCGCATTTTTCAAAGAGAACACCCCAGATTTCCTCTTCGGCTCACAGATTCAGAGTGTTTCCACCAAGGATAATTTCATCTAACGGTCTATTTTCGTCCCCGGAATTTAAATTGCAAAGTGACGTTTGAACTGTGCAGAAGTGTCGCTTCTGCTCTTAGAAATTGAAATGGGGAAATTGTTCCTCCAGAAGAAAATGTTCGATGTTAAATCCCCTCTCGCAGGGTACACGCGGTCCCCTGTTAGACTCATGTGCACTCTGCTAAGAGCTAAATTAACACACTGAACGTTTTATGGTGTAAACTCAGCACTGCCAAATTGCAGGTGGGGGATTTCACCGGCGATGCCGATTCACCCAATAAAACCGTATTAGAGACGTAAACCGGGTGGCATAATTGGAGTGAAGTGACTTGGTGATCAGTGCTGGAACTGTTCCTGTACTGCCACTGGATAGCAGGGAAAGCTCCAAAAAAAAAAAAAGCCTGTTTATCATTGGGGGTGTCTTCTCTTTGAAGTGAGATTTTTAGGGTGCAGGCGTCTTACATGAGTGATTACCGTTGCAAGTGGGCCGAACGGCGCTACGCTTGATTAGTATTTATTTTTATTTTTTCACTTGCGTGTCGCTACGTGTCGACGCTTGCTCGGCGATGTGCCGTGGCTGGCTCCCTTAGCTCGTGCCTCCCTGAAGCTCGCTCGATGATTAATCGATGGGGTAATTAAAACTGCCACCGGGAACATGCTCGCGCGTGCACGCGTACGTGCTAATCGCTAAACCGCGACAACGCTCGTTTATTTCTCAGGCACTCCGGAGCTTCTTTCCCCGCCGAATGGGCGATTGGCCCCGAATCAAGACATTTAATATTCATAAGCAGGCCAATTTCTGATGTATGTTGGGGAAAAAAAAAAAAATCATAACAGAGAAGATGTAGTTAAGCCGGGCGGTGTTCAAATAAATTAATCCTGCTAAACGTTTGCCATCAAAGCCTTTCTCAGCCACAGCTGGATGCACCAGATGTTTGCATTTATAGATTGTACACGGAATAATAACGGAATCATTTTTCAACCGACAAACAGAACCAGACAAAGGGGAATCCTGACCCGACAGCTGTGGCGGCCTTAGCGCTCCTGTTTCAAACGTAACGAGCCTCGACAGGAGGCCGGGTGACTCAGCCAGGCGGTCGATTTGGGGCGCGTGTCGATTCGGGGGGCGCTTTCCGGGGCGGTACCTTGTTGACGCCGTCGGCCATGGCCTGCAGGGTGAGCTCGCGGGGGCCGTCCACGGTCTTGCCGTCGTCGGTGGGTCCCCAGCTGGCGCTGTAAATGTCGACGACCTGTGGCATGTGGCTGATGGACGAGGCCTCGATCACGTCCGTCATGAAGGGCTGGTCCAGCATCCGAATGCCTGCAGGTCGGAGAAGAGACCAAGAAATAAAAAAATAAAACGAAAGGTTGATGACGTAAAATGGCTGTGCTCATATACAGCCGATGGGAGGATTCTCGCCTCTTGTTCATAGCAGCTTTCCTCTAAGGGCGAAGCCACACATTCTCCGACGAGATCAGTTGGCGTCACTCTCGCCTACCACAATCGGTCGCTTGTGGGCGTGATAAAATTTTTAAATGGGGGGGAAATTTAGGATCGTCAGATCTTTAACCTGATTGGTTACTACACCACGTTCTCCGTCCTTCTGGTCACTTCTCCAGCTGGTCTCGAGTCGGCAGCTATCCCAGAATGCCTTGCGAATGCGAAGACTTGGCTCCCATTGAGAATTAAATGAGGCGATTACAAATTTGCTTCTCGTCTGAGGACGTGTGGTTCCACCCTAAGTGCAGGAGCTCAAACTCAAATCCCGGGAGGGGGCTACTGTGTCTGCTGGTTTTTGATTGGTCCCTGCCCTTAAGTGCTTATTTTAAGCCACTGACCGGCTAAAGAGTCTGCACACCTTGTTCCCAAGGCCCTAAATTGGCCGCTGATTGAAAGGAAATCACAAAAAAAAAAAAACCTTCAGCCCCTCCAGCCCCTCCAGGACCGGAGTCTGAGACTCGTGCTGTGAGATAACTTTTCGCTCGGCCGCAAGTCACGCCGTGCCTGTTATATCTTATCTCAGGAAAGCTCCAGAGGGTCGGAGTAATTGCTGGAAGGCCTCTGTGGGCACACTCGTATTGTGTAAGACGGTGATTGAAGATTCTGTGTCTTTATCCTCCTGCCTTCGGAAAATGCCCTCTGCACTCTCGGTCCATAAGGGAGGGTGTGCCTCTTGTTTAATGATGGCTTGTTAAGCTAGAACCAAAAAGGAAGGCACTCTTTTCATGGAGTGCCTCCATTTTAGTTTTTTGGGGCATACTTGGATCTCAGAATTCTAAAATTGTCCAGCTGGAGAGGTAAAAAATATGAGATCTGACAGATTCTGCAAACCAGCAATCCCCTTCCTATGGTTCTCAGATCCTATTTATTCTCCCACCAAATTCATATGATATCAGGGTTTTACGGATGCCAGCTTCTTTGTACTTGCTGTTCCTGTTTGCTCTTAGTGGTGCCAAATCATCAGGGAATCGTGGGAAATGAAGTCCAAAGATGAACTGAGTTGAGTTGTCACTGCTTGTTTTTCCAGGGCATGATTTACAAAGCCAGCATCCAAAGGTCAGGAGGTGTGGGATGGAGATATTGTCCATTACCAAACAGTGCGCAAGGCTGTTAAATTTTGCTAGAACCTGCCTCTGTAATTTATCATCTGTCACCGTGGAAACAGCAGATGCAGCTGTAACTGTGTGAATCGATCCCGAGTCTGTGTGTGTAAGCATGTGTGTGTGTGTGTGTGTGTGTGTGTGTGTGTGTGTGTGTGTGTGAGTGTTTGTGGATGTGTTCTGACATACCTGCCACCTTTGAATTGAAAGCCACGCCCACACCACAGATGTTGTTATTGGCTGCAGCTGATACCTCACCGGCACACCTGGTTCCATGGCTGAAAAAAAAAAAAAAAAATTCTACTTACAGGTAAATGAATGGACAAATTTATGAGGTAAACTTTTCACTGATATCTATAAGTGTGTATTGGTTATTGATACATGGCAACTGAAACAACTATTGTATTGCATGTTTAATATGGTACAACATAGTTTGTGAGATTTCATGCTCTGTGCATTCAAATTCCATTTCCTGTACAGTGAATTAAACGTTAAGTCCCTTAAAAAATCTTTCACGATTCGCGGACCGACACGCGCGCGCCACCAACACAGTGGACTCCAGAACACGTCTATCTGTAAAGGGAAACCTGTCTCAATTTGCATAAATCCCACAATCCCCAGCCCTGAATATGTGCTTTGAAGGCCTGGCACTAATGCACTAGCATTTTTAGGGATTAATTAAAAACAGGGGGATTGATGGATTAGGTTTTATTGTTATTATTATTTTTTTTTTAAATACACTGGCAAGACCGGCGATTCCTTGGTAAGAGACCCCACGGATGCCTAGGAAAGCAGCGACCCGTTTCGCGGGATTCGGAATGTGCATCGCGGGCGGGGGGGGGGGGGGGGGGGGGGGGGGGGGGGGGGGGGGGGGGGGGGCGAACGCAGAGAGGAATGCGCCGAGCTACTGCAGCAGCCTCCTCCCGCATCCTGCCAGCCGCGGCCACAGAAGGGATGCTATTTATAAATAATCAGACTATTAGCTTTGCACACGGCACGCGGCTAGGGGGGCCGACCGCAAGATATTATTAATCAGCTCCAGATCGCTGCTGTCGCCACGGCGAGGGGGGACAGAGATGGAGAGAGAGAGAGAGAGATGAGGGAGGGAGAGACAGAGGGTGATGAGGGAGAGAGAGAGAGAGAGAGAGGGGGGAGTAAGACGAGGGAGAGAGATGAGAGACACACAGAGAGACAGATGGTGATGAGAGAAACAGTGAGAGAGAGACGACAGGGAGAGAGTGAGACAGAGAGAGCGAGAGAGAGACAAGGGAGAGTGAGACACGATGAAGAGGAGAGGGAAAGAGAGAGAGAGAGAGAGGGGGGGGGAGAAAATCTGGAAGCAGAGGAAATTAATCTTTGAGCTGCCCTTGAAGGAGAATCATATCATTCTGTAGGTGGAAGATGATGGGAGGGTGGGGGGTGGGGGGGGTTGGGGGGGATAATATGATCCCAGTGAAGAGGCCTGCTGGGATTTTTGCACACCGAGCAACGGCCAGTTATGACACCGGATCGACCTCCCTAAATGCTAATAATGGAGTACAGCATCCATTAAGGATCAGCCGGCATGGATTTAACACTCATCTGCCCCGAATTAACAGAGCAGGATGTGCACCTGACCAATCAGCTTTCGCCACAGAATCTGCTCAGACCTCAGGCATACTTCCCTGAAATCGATGTGCCCTGAACGCAGCCAAGCCCGGGTAGTGAAGTACACCGTGCCCCTTGCCCGGTAACTGAATTTAAAAAGCTCAATACTGGCATCAGGCTTATTCAGCAGACGGAATGCTCTGTTACGATTCAAACGATCCTTCCGTTGAGCAGGAAGTTCACACCGGATGAACGGTTTGCTGTGTTTTCGCAGCACTCCTACGGAGGTGTTGTGTGGGTGTATCCTCGTGGTGGGAATGTTGGCTCAGCAGGGTTGCTGCTCTACAAACATACCCATCATGAACTTGGGTTGCCCCCCACCCAACCATGCTGTCTCAGCAAACTCCTCCCTCCCTGCTAAGCCTACCCATGCAGTGATCGCGCCCATGCCTTAGTAGCCCGTTAGCGATGTGCTAACAAGGGGGCGAACGTTACCTGTTGAACCAGTCGTCCGTGTAGCGGGGGTAAGGGTAGGGGTCGTTGCTGCTGAAGTCGAAGCTGGCGTCGGCGTTCTGCAAAGAGAGGACAGTCGCTTTGGGAAAAAGTGGGACACCGAGGTGAGCAGAAGTGAAATTACAGACGCAAGCGACACGTTGGACGATCACACGCTGTCGCTCGACAGAGAACACGCATCAATGAGAACACGCGCCGTGAGGAGAACCTTCGCTTATCATACCAAACAGCCGATTCTCCGACACGTTCGGCAGTCAGATTTGCATCTCGTAAATCATCCCGGTAATCGCTTGTGAAAAATGATGATCGTAAAAATCAGAGTTTCTCCTTGGGAGGTAATGCACTGACACAGCGTGACTTTGCAGGGGGAACTAATACCTCGATTAGGCCCAGTTAAGGTGTTTAATTTCACGCAGCATAAAAAGTATAATAACGGCGCTGTTCTGAGAAAAAAAAAAAAAAAAAGCAAAAGGGAAAGCAGACGCTGTGAGCGTTCCTCGGTGAGCCGCGGATTCGTCGAGGTGCGATCGCAGCGCCGTCTGGGCTGGAACGATGCCAGCGACGGCTACGAAGACGACTCGCCGGCGAACTTCTCGGCATGGCTCCATCGTCGCCCAGCCACTCCAAGCCTGCGCGTTTCCGACGCGTTGTCTCGTCTCCCCGCCCACTTCATGTCCAAAAAGCATCCCTGAGTGAACCCGGAGCGCTTGACTCTTCTCATCAGTCATTAGAAAGCAGTATCTGAGTGTTCTTAGAATTCGTCCTTTGGCTGTAGGCTACATGGAAGTCAAGGAATCCACTTCCAGGCCTTCAATTTTGTCAAAAAAAAAAAAAAAAAATGAATAAATAAATAAATAAAGGAAACATCTATTTTCTCTACTTTCTTAGTTTTATTCTTTCATGTTATTTATTTATTTATGTGTTTGCTTGTTGGCTTTTTGTTTGAATTCACAAAGGACCCATCTTCATGCAGTCGTGTCTTTTGTACCTTGAAAAGAATTCTTCTGTGGTTTGGCGAACTACGGATTCAACGCAAGGTCCCTCCTGGGATGCAAGCACACACAGTATGGTATTTTAACCCATTACGGGGTAAGATGGCAAATTTGTGATTAGAATGTGAACTGAACTGAACATTCTAATGTTGATGTAACAATGGAAAGCAATAGAAATTTAAACAAAGGAGTTCAGGAACACTGACTTAGTTCAAAAAATATATATATTCAAAAATCCAAAGGGTTTTAACTGGCTGAAGTAGGGGTGGGTGTGTCACATGCTGTTCTGTGTCTGTCACTGTGCAATAGGGCTCGGTTCACAGTGACCTTTGCCTTAAGTTTTAAAGGCCAGCAGATATCCTCACTGCTTTGTCACCTGCTGTCTTCCAGTGTAAAAAAAATACCTAAAAACACAACCTCAGGCAACATTGCATGTTGCGTTTGAAAGAAACAGACAGTTCGTCGACACACAGTTTGATCTGAAGAAAAAAAAAAAACAGCAACACTACCACTCTGTGGTAGTGTAATCAATGCTAAGAAAACTGCATAGCAACACTCTGGGAAATGCATCCCGTGTTATTGGCAATGCGTCACAGGAGCGGAACGCAGCCATTTTGGCTCCCAAACCCATTTCAGCTCCCATTTGGTTCCATTCTCTGCCAGACTGCATGCCGGAAAGCACAATCACCAGCTTTATTCAAGGTATAACTACGGAAAGCACAATCACCAGCTTTATTCAAGGTATAACTACGGAAAGCACAATCACCAGCTTTATTCAAGGTATAACTACTATGCTGGCTAATGGATCGCTCTCTCTCTCTCTCTCTCTCTCTCTCTCTCTCTCTCTCTCTCTCTCTCTCTCTCTCTCTCTCTCTCTCTCTCTCTCTCTCTCTCTCTCTCTCTCTCTCTCTCTCTCTCTCTCTCTCTCTCTCTCTCTCTCTCTCTCTCTCTCTCTCTCTCTCTCTCTCTCTCACACACACACACACACACACACAGGACGAGTGTAGTTGACCACTTAGATGGAAAAGGATAAGCCTACTGCATTTGGATACTTGGCCTTACACCTGAAGAACAGCTTTTTCAAACCAGGTTGACTTTCAGATGCACAGAGCAATATTTGGTGCTTTAAACGTGATTGAAAGCCTACGTGTACTTTTTTTTAAAATGAATCTAATTTACGCTAATTTTACTCATAGTATAAACGATAGTACATATTCAAGCTTGGTTAGAGGTTAGAGAGTTATTTCACAAAGCTCTACCACACAGTAGATCCCATGTGAGCCGTGCAAAAGCCGATTCCCCGCAATTTACCTTGCGGTAAATCTGAACTGCTACCCACGGGATTCAGTTCAGAATCGTTTTTTTTTTTTTTTTTTTTTTTTTTTTGCAGGAGCGCGCAGGACGTGATTCCTGTGGCGAATTGACATCACTTGTTGCCATGGCAACTCTATTATGATAGAAGATGAAACTCATATTTTAGCAACTGCAGAAAGGCCCCCAATGGCTCGACGACAACTAGCCACGTTCGGCACCATTCTCGACTGAAAGCGCTCGGCGAAATTCCACCTGGAATCCTCATGGGGTGGGACGCACTGTGCCGAATTCCTTCCCCCACAATAAATAAATAAACAAATAAATAAATAAATCAGCTGATTACACAGATTGTATCTCAACACAAGCCTTATTAGACTGTTATAATAATTTAGCTTTCAATTTAGCTTTCAAAAGTTAAAAAAAAAAAAAAAAAAATCTCTGCCTTTAACTACAACAATAACTTTTAAAAAGAAATTACTATGCTACAATTAGACACAATTCACATCTTTTTTTTTCTACACTACCCTGCCTTCAATAATATTGCTTGTCACTGCTATAACGTGGACGACAACACATCACGACCGTTTTGAGCTTCACGTCCATTCGACGCACCGTGAAAAAAAAGAAGAAGCTCGGTGGAAAATTGAAAAAAAAAAAAAAAAATGCTAACGTGCTCCGTATGCTAACGTGCGAGGGGGAGCCGCCGTGCGCTAACGTGCTCGAGCGCGACGCTGTGAATTATTCATCGCCCTTCCAGCAACCCGCCCATTAAGTGGGTTCCGAGCAAGAGCGATACGCGCTCATTATCGGGGAGAATTCCCCTCGTTAGGAGCGGAGGGCGCTGCCGTGACTCACCGTGCGCGCCGTGCTCGAAATGTAAAATATCCGCACGACCGGGTGCGCGCGCAGTCTCACGTGTGCCTGTCATTCGCCGACAGAAGGAAGAAAAAAAAAATGAAAAAAAAAAATGTGGAAAATCTAATAGTCGACGCTCGCCCTGACTGGGTCTTGTGGGGCTCAGGAGAGGTAGCACGAGTTTAATAAGCGGGTTTTTTCAGTCCTGTGCTGCTGGGAAAAAAATTCAACCCTCTCGGCGTGCAGGCATGTGTTCAGCAGAAGCACGGACATGGTCAGGGAGGAGGTTATTTTTAGATTCTGACTCTGTCATTTGCGTCCTGGAGCATGACAAGGGCTTAGCCCCCCCGATAATGATACAGGTAATTAAAGAAAAATAGGCTACACCTGATGGGGGGGGGGGGGAACAATCTCTGCTTCAGTTCCCTGGCTGGGTCTTTAGCCTAGAATGTTCCACCATGAATGTCATTGTTTTTATTTCCAACCGTCCTCAAACGGTTTGACGAGAGCAACACCCCCCCCACAACAATGTTTGCTGGAGGCTCGTTTCATAAAGGGCCAGTGTGTGATTGGCTTAATGTGTGGAGGATGAGGAATAATCGTTTGGCCCGTAATTTATGCCGTCCCCCCTCGCCAGCGCAAAAAAAAAACAACAAAAAACAAACTCCTCCGGGACTCCTCATTAATATGCAGCGTTCGCACCGTCATGTGACCCGGAGCGGTGTTGCGTAACGCACGGGAGGCGGCTCCATTTCGAGCGACCGAGCCGCTACGCGTTCTTCGCCGCCGCGCTGTCAGCGCCCCGCCTGCCTTTCCCGTTCTGCGCAAAACAGACGCGGCGCTCTCGAGATATCGACCCGAAGGTCCCCCCGTCTGCACGACGGTCCTTGGACCACAAAACCGAGAGACGGAGAGAGAGGAAAAGAAAAAAAAATGCCACTGCTGCATTCAAAAAAAAGATTCAGCCCGGATCAATCTCTCATTGTCGTGTCAAGGAAAGCTTTCATTTATTTTGAAACCAGGAGACGCGGCGATAGGGAGTATATATCGAGCAAGCCGAGCAAACTGGGACTGGCTTGGCTCGGTGCCTCCAGCTGGATCCATAGAGAAAACACGGAGGCCTGCCAACTGACAGAGGAGCTTGGAATCCAACTGGCGGTCGGCACCTGGCCTGTGTTCCTGCGCTGAGTGCGCTACCTCATTCTACACAAGCACTGCAACGGCAGCGAGGCGATCGGGAAACGCACTGAGAAACGGCACCGAAGGGAGAATACTGTGTACTTACGTAATTAGAGGCGAGATCCGGGTGTAAATAGTCGATTCCTGTTGTTGGGGGGAGAAAAAAAAAAAAAAAAACACAAGCAATTTTTAGGCACAGAACCAATGAAGAAATGGCAGAGCCAGAAACAGGTTTTAAGCAAACATGGGTAAAAGGTCCCATTTAGTTAAATAAGAAATAATGCCATACAGTATTCTACTGGTGAACGTTGGTGACATCACCGGGCTCAGGGCTGGCTTACATCAATGAAGTCTACTCTAAATGCATCTTTTTTTGGATGGACACAAATTGCAACAAACAAACAAACAGACACGCAAGCCCGCGCCCTTTAATTGCATGTGTATCGCTCCACATAATTACAGCGTCGCACGAGGGGGCGTACGGCACGTACCGTCGTCCATGATCGCTATGGTTACCCCTTTCCCGGTGTAGCCCAGCTCCCAGGCCTCGGCGACGTTCAGGTCCAGGCCGGGGGTGCCGTCCGCCTGGCCGGTGTTAATCTGATCAGACAGAGCAATACGGGGAGGCCACATGAGACCAGAGGCGTCCCCACATATGCGCAAATTGCAAATTAACGAACGCACAGGGGGGGAGACGGCGGGGGAAGATAAATGTCACCGTCTCTCTCTCCGTGTGCGCTCGGCTACTGTCCGTCTGGTCACATAGCGTAGCGCTTACGCTAACGGGCTAAATAAGCAAGCGCTATATAAATAAAATAAATAGGCCACACCTCGGTAGGCACTGCCGAGGAGAGTGGAACAGCCAAAACCTGGAGGAGGTAAGCAAGCCTGCTAATGATGTTTAAAATAAATAAAACTAAATAAAATATAAATAGCTTGTGTTAAATAAGTGCTTCAAAAAAATTACTGAACGCAGGAAATAGCCACGTATCCTGACACAATAAAGTGAAACGTGTAGTCAAGCGGGCAACGATGGCCGCTGTGTGTAAATATTAATTTGAGTTCCAAGATTTGTGATGTTAGCGGTCACTTACCAGGTACCACTGTTTGGAAAACAGTGGGTCGTTCATATTGGTGTCGATGTTATTGAGGTCTCTGTATCCTCTCTTTGTCCGAGAAAATCCCTCCTGCTGAATCACATTTTTCACCTGTGGAAATATAAAAAAAATATTATTATTATTATTATTATTATTATTATTATTATTATTATTATTAGTTGTAGTAGTAGTAGTAGTGTAATACACTATAACCAGATACAGACATTTTAGATAGATGAAGTACACGCTACAAGGTTTGTAGACACATACTTATTCCTTGCGTCTATGTAAAAGGGGGGGGGGGGGGGGGGGGGGGGGGGGGGGGGGGGGGGTAAATAGCAGGTGCATTGATCTGGCAGCATGACTCTAATTCACTGTTACTGATTTGTGTTGAAATGAGGAAGAGGAATGGTTTACAGTAGAAATGGCCAGACTTAAAGCTCGATTTACCTTTATTTAAGGTCTTAGAATGTGCAAAAGGTGCTCATACCAACAAAACTAAACCTTCAACTGATTTCACAGGATCGCTCTCTCTCTCTCTCTCTCTCTTTCTACAGTATTTATGCTAGTTTCCTATAGATTGTCCACAGCATTAATCCAGTAATACTTGAACATGAATGGTATGTCCTTGTACAGATGATGTATGTGACACAAATGCTGGCCTTGCATCACAATACCTGTCTAGTTTTATTATTTACTTATGTATTATGTTTTTTTTTTTCTCTTTGATCCACATTTGTAATTCAAGAGGTGCTCGGTAAGAACAAGGACAAACAATGGATTTTCATTCCCCTTCATCTTCTGCATAGATACGTTGGGCCTCATTCACGAAACGTGCGTACGATCACATTAGATCGTAAACGGTGTGTAAAAACGTTCACAGGGAATATTTTGCCATTTATCACTTTTTTCTTTTCTTTATTTGTTCATGGCCATTTCCTTATGCGAATCACATACACAGGATTGCACATAAAATTTACAAATAGGCAGCATTCATCATCTCGTACATGTGAGACATGCACAAAAACAAAGGTCTGCTCATGTGTCATGGATCTCATATCGGTTTTTTGGTAGGATTTAACATTTTTAAGAGCAAGTGTAACACTGATTTAAGAAAGGTTTTGTGAACAAGGCCCATTATTTTTTCCCTCCAAATCCTTCCACGGCCATCGTACACTTTGTCCCCACAGGAAAGAGTGCATCGGTACTCCTTCATTTTAGTTTGTTGGGCCAAATCCCATCGCAGAACGTCAACCGCCTTTTTGCGTTTGTTCTTTTTTGAAATCCGTGGCTTTGGTGACGGTTCTGTGCTGGATGAAGAACGCGGCCAATCAGCTGTGGCCCGTCGGTGAAAACCTGGCTTAGATCAAAGGAAGACAACGTACGGCTTTTCGGGATGAAATGCGCCATAAAAAGGGTCTTCGAGAGCAGTTTGCGCTAAAATGTTTTGGAGTCATACCGAAGCAGGGCACTCTGGATTATTTTATTGTCATTATACTGCTATTTATTTGGAGGGGAAGGAGCATGATATTATATGTACTGCGGAATAAATTGGGTTATACTTAATATTGCATTATGACTCAGGCGGAGTGGCCATGACAGTAAAATAATAAGGATATCTTTCCGTTCGTTGATCGCGTCTGCAAAAGCATTCATCTACCTGCAGAGTTTCCTGTGCCGCAGCCAGCTGTCGATGAGAAGGGTCTGTCCAGCGTCAACATGTGGGCATGCATTTGCGTTAATGTGTGCTCGCCTCATATTCAATAAAACATGACTCAGTGGAAAAGGTTTGCAAACGTGGTGCTATAATCATAGTCTGTCATTTTATAAACCCCACTATACAGTAATATCATGTAATGACATAATATCAAATTATACATTGCTATTTTAGGCAACAGTGAAAGTATCTAAGTATGAACGTGATAAACCACAATTTACTGTGCTGTTGAATGAGAATAAACCATGGGTGGGCTGATGTAATGTTGTCTCTCACGGCATGACCAAGTCACGACATGAACACAGAAGACATGAAAAGAAATCAGAAACCCGGGCGCATTAGCACAAGTAGCAGACCGTGGCCTGCTTATCTGACTGGCACTCTGAGCAGGCAATTTAGCCTTTTTTAAAATGGCGGGTTGACAGCATCTGCATCTTTAGAAAACGCCCACGCGTGCTTTAGCTGAGGAAGGGGGGGACCCGCGCGTTCCCGCTGGCGGGAAAACGGAGTGAATTACGGAGCCGACCTCGAAAGGGCCGCCGCGGAGCAAAGTAGCTGCTTGTCACCTCGCCACGCCGGTCAGATCAGGATACACTGGGCGCCCACAATGCACTGCACAGTCAGAATTCAGCCATTACAGGATGACGCTGTCACAGAATCATCCGCTCCCCCCCACACACACACACACACACATAGATCAAGCGTATATGTGTTTTTTTCTGTACAGTTACGAGTGACTAAGCACAAGGACAGGCCATTTAACCTTGACGCGCGCGAGGCGACTTCTCTCCCCCCGCCCCCCGCAGTCGCGTTCTCGCCGAACGTCTTTCAGACGCCGAGCGCAGGCTAGCCGCCGCCGCCGCCGCCGCCGTGCATTTGCATGTCGGCAGACAGGCTAACGCGCGTTAGCGTCTCTCTGCGCGTCGCAGTTCACATGCGGACCCGCAACGCGGCGGGATATTTTTTTACGGAGGAAATTCAGGTCCGGTCCCGGCTTTAAGGGCACATGTTGTGGAACTTCAACCCGAAATGCTCTGTGTTGCAAAGGCCTGGTGTGCATATATGTTTCTTTTTTCTTTTGGAGGAGGCTTCTTGAATTTTGCTGATGGATGATTAATACATGGAAGGACAGCTCAGCTTTTCGCAGTTCATTGTAAATTGAGCTTAACGTCAGGTTTGCGGATTCCTATGGTACTTGGCTGGACTGCCAGTTTCACAGAAAATAGAGGCTTTGGCAGGTAAAGCCGGTAAAAAAACATCAGCATAAGCAAGTTCCAGAATTCACAAGCTGCTCTGGAGAAATGCATCAGCTGAATTAACTGGACTGCGAGTGGCAATAATGCATGCATGCACACACACACACACACACACAAAGATTTATCCTCTCTCTCTCAGACACATATACACACACACACACACACACACCGGCACATGCACACACACACACAAAAGGTTCATTCTCTCTCTCTCTCTCAGACACACGTGCACACACACACATATAGAGAAGATACATATTATCTCTCACACATACAAAGGTACATTATGTCTCTCTGTCTCTCTCTCATGCACACACACACATGCACACACAAAGATACATTCTCTCTCTGAGACACACACACACACAGTGCAATGTCACAACGAACAGCTGTAGGTACAAAATGACTTGCTATTAAGTGCTGCACTGAAAATTCAATTATTCAAGCACATTCTTGCCTTGATTATTACATTTGCCTGCCCTCCTCCCTCTTGCCTGTACGGTAAAACAATGAACAGCAAACAAAAAATGCAGAAGTGATGCTAAAAATATGACCTCCTCCCTCGATTCTGATTTAATTTTGCCCTATGGGACATCTGTCTCCCTAAAATTCTGAAGCTACACAACTGTCCTCATCGTTCTAATAAGCCGTTATCAAATCTAAGTTATTTCTGGAAGCACAGCGACTATAATGATGTTACATTATGATAAACTGAGCAGAGTAAACTATAATTTGATTTTGCGGACAACTATTGTTTTAGTTTTAGTATGCTTGGGGAACAAAGGGGTGAGAGGCCTATCAGTATATATAGCAATCATATCAAAAACATGCATTTCTTACAGCTACCAACAGCTCCCTGTTGAATGTTAAAGTTGACTGTTATCATAATAGTAAGGCCACACTTTTTTATGCTACTATCGAGGCCCCTACACCATTATGTAGGGGCCTCCAAAAACCTAACCTGGACTGTCCCAGGGACAGTTGAATTTTTCAGAAACTTCAGTTGCACAAAAAAATCAAATATTTTTTTTTTCCCCAAGGTGAAAGAAAAAAACCACACGGCTAGCTGTAATGACCAAGACCAGATTGAAACTGGATGCGAATACTGCTCCCAATGAGGGTCACTCCAGTGGAGCACATTCTGAATAATAACACTGATTCTACAAATATAACATCCCATAATTTAAGAAGATACTGCGTCCATGCAAGTGGTTGCATCATTTGTAGTCCATTTGTGAAATTACAAATGTAAGAAAATAGCATCGCTCAGCAAGACATTGAATTCACAAGACCATAGTCATTTACTTATAAAGGTTAAAGAGCTCGCTCTTTTCAATCAAATCCAAAATGTAATGGTTAGCACTGCCAGGGAAACGAGAGTTGAGACAAGGACAGGTAAGAGAACCAGCTCCTCAGGTTTAAATTGGTCCCACAATTCCTCGCTGGCGAGTTCTACAAGCCTACAAGCACGGTGATCGTGAGCCTGTGGAAATCAGTGGACAGTAATGACCGTGGCTCTTACACAGGTGAATTTATGCTGCAGATATAAAAATTCTATATCTTTCTGGCGTACAACAGGATAACACACATCTCTTTTGAAGACCTTTTGTGATGACGGCAGTTATCTTTTAGACCCCAGGCTTTCCTTTTTATTACCGGCAGTACTAGAACCATCTAGATTTTAAAAAAAGAACGGTCACCGGTTTTAATGACTTAATCTAGAATTATTATTGGTCCAAATTATGTAATTTCATATTTTGTTGTAAATTGGATTGCCTGCCTTTTAATTGCAGCTACAAGCAGGTATATTGATTGAACGGTACCTGAAGTCATACAGAATATGCTTTCATTAATTATTTGTATTTTTCTTTCTCAGCCAAGAAAAACAAAACACCAAAAAAAAAAACACATGATGTCTGATGACAGCTCCGTGTCAAGGATCTCCACTCTTCTTAACCGTCCGATGCATTGTTCTCCGTTTTATCTCCGAAATCAGAGCGGGGTCTCCCCCTGCCTCTCCCGTTGGGGGGCGTGAAGCTTTGAGGCACACAGAGCGGAGGAGGTTGCCAGATAAAGCTTTAGCCTCGCCTTTGTTCTGCCGCAGATAGAGGCTGGTAATTAAGCGCGCTCCTTTTTGGGGAAGAGCCGTCGCTCGCATCACAATAGGCACAGCGGGCCACCCAATGAGCTCGGCCGATTCTGAACCAGAATTAGACGCAGCGGTCGGAGTACAGAGAGCCAGGCCCCTGGCGTTCAGAGGGAAACAAGGTCGTAT
Source organism: Anguilla japonica (assembly GCA_025169545.1). NCBI lineage: Eukaryota > Metazoa > Chordata > Actinopteri > Anguilliformes > Anguillidae > Anguilla > Anguilla japonica. The sequence goes on from CM045884.1 coordinate 5,856,728, forward strand.
GCAGACATTTTGTTTTGGTTTTTCTTTCCTTTGTTTCCAAGTCTCGGGTTCATTCTTGTGTAAGAGGCAATTTAAACTGAGAGGTGCCTGTAGCCAAATAAAAGTCTAAATATGTAACGGGCTGTAATTGAATAGGACAAAAACAGGCAATCCAGCAGTGGTTTTTTGATGAGAGGAACTAGCGCTGAGTGGTGTCATAAACTACGAGTGTTAGCTATAGCTGTAATTGAATTCTCATGTCTGTAGGTGGTCTCCATCACTCACATTGAATCAAAAATTCAATATTCCACTCGGTCTCTCAAGCTTATAGTTGTTAACAGTATGAGAGAACTGTTACTGGCGCATTCATTTCAATTAATAACAGCTAATATATGGAGGAGGCTTTCAATTCATTTTGGCGACGCCACTGTTTTCATTCAGATACAAACCACTGAGGTCACAAAACCTGGAAACAGAGTGGTGTACATCACACATGGGGACTGTGGGAAGGCTCACAGGTTACGTCACATCCTTCCTCCCCTTACCTAACAGACGCTCCACATCACTGCCCATAAATGGGAACTTATCCGTGAGACTAGTCGCGATAAGGCCATCAATGGCGCCCCTCTCCCCTTGCTCCCCCCCCAGATCCACCCCCGACCCCCTCCTCCAGCCGTTCTTGTGTCTTGCTTGAGGTGTCACTACCAATGCTACAGATTCAACAGACACTCGACTCCTGTGTTCCTTCCGTCCTCTCGCCTTCTAAACTGCAGGAAGTCATGGCTGGCAACAGGAGTCGGTTTCCGAGCTACATCATATTTACCCAGGGCTTCTGCCTATGCCACTCTAGCCATATCTATAGGTTTGGGGGGGAGACCAGGAGACATCAGCCCCCAATATTTTCATATGAAATGGTACCTTGACCAGCTGGTATGCTCGTCAGACTTGGCATTTGACTATGTGAGACTAGGTGGTCCAGAGTTGAAATTAAACCCACGCCTCTTGGTATTATGCTTTATTCCCTATTTTATTCTGGTTTTGGAACGGCTTATCATGTTCACCTGTTGCCACGGCTTCCACTTTCAGGTAGGGGGGGCAGGCAAGCGCTCGACCCCCTTCAGAAAAATATGTGACATCAAGCCTCTTCTTTGTTTCACAGTGCAGACCGCAAGCCAAGGTAGCACAGACGTGAGTCAGAGGAAGATGCTTCGTGCGCAACTTGTGAAAGCGCACTGTGGGCAACCGATTGACCAGCAGGGGTCACTGGTGAGCGGTGAGACACAGTCACACCTGTCTCTCTCTTAATTGGACTGATGCGTTCAGGGCCGCAGCCATGAATTCCCAGGCCCAGGATAAAATATACCCCCCACCCCCCCAATATACTCTGTAATAAATGAAAAACAGTTACTGCTCGTATCCTGGGGCCCCCTTGGACCTGGGCAGAGGACAAAGTGTCCCAGCCCCCCCCCCCCCCCCCCCCCCCCCCCCCCCCCCCCCCATCTGCAGCCCTGGGTCTTTATACGAAAAGAAAAGAAAGGAATGAAAGGCCCGTTGCATCATTGTTAAATGCAAACTTTCGCTTTTATAATGTCCCTTTTTATACAGTGGCTCCCTCTTATTATCCTCATTCCTCATCACAGTTTTGCAAATGTGTGGCATTTGTAAGTCCTCTTGTCTCCCTGTTCACTTTTTGTTGATTATCTATCATAGCCTCTAGCATCTATCCTAACAATAACATTGTTTTGTAGGGCTCCCTGAAAAACCATATTTCTATCTCAGTGCTACTCATCTAGATAAGGAAGGATAGGTAAAACCGTAAAATGTCACAGCGAAATGTCACGTTTTTATCAAACCTATCGCTTGCTTGACACCGCCTCTCTCCTATTGTCTTAATTGTATCCTACTTAATTTTCTGTATTTTTATACTTGATAATAAACAAACACTCCCCAGTGACTTAAGAGAATTAATCAAGCTTCTGGGGAAGTAATATAGGTAAGAATTACCCAGAACTGAGAGGAAGCAGGGAGTTCAATCAATACTCTACTCCCTGCTGGCACTGAAAAGACTCATCTCCCCCCCCCCCCTCTCTCTCTCTCTCTCTCTCTCTCTCATCTCTCTCTCCTCCCTCATCTCTGCCTGGGAGAAAGCATCCTCAGCTTTCAATAACAAATTTAAACCCCCCCCCCGAGGTAAAATATATCTGTTTATTTGTTTATTAAGTGAGATTTATTTGGGCGTTTTTATATTTATAATTAAAGCAAGGCTCATCCAGTCTTGCTTTCAGAAACTTAAAGGCAAAAAATACCTTTAAAAACAGGGTGATTCATTTGTTTTTCCCACTTGAGTGGGCTAGATTTAAAGTGATTGATGTCAGTGAGACTCTCCACTGACGGCATATAATGTGTACTACTTCGACCATCGTAGAATTCACTCAAAATGCTCTTTTTCAGGCTTATACTTTAGATGCCATAACTATGATGTCACTACCTGGCCGGAGATGGAAGCAAAGTGGCCATAGACGTTTTTCATTTGGGCAAACAGAAGCATCCTTACTGAAAAGCACATAACGAAGCATTTTTCTTTTTTTAAAGGCTTTTTGAAAATCAAAAAAACCCATTTTCCATGTAATCCCTTACACAGAAAAAAGAGAACCTTGGAAGACTCATGAGCTACACCATATTTTAAATAAGCCACTAAGATTTTAATTAGCTCACCGCAGAGGTCTCCTGAGTCTAACACTTCCAGTCACTTTTTGCGACGAAGAAAAGTGAATAATGGAGAGACAGCTATTTGTTAAATTGTATTCGAAAAGGTGGGGGCCCCATTCGAAGGACTTTTGATTATTCTGGTTTAACTGCACTGCATGTATTAGCGAAACAAACCGAATGACATTTATCCTGATTTACCAGACAAACCTTCGAATAAAAGGGCAGCTCATTTCTTGCTCAAACAACCCCTCTGCAGACGACCTGGATGATGAGAGTTAGGTGGCGATGCTCAGGGATGTATTAGAGTGTAATAAATAGCCTTCCGTTGGGTTTTTTAAATTTATTTATTTTTTTATACGGGCTTTTTATGGCACCAATGTGTGCGAAATAAATGAAGCGGCTCCTGTTTGCCCGTCTTTTTTCAGATGTTTACCGTGCCCAATGATAAGAGAGCGCGTGCGAATGTGTCAGCGGAGGCAAGCCGAGCGTGACCGTCGCAATCTCGTACGCAGGTATCCACGACGATCGCGGCGGCGACCGCGCGAATGGAACGCGATTGGCCTTTCCGCTCTTCCCGACTCTCCTGTCGTGTCGTTTCTTTCTCCGTTCTCCTCAGCTCAAGGCCTCGTCGCGAGACTCCATAACCTTTTTTCTTTTTGGATGAAAGAAATCTAGCATGCTCTTTTCCTTCTTCTTTCCATTTCCTCCCCACCCCACCCTTCCATTCTTTGTTTGCAATACAAAAAAAGAAGAAGAAAAAAGATGAACTAGCTGTACGAGCTCTCTATATACTGCACTGGCTCCTGAGAATTTTATTAACTCCACCTGGTATTGCTCTATTGAAGGTTCACTTTTTCTAACCTGTTCTCTGAGCCTCATTGGTGAAAAGGGGCTCAGTAAAGGACCTACACAATTCTTACGTGGTCCTGTGGAATGACCTCATACTGGAATGACATACATGTTGTAGAAATCAGGAAGAACAACAGTTGCTGCCATTGAGCAGCAAATAGAGAATGCAGGGTGTTTACCTGCAAGATAATAATGGTCCTCAGGCTCCTCAGTGATTAACTTTTTAAAAAATGTACTTATTTCTTAGATGTCGCCTACTCATCCAGAACGACCCGTGTGGCAGCATCACTTTGTGCATTCACATTAAATAATGGTCTCTGTAACAAAGAAATTCATTTTCGTCTTTGTTACAGACAGAGAAATGTTAACTCAAAAATTTTTTTTTTCCCCATTACTGCTAAATTAATTTAATTTGATGTGCAAAAATGCCAGAGCCTCCACACAGGATGAAGTCAAGTTTAAAAAAAAGGTTCCAGTGCTAATGGGGGCATCTTTATCAGTCAATTATGCAAAGCAATAAATCACAGGTTTTTAACCACATTCTACAATATGGCAACTTTCAACCAATAGTCTTTGATGCTTTATATGTTTATCTCAGGGCATCATTCTCTGAATTAATGCTACGTTGTTATTTTAAATGAGTGATACACATGTTCAGTTTAAGTGATCATTTTTGTTGCATGAGCAAATGTGTTAAAATCAGTTGCTGGAGGTAACAGAAGACATTTTAATTTGGGATATGCATGTAAGGCACTTTAATTATTACTATCATTATTATTATTTATTTTTTTGCAAGGCTTAGTGTTTGGGGAATTTTGCATGAAAAATATTAGACCAAATATACAATATAATAGACCCAAAAAAATGTATTCTCTGTTTTATGGTTACATTTATTTTTTGAGCCTAAATGTTTCATCTTCTTTAAAGTATTCATGAAAAAAAAAAAACAACTTAGTTCTCCCGTTATTACTAAAACCGGGCACCATCATATGGTAGCAGTCTTCCGATCCAGCCAATGTCTTTGTGTTCCGGGCCGTTTCTATGGGAACGGGATGCGAGGGGAGGCTCACCCTGTGGTCCTTCTCCAGGCGCTGCCTGAGCTGAAGACTGCGCCTCCTCCTGGTTTGGGTTAAATCCTTGGGGTAGAAGTGGAACAGGTCCTTGGCGAAGGGGAGCTGTGTTGGGCGAAGGTGAAGAAATAGTCAGTCTCCGTGCCGGGGAAAAGGGCGAAAAATCACAGACAGGGTCTCTCAGCAGAAAAAAAAAAACAAAAAACTAAATGAATCACCTCAGGAAACAAAGAATCTTTTCTTTTTCTCTACTGTTTTTTCCCCCCTTCGTGCAGTTCATCAAAATGAAAATTCTCCTCGTGCTGTAGTGATAGTTGCCAGGTGTCGGGTGCAAGGTAATGGGGCTTGAACGTAATGAGCAGATCAGAACAGATCTGTCCGTTTGATATAATGAAAAGCTATGGTCGTACTGGTGGGCAGGGAGAAGGAAGGGGGCCATCCTTTAAAATAGTCTGGTTGAGTCTGCGTTGTACTTCACCTTACTGTCTGGTGAGCGAGGCAGTGCATTGCATACAAAGCACGCGCTCTGGCATTTGACAGAGCAAGTCCGTCAGAATTGAAATTTCCCATTCATTGACAAATTGACGGTTACAGTTTTTGACATGAGGATACAGACCGTGAATCTTTGATACATTATTAAAAGGACGGATGAGTGAACCATGAAATCTGGCCCTTGAATCTAAATCCAGTCCTGGCTTTTTTTTTCTCCCAGAAGATTAACTGAACAATTAGCACTGCTGATTGGCTAGACTGCCTTCACACCTGACTCCCAGGTAACAGGATGGTGAAAAACCAGCCGTTTTTGGCCCTTGGGGACCATGATTCCAGGATTTCAGTAACAATGACTTACACATTCTATTGGGACGAATTTAGAATAGTTTCTAATTTTTTAACTCATATTTTAGGTTATATCTCAATGGTCTGAAGGTACGAAATTAATTGGAAGACTAGCTTTAGGAAGACTAGCTCTGCCTCTCTGCACTGTTCTGTTCTCCGGATTTGATGCAATTCCAAACCATTACTAAAAAACACTGCCAGTGCAACACATTAAAACGAGATGCTGTAAATGCAGTGTGGAGCAAGGCCAAGCAGCATGCTTTTAACACAACGACAACGGAACAGAGACTGCCCTATAGTGCCGGAACAGCCAACAGCCTCTGTGAAGAGATGCATTATGATATTATATATATATATATATATATATATATATATATATATATATATATATATATATATATATATATATATATATATAATAGGGGATTAGATAGCAATTTGGACAACAACAACATGGAATTGTTGGTTGTGTACTTTAAGAAAAAGCTTCAAAGACAGGCCATTTTTAAGTGGTTAGAAAATTAACTAATTTTCAAAAAGTGTAACGCTCTCCTGTAAGTCATAAGGAGAAAAAGGAAAAAAAAATATTCATTTTAACTGTGTTTGTTTAAATATTGTTTTATTATCATGACCAGAAACCATTCTGTCGTATGTTACCTGAAAGCGCTTTCGCACTGGCTATTTCTTATTTGGGGAAGGTATTTTTAGTCCGTGAAGCCGAAAACAATATCCATGGTAAACAGTTCACGCGTTCGCTTTCATCCGATCGCGCGCATTAGAGGTCTTTAGGTGGGGGGTACTGTGAGTTTTCAATTATCCGGCTGGACTGGATACATCCCAGGGGAATCTTTAAAAACCTGTTGACTCAGAAGGTTCTAATTCCCTACAGAATTGAGACAGGATTATTGCAGCTTTTTGTGTTTCTATGACCTCTTTGTGGATCTACAAATATCCCCTGGTTCATGTTTGAGTGTATTTAATTCATGTAGTGGGCTTATGTATTTGCATGTATTTACTTACACCGTTTTTTTAAAGATGGGAATCAAGTATTTTATTTTAGAAAAGCAATCAATTATCATCATTTGCAATTGTAGCTAAATATGAAACAAAGGCACAATATATATATATATATATATATATATATATATATATATATATATATATATATATATATATATATATATATATATTATAATGACAGCTATTCAATGCAAAACAGGTCGTGTTCCCAATATAAAATCTGATGAAGGACCATTGTTGCATAAGGAATGACATAGCTCCAACAATTTATCATTTCTAGTGCCAAACGTCATATGCTATTTTCAATGCTTCCAGAAACTATGCATCGCGCAAAAAATAAATATCTTATCTGTAGTATTCAACCCATAATTTAAGACATGAATCAGAACACCCATTTATCCCTTCGATTTTATAATAGAAATGCGCGGTATTGCAACTTTCAACATATTTTAATTGTTTAGCGGAATTATTTTTGGACGCGCGTCTCCTTACCTTTCGGGCACTGTCAAACCCGTTTTCCGTTGCAAGTTGGTGGGCTTCATCCTCAGTCTGTTCATGCAACTCAACCAGAAAATGATTTGTAAAAATACCTTCTTCTGTAGATGCAGTAGCAGAAACCGTGACGATCAGCAGTATCAAGGTGACTGTTGCCCCCTTTCTGCTAAATTCGAGCATCGTGTCTCGATGGGGTAAGGATTCTACTTCTACGAATGGGATGCTTCAAGAAAAGAATTCCTGCTTCAAGTCCTGAATTAACGGCTCGCGGGATACATCGCGTCCTCTCTGGTGGACGCGGATCAGCTGAAGTTGGAAGGGTCCGAACGGTGCAATGTTGTTGTCGGAAGAGGCTGTAAGCTTGCGTCGCGTTGCCAAATATGCACAAACCCTTTCATCTATAATTCATCAGCGCGGTCTAGAAGGTCTTCTCCGCGTGACGTTCCACTGAACACTGTCCAATGAGCTCCGGCGGGTGTGTCCGCCATACCCCTCTTGTTTGGATGGAACCGTCACTTGCAGATGCCGAGGAGTGAGGGTAGTTTCAGCACCCTGGAGAATTCCTTTATTTTATGCAAGCTACTGGTCTGCCTATCAGGCGGGAGAGAGAGAGAAAAAAACGGAGATCCCAAATATAGACTGGCACAATGATTGCATCATCTCCTAGGGCTGGAAGACACTGACAGCTATGGTGCAATTGAATTTTTTACTTTAAAAAAAGAAGGCCATCAATTTGAGCTTATAAACCAGATACACATGAGACACATTCAATTAAATCCGTTATTGTAGCATGCATAATCGTATATAGATATACAAATCTATATGATCATATCTGCAATAAAGCCAAAAAAGGACAGTACCACTGAAGGAGAGTGTAGGTTGGGATGGTAGAAAACCAGCAAATGATGCTGTGTGTGGGTGTGAGACGGTAGGAGGTGCCCTGGTGCAAGGGTCTGTCCAGATCAGAGTCTTCTGAGAAGCTGAGGCTGGTATTTGCATAAAACACTAGCAGTGTTGTTCTCTCATTTCCCCTCTCTGTGCAATAGCAGCACGCTTTCCCTAAACTGTTCACTGGCAAAAGAGAAACCAACCGGGAAGGTCAGTCCAGTCTGTTGTAACATTATTTAATCGGGCCGTCAGGTTCCTGTTTGTGTGTGTATGTGTGTGTGTGTGGTTATGTGTGTGTGTATGTGTGGTTGTGTGTGTGTGTATGTGTCTAGGGTCTCTTGCTTGACGTCATCATGGTCGTGACCCATTCTGTCCTCCAGGCAGAGAGAGCGAGAGAGTGAGAGAGGGAGTGAGAGACAGAGAGTGAAAGAAAGAGAGGGAGTGAGAGAGAGAGTGAGAGACAGAGAGAGGGAGAGATAGAGAGAGAGTGAGAGAGAGAGGGGGAGAGGGAGCGAGAGAGAGAAAGAGAATGAGCGAGGGAGAGAGAGAGTGAGAGAAAGAGGGAGGGGGAGAGGGAAAGAGAGAGAGAGTGAGAGACAGAGAGAGGGAGAGATAGAGAGAGAGTGAGAGAGAGGGAGGGGGAGAGGGAAAGAGAGACACACAGAACATGGTTCAGATAGCCAGGTGTAAGTGCATTGTAGAAAAGAACACATCTAAACCCCCTCTGGCAACGCACTGCTGTACACGAATGGCAACAAGCCATCGTTACAAGCAATAATTCAGCAGCCAACGCTGCACACATCTATTCAGTTCCTGTGCAGAGTACCAGTGCCAAACCAGCTCTATTTCTGTGCCTCACTGTCCTGTAGAAACCAGGTAAATTATATAGAGTGCCAAAAGTCCTTTTTGCGAATAGAGGCAGACACAGCACCTGGACATTTTGTGCACGTAAAACCACTTTTGATGAAAAAAAAACAAAAAACTGAACTGTGAACCGTCCCAGACCCCGCCGGTCACGTGCGGTTTTGCTAGTTACCGTGTCGACCAGACTGGAGAGGACATACTTGTCCCTGTGGAGGTCGTGGCGCTTGTGTTACTTTCTCTTCATCTTTTGTTGGGTGTTTGGTAGCCACAGATGCACGGCGTTTGCCCGCGGAGCCGCTGGCTGGGCTGGGAATGGCAGCTGTTTTTCCACGGTTGGATGTTGCCTCTCCCTTCGCTAAATTGCACTCTATTATGTCAATTAAGTGTCTGTTTCCCTGTCAATCATTGTCGACGTGGGCGAAGTGCGCGCCGGGGGCAGATGGAAGCAGATGTTGCGCGAGATCGGCGCTGCTCGCCGAGGCTCAGAGAATCTGCGCTCCTGCATGAATAGAGCTGATCGAGCAAGAAAAGAAAAAAAAAAAAACCACACAAAAAACAAGGGATTTGATCTTTCCCACGTCGCCTCCACACAAGTGCACTGCAGAGGAGGCAGAGAGGGAAGAAGCCGTTTTTTGGGTGATTGCTTCTCTTGTGCGGCAGAGTCGGAAGATGAACGATGGCTTCTCACAATGATAGCATCTTCATATTATTCGCACTTGTTTGTTTGTTTTTTTTATTTTTTTTTTTACCATCCCCTCCCCCACTCCTCTTTGATAAGAGATGAAGTGCTTGTGATGAAAATGGTGTTTTAGTACGAGGGGACTTGTAGACTTGAATGTTTTTGATCGTGTCTCTTATTTTATCTGTGCGATGTATTCATTTATTCATTTGCTTTTTATTGCAGGAAAGCCGCCAGGCTTCACAGTGGCGTAACAGTAAAACAACTGGACACGTTTTAGTACCAAAAAGGAAGGGCTCAAATAACTACACTTTAGACTACACATTATTCTGAAGTGACCTTATCAACCATACAGTGCATATTGAGCACCGATAACTCAAACTATTTCAAAGCCTGACTGCATGAAATAAAACTGTATTCATTCCCTTCATCTGTATCAGTTGAAGTCACACTTTCTTATTCTTATTCATTACCTCTGTATCCAATCGGCTCAAATAGAAAAACTATACAGTGGCGATTGCCCTGATAAAAATCCTACCAGACACCAAGGACCGAGGAAAAAAAAAACTGTGTAAAAGGTAAGCGGAAAAATTAACCACACTGAGCCAATGAGCAGTCATTGTGAACAGGCACTTATACTCCTGCATAACATGTGTTCAGACAAGAGGCTTCATTACAAACACTCTTAGGCAGCCAAACCAGCATTTTCTGCCTTGTAGCATACAATGATTTATTACAGAGAATTTAGCAAGTTCTCCTCTACAGCCTCTACTGCTTGGGCACATCCCTTTCGAGTGACATCATGGGACAAATTTCACGTTACAAAAAAAGGGCCATTAAAAACTCCTTCGGAGCCAGATTTACAAAGGAAATGGTCCCATGCGCTGGCGACAAAATGGAAAGAATTTTTATGGAAATGGGAATGTCAATAGCCGGCTGAACAAAGCAATGATTTTTTTTATTGTTTGTGCTCTTTTCAGAACCCGATTCCCAGACGCGGTGATTAAGGCGACCGTTGCGCGCCGCCTGCGTAGCGGCTTAATGGGCGGCGTTGGCCGAACCGCCAAATCGCCGGAACGAAGTTTTGGAACGCGGAGCTCCCTGGAACGGCCGAAAATTGCGGCTCGCTCAAAACGCCCCTGCGGAAAAAAAGGCGCTTCCTGTCGGGCCTTCCCGTGAGCGAGCTCCGCCGATGTCATAATTACACGGTTCTGTTACCTCTGTTACCTACACTCTCGGAAATGCAGGCGCAGCGGAGGTAAAAAATTTCTGTTCTTTTATGGATTTCCCAAATGTACCCCCGAAATTGCAATAATGTCATATTTGGGTGCTAACAAGTACCCTTTTCAAGAAATAGAGGTACGGATGAATTATGTATCGCAGGCTAGGGGAACAATTTTATGTAGCCTGTCTATCGGGTGCCACTCCGCTGACAAGCATGTGTGCCTTTATGGGCCCCTTTTCATACCCTTTATGTCTGACAGCGTACAGCCTTAGATTTTAATGGGAAAACAGGAGGCCTGAAGAGGGCCCTGTGACTCTATGGGGCCGAGGTTGGAGACTCGGGGCTCAGGGTTACTGCAAGGTTTGCAAAGCCTGGATCTATTTAGACACTGCCTGGGTGTCTCGCTGTGCCTAGGGAGCTGCCTGGGATGGGCAACTGGGTGTGAAGTTGATTAGTGATTAACTTTTAACTGAAAAATGTAGAGTTTTAGGAGTCTTCAGACAACAATGCAACCTAAAGGGGTGGGTGGGTGGGGGGGCGGGGGGGGGCTGCTGGGGGGGGCTCATCTCGTTAATTAAGGCAGAGTTATAGTGCATGGATGGGCAGCAATCTGGAATCAAATTTTGTTTGTCCCAGAACTGCCGGACGGCATTCAAATTAGCCATCGGCTAGAGCAGAGCTGCCCAGAGCTGTTCCTGGAGACCTACGGTCCTGTAGATCTTTTCACTGCAGACCTAACAGAGCACACCTCACTCAACAGTTAGAGATATGCTGATTAGCAGAATAAGGTGTGCCACATTAGGGTAGAAATGAAAACCAGGATGGTAGATCTCCTGGAACAGGGTTGGGCTGCCCTGAACTGATGGGGTTCAACTGGCCAAGGTGACCACGTCTCACTGCGCAAACAGTGACCCCTGCTGGCAGGTTGGGGATCCACAAGGAGCTTGCTCAAGCTGCACATGAAATGTAGTTTCTCTGACTGAACTCTCTTCAAACTCAGCTTGTGGATCACAGTGTGAAAAAAATCATGTCTGCACGTCTAGCTAAAGACAACACATTTTGAGAGTGCAGAGGACATAGTAGACGTGATCACTGCTGGTGAATACGATTGGGAATATCTGTATTGGGAGAATAAGGGAAATTTCATTATACTGTCATTTATTCATGACAGTAAATTAAACGCAGCCGAATATGTGATTTTACAGTATGATGAAGTTCAACTTCCCTAGAGACTGTAAACAGATATATAACCAAACTAAGGCTTGTTTCCAGCTTTGAGAACAAAAATAGCAGGTGTTACCTTTTGGATTATTCTTACATTAAAAAAAAAAAAAAATTCTTACACTGTTGATTCCTTATTGCTTAATTTCTTGTTCAGTAAGAAATTGTTGCAAATATCGCATTGCCTATCATGTTGACTCAGCCGTAGAGAAAGTTTGCACCCTTGCTATGAGAGATGTTGGCTCATTGTGTCTTGCAGAGAAACGACATCACGCTCATCAGTTTTACTCATTTAACCTTCTGTTGAAATGAGCACCTCATCACTGTCGTGTCATACTGGTTGCTGTTTACTTTAATTAAAGGGGGTAAATCACTGATCCAATCATCTGTAATTCAGAACTAAATCATACATTTTTATTGGTCAAATGCATGATTCACCTCTACAAGCTAGCTAATGGGTTAGGTGGAATGCACTGTGAGAGTCTATCCTTTTATGATAATGGGTATCTCTGGAACTGAAACAAGGAGAATATATTAGTGAAACAGAGCTTATACAAGATAAACAATGGGAAAGTATGAAAGGTTACAATATGCTGGTAAAGTTCTGCTCATAAGAAATGTATTATTTTTGAAGCAGTTGATTAAATTTTTTTAAGGGCTCCCATTGTCAATGACTGAAATTGTAATCAAGGAACCAAAGAAAATGAAATGACCTTTTGCGACCTTTCATTTATTCCAAGTCATCAGACGTCCAGGGAGATGAAATGTTTTTCCCCATCTGTAGATTCCTCATCTGTCCGATTACATGTGCGGTATTGTCACTGAAGAAAAAAAATAAAAATAAAAAACTGCACTCCAGAAACTGAAAATAAAAGAATTAAAAGCATTTATCCTCAGAAAATATCTCCTGGCGGTACTATGTCTTGCTTCAAAAACAACAGGGCATCATACAAACCGTCCATGTTTAGGCAAATGCACAGAGTGCGAGGCAAACAGGAAATAACATTTCTCTCTTTTATTGTGTGATGTATTCTGTAATTGATACCCTTTCAAAATAATTTGCATTCTAAGTGCCTCGTGTTGTTTCCCATTCTTATCTATACCCGTACAATATTGTGTGTCACGAAAACAATGAACTATGTTGTACAATAATGCATGCTGTGAAAACAACGTCTGGATTGTGATACGGACATATCATTTTCGTCTTTGGTACATAAGTAAAGGTGTCCATTTTTACAGTATTTGTCACAGGTGGGAATGGGGGCCATTTGAAATGGTTGCAGTTCACAATGCAGCCATTTTGTCTGTGTATTTTGGATAAGTGGGTAATGACTCCAGTAATCCCAACCACAGATTTCATTGTGGGTTCACTGGGTGCACAGACTAATTTTCAGATATACCCCAGAAGCAATCAGGCTGGAGATATTCCATATGAATCCCCAGTTGTTGGCCATTTATTCATTTTGCTTAGAATGTGATTTCTAAAGTTGAATGAGAAAAAGTGGCAATCATTCAAATTTAATATCTGTACTCATTCTGCTGTTTTTGAATAAAATATATTTTCTTTTATCTCTCTTGAGATCGACAAAATCTGTTGACCTCATTTTCACATTATAAAACTGCAATGCTTCATCGCAGACAAACTATGGTGTATAATTATTATGAATATACTCATGTACGACATAAAATGGAAATGTATACACCGATACATCTGCTCTGCACAACATCAATTCTGTGTCATCTTATTGAGAAACCCAATTATCTTAGAAAAGATTCCCATATATTTAGAAACGTAATTGATTCTGTAATCTTTTTTTTTTTTAAATCGATTTTGCAGTCGTCGTCATTTGTTTGTTTGTTTGTGGTCTTTGGAACTTTCAGTAAAAATCCTCACAAAAAAAAATTATAAGTAAGCTGTGTGAGTAATCCATAACGCACATAATTCTATGTGTCTCCATACTGAAGCTCTAACTCAGCTTTGACATGATGAGGTATATATATATGAATGAGAGAGTAAATAAATAAATAATGTGTGAAACAGTGTTGAATAAATACAGTGCTGAAATGGAGAGACGGGTTGTGCATAGCAGTAAAACGCAAGCTTGGTATTAGGTTTTGCTAAGCGTGTAGAAGGCAACGGGGAGGGCTACAGAGTGTGAATGCTAAAAAAATAACAAATCAAGGAACCATGAATGACAACGGCTCATCTCCATCATCACCTCCATTCCTTAGCCTTTAACCAATACACATAGAAGTCAGTTATCCCTCAATCTTCAAAATCCTTTAAAATAAAAACAACAAAACAAAAATGTAAAAAAGCTGTTGTGGCTGAAATGTTCCCCTTGATGTCAAAACCAAAAGAAAAAAAAAATTGTGCAAGGTCTCCTACACCTATCTGTCTGTAAATTGAGGAGTAGATCCTATCGAAGATCACTCACTGGGCAAATCAATGGGCAGGATTACAGGTCTTCTGCATGCTCGGAGCCTGTCAGCTAAAATGGAGGGTACATTTGTCAGACCTCTGCTGGCCTGTAAGATTGCATTGGATTTCCCTGCCATAGACCCTGTGAGATAACCTGTCTGCCACAGTGGACTAACCAGGCGTTGCTAATTTCACGAATGGCTCTCTTTTTGAAAGAGCCCATTTCTTATTACGTTTTTTTTTTCTTCTTCATTTGGGCCTGTGATTCTACAGTGTTTGATCTTACTGTTGTTTCCAGTGAAGGGAATTAAACCTATGGTGTATTTTCTTGCGCATACAACAAAGCTCTCTGCTGTAATACAATTTAATATTTCAGTGAGAATATACAGTATATATACAGATTTTTCGCCAAGAGCTTGTGCTGTATACATACATGTAATATGAGTAAGATTGAAACATCTTTGTTGAAATGTTACATACAACTAAAGGATTGCTATAAAAAGAACCTGAGATGCATCTCATGCATTAACATTATTTTAGCTACGTAATAACAAATGAGTAACATTTTCAAGAACAGGGGGGATATAGTTAACCAAAATAGACTCTGAGCTGATTGTTCAATGAAGTGTTCTTGTAGATCTATAAAGTAAGTTATAGAAAGGTCTTTCTCTAAGCCTTTTCTCATATCAGATCCTTTCTAATGTTCTTTTCAGTTGCAGCCTGAAGAGGTCTGGAAATGGGACTACTGTTTCCTAGGAAACTGGTGTCCCCTTAAGACCTGACGAACGGTTCAAAGAAACTCCCGTCTTTCCCCTTTCAGACGGTGAAATTGATTCCTTTCCTCCGTCTACACCTCCCCTGCCCTGCTTCTGTGCCTTAATTCAGTGGGTCTCGCCCGAGGTTGAGACAGGATCGGCGAGTTTGGGTTGAATGCAGCAGTGATTACAGTCCTACTCCGTTGTCTGTAATGGCCTGTAGCCAGCGTAATATGCACCATGGGTGCACAGCTCCAGGCCCGGAGGGCCGGTCCGTGCTCTGGTTTTAGTTCCGACCAATTACCTTAGTTTTAGTTTTACGACAGCCCTATAAACTATGCTGGTTCACCCCTGTACTTGAGCACAGTAATATCATACGGACACGCTTGCAGTCTTCTGCGGCTGTAGCTGGTGCTTATACAAACGTCAGACCAGGACATGATAAACAATTCAATAATTAAAGGCAGAAGGTTGGCTCAAAATCCTGAAATGGATTGGCCCTTGTTGGGCTTCAAAAGGCTCCTCTGCGTCTCCATTGAGGAACCCTATCTAGTCAAAGGTTCTTTGTCAGATAAAATGGTTCAATCTGGGAGCTGTCACACATCTCACGCCTAACCTTAGAGGGCTGCATAAAGAACTAAAAAAAGGTTCCCCTATGGCAGGGGTGTCAAACTGAATCCCAAGGGGGGCTGCAGTGTCTGCAGGGTTTTTGTGGTTTCTTTTCAATCAGCTGCCAGTTAAGGCCTTGAGAACAAGCTGTGTGGGTTCTTTAGCCAATCGGTGACTTAAATGAAACACGTGTGTCGAGAGCACTCTAAACACTGAGGCCCTCCAGGACTGGAGTTTGACACCTGTGCCCTATGGAGACAAATAGCATAGGCCACAGTACAGTCTGCCATTCCGATATGCAACGACTGTGCTGGAAACACAAAGGCAGTGGGTCCCCTGGCCCGAGGGGGCGGACCCAGAGAAGCATGGTGGTCACCTGACTTGAGCTGCCATTTCACGCCTTCATGGTTCATGACTTGACCTCTCAGCACATCCAGTCCCTTTGTTCTGCCTTTGATGAGGTCATAATGCATGGGCCAATGACCACCAAGTATCATCGGTCCATTTGGTGGCTTGGTGACCACGGTAACCGCGATTCAGTTCCAGAAAAGGGGTATTACACTTCTTGTAAATCCTATTTGCTGTGTTTTGTTCAAACAGTTTTGTTCAAAATCATTTATCAATTTGTCTTTGCTCTGAAGTGTTTAAAATTGCTTACTCATTGAGACTGAGGATGATTTCATGTTAATAAGAGTTAAATATTTTATTCGTAAGTTTTTTTTAGCACAGATTTTTACTAAACAGCATTTAAATTGTAATGAATGTTTTGTGGGTTGACGAGTGCTCTCTCAGAAGTGACTCACTCTCCATAAGTTACAGCCTGTATAATGACTGTATGCAAGCAAAGCTACAGTATACACAATGCTCAGTCATTTGGCTTGTGCGTGTTCTACAGAGACACTCCAGTGTATCTAAATGGAAAATATTGTTGGTTGGGCTTTTCCGTTTAGCAGCCTGGAAGAGAAAAGCAACGTGTCAGAGAAAAGCAATTGTGAACACTTTCTTATGACGCCTTGTGATGGCAGGCTATCCCACAATTCTCAGTTTCCCCTGTGAGTGGTGTTTAATGTGACAGCTGCAAGGGATTTAGGTCGCTCTCTCTGTAGCAAAGACCCGAGGATGAGATATTAGGCTTACCAGTGGAGTGCCAGGCCAATGTAAACTCAAAGAAGAAAAAAATCTCCTCCTGGACACCAAAATTGTCTACCTGTCAGACATTAATCCTTCTTCCGCGCTTGAAGCCACTCTGAAATTGGTCTGAAGGATATTAGCAGTGTTTTTCAGCCATTCAACCGAACCACTGTCATTTTCAGGGGCTACTATACGATGTAAAAGAAGAGAACAGGGACAGGTCCACGAAGGGCAATCTAATACATTGACATTTAAGTACCTACCGGTGGCCTTGTCTTGTGCTCTAACAACTTTCAGTTTAGTCAGTAAAAAACCCTTTAAAAGTAACAGAGTGGAACCAACTTTTTTTTTTAATATATAAAAGAGAGGAACAGAAAATGCGTGATCATCTCCTTGAATTTTTTGCACAGTTAAATTGTACCCAAATTGTACAGGTACAGTGCTTCAGTGAGGTGAGTTTGACCTGGACAAAAACCAGGGAAGAACACAAAGGGGTGGATAGAAAATCACCACCTCTACGGAAACAAAATGGAGGCTTTCCAGGATCACAATCGGTTCTAGAAGGGCACACAGGAGGGAAACAGGTCCAAGGTTGAGACAAGGCATGGCTAAGGCATCTGTTAGGGTAGGGAGGTGGGGCCAAGGCATCTGTTTGGGAACAGAGGTGGGCCCAGGGCGTGGCCAACATGTCCGTTAGGAGAGAGAGGCGGGGCCAAGCAGCAAACAAGCTACTCTGCACTGTGAGTGACACCAGACATTGTGTCCCCATCCAACCTTTTGCTTACTTCTGCCAGCACAGTGCTAGTCACCGGATTTGGAAAGGGCAGGCTGGGGGGGTGGGGTGGGGTGGGGTGGGGGGGGCAGGGGGGCTGACACTACATGAATCACAATCTGTAGATGTAATAAAAATCTAACAATGCATAAGTTAATATGCAATACAGCACCTACTTAATTAACTGCCAGCCAATTCTGCTGTGCTTTGATATGGTATAAGCATAATGTTGCTGGATTGTGAACACCTCATTAAAGAAATTTATTGGTAGACACGTGCAAATCCATGTCTCAGCAAGCGGCATGTGAGCCAAAATGGTTGACCCTTATGTGCTACTGTTCATAACTGTTTATCTACCAGTGCCTATGATTTGATAAGGAAGAGAATTAGGCCTCATTTGATTTATTGAAGAAAAAGAACCCCTTCACACATTATAATGTTTATTTTAGCCTAGCTTTGCAGTGGTTGGCTTGCAAAAATATTCAGACCCTTGGACAATTTGTTGCCCTACAATTTTAAACCATGACACACACACACATGCACACACATACGCACGCACAAATACTGTATACCCTTTCCTATGGATGAAAAAAATAAAGAAACAAAGTCACAAAATTGTTTTAGTGGCATATGTCTGTGTGAAATAATAGTGATTTACAGAGTCTTTTTTCAGAAAGATCTGTCTTGGCAAGGCCTTATTTTTTCAGAGAAACTCTCCTTGAAACCCCTGCTTCTTTTCTGAGCTGGTTTCCGTTGAGTCAGAGGAGAATGCTTCATGTGCCATTTGTGCAAGCATAGCTTCATGTACATTTAGCGCAGGCATACTGCAGGAAGCTGATTGGTTGGAGAAGTGTCAATTGCATAATGCAGTGAGGTCATCCTGCCAACTGAACCCACCCTCTCGTTCTGAGTGATGACATCACCATTCTGGGCCTTCCAGCCAAAGCTTCATTTGGCACAGTCAAGGTCCACAGTCAATCAGACCATAGGGGTCATCACTACACTGAAACCAGTGTTTCAGCCACAGGAACCACCCAGAAACCCTTTTATTCCAAAATAAAAAACCTTTTTGGCAGTTGGATTGAAGAAAATTGAGAAGTGGGTGACAAATAAAAAAATGATTTGTCTTTCCTACAGAAATAAATTGTGCCTACCCAAAATAACATAGCACTTTTATTTAATGCCTATTGATGGACTGGTGCCATTACTGATATTGAACAGCTTGAAATGTTAATAGCTTTTGATGGCCTATTATGATTTTTTAAAGATAATCAGAAATGAGCTTTCTTTGATGTTTTTCCCTTTTAACTGTTCTACAGTTTATCCAGTGCTGTTTTGAAATCTCTAGCATATCACTTTTATAATTTCATTTTTTTTTTTTTTAACGTTTTTGTCAGTACATCAAGTAACGTACTGGATAGAAAGAACAACAACAAGAACAAAAAAAAATGCATCCATTCTTCAGCCCCATGTGAGAGAGTACAGTGCCAGGCCACCTTTGATCTCTTCTAATATCTATAATATTGCAAGTCTTGGAAGAGAAGCAGTGGAAGGGTTAGATGTGTTTCAGATAAAAATTCTCTGTGCTTTCAGGACTAAATAAAGGTTATGACCTGCTCTTCCCTGAAAGCATAATACCCTTTCTCAAAATTGTGGCCAACCTTGATAAATCTTCAGGTCTGTTTATCAGCATTTTCTCCTCTGATCTTTTTCTCCTTTGCCCACTGTTGTCAAAATACAAACACATTAAATATTATCTGAAAAATCAGGCTTTTACCACATTTCATTCACAATAAAATTTGCTTAGGGATGGAAGCTCTATTTTTTTTTGTTGAGTAAATAGGATCATGATCTGATGGAAATGTACCAGCGTACCATTTTAACAATCAAAATGACTACGGCAGTGAAATAAAGGTGCTTTTAATTGTGCAGTACTAAATAGTTCTTTGGTATTTTTATTTTATTTTTTAGCATCATGAATAATCAGAAGATTTAATACAGTTTGTGATGTTAATGGTGGTAGTAAATCACATCTAAATAAAACAATTGCCTAACTTAACCTCTGCTGTATTAATTTTTGTATTTTATTAAATTAACAAGCATTTCAACATAGCATAAAACATAATGGAGGATTTACAGACATGCAGACAGGCTTTCAAAGACAAATGTGCAGGCGCTTCCAAGTTTGCCGTCTCAATATATATATATATATATATATATATATTTGTACTTGTACTTGTATCATAAGTTCTGTGCTGTCAGTGTTTCACGGCTAATAAAGCAATAACTTGCCTAAGGTAGCGTCATGTAATAAAAAAAAAAAATAAAAAGTTATTTTTTCTCATTTCCTCAAAGGTTGTCATTTTGAGAAACAATCTTTTTTTTTTTTTTTTTTACCTTTAGGGCTGATTGACGATGGCTCTGAAAAGTTAAAACAAAAACAAAAGCCACAATGAAATCACCTTCATTGTGGATTTTGAATATTTTTCTTTCCAGCCTGCTCGTTTTTATTTTTCGCTTTTTATTTTTATCCTGCTTGAAGACACTGTGGAGGGAATTGTGCTCAGCGGACACACACAGTTCACCTGAGAACAAGCCGCAGCACGTGTGCCCGACTTGAAGTGTCAGAGAACCCAAAAATAGAAAACCAATTTAATCTGGATATGTTATATTGTCTTTCCACAAGTATCCTGCAAGATAAAGCCTATTAACTGGCGAGCCATGCAGCTATCTAATGCAATCTGGGGAATTGGGAGTTCCTTCTGCTAACACGTTGTTACACTACTTGCAGAGTAATTTCACAGAAGGCTTCAGCTGGATATGAGGATGGGGATGACATAAGATCACATGCAGGGATGCTAAGGACCTGGAGAATTCTCTTGCATTTAAAGTGTTCATTAAGGCACAAGATCCAGATGCTTAAGATATGCTCACCTTTTTTAAAAAAAAATTTGTGAACACGAAGGTAGGTGCACGTCATTTCCATGCAACGTATGTTATTTCTAATCGCTAGACCTGGACAACTTAACCAATGTGTCCCTTCAGTGTGGATATTCACATCATGGTCACCTCTGATTGGCAGCCCACTAAATGGGTTAACTGCTGATTGGTTAAAATATAAATCAATCAATTTTACACAAGAAACATATAGTGTATAAAATGACCAATATCAAATCATCAGATATTGCACAGTATAAGAGCTTTGTTGCTTTTAGGATAAAAGCACCTTTCACAATGTCAGCTGATAACAGTTCAAATACATACAAATCACGATTTTGATTGCTCAGCGTCTTCAAACCATAAGTTTTCACTGAGTGAATGCGTGGGTAGACATCTTGTCAGAAGAATTGAACTTTATGCTTATGCAGAACCAGCATAAGATTGTGTTGAGATGTAAACCCTGAGCATACAGTGCATGGGGCTCTGGGACTTACAGGCAGGGGTAGCTAACCTCAGTCCTGGATGGCCAGTGTGTGTGCACGTTGGATCTAATTACCTAGCTCAATCAGCTTAATTAGCTTCCTCCCCAACACAGGTTTGCTTGCAGATTGGATTTATTGAAATGCATATAGACATATAGTGTTTAGGCATAATTACGATACTCATATGGGTGCATGTGCTGCTGCTGTTCAAATATGTAGCTAATTATCTAGTATGTCTAACTCTGAAAATGCTACGCTATGGCCAATAGTACGTGGACACCTGACATCCACCATTGCATCCAGCATGGGCATTAATACGCAGTTGATCCATTGTTTGCTGCTATAACATTCTTCTGGGATAATAAATCACTCCCACAAGATGTGTTCTCATAACAATATGTTGACAAAATATATTTAGAAGAAGTGTCAAAAAATAACACATATCAGCAAACGGAAAGAGTGTTAGAAAGCGTGTATGTGTGTGTGTGTGTGTTTGAGAAAGAGAGAGAGAAAGGTCTACAATAATTTGCATTTATATCATCTTTACTCATTATATCTGAAACACAGGTGTCTTCATTCATCTGATGAATAAAAAAATCTGTTATCTTCTTCAAGGTGGCCTGAGTGTTTTGTGTATAGGAAATGAGATGGAAGGCTGCTTTTTCTCTATTTCTAGGTGTTCTTTGTACTTATTAATCTTACTATATATTTCAATGCATTTGCAACACAAGTTCTCTTGTCATGAAAATAAAGCTCATTTGAATTCAAATTTGTGAGAAAGGCAGAGTGTGTGAGTGAGAGAGAGCGAGCGAGTGAGAGAGAGAGCGAGCGAGAGAGAAAAAAGAGAGAGCACCCGCAGTACTTTTCAAAATAAAAATAGACTAAAATTAAACATGAAAGACAGCAGGTACACACCACACACACACACACACACACACACACTCCACAAAGGGAGCACCACGCTGTTTTCCTAAATCGGGCACTGTACAGGACGCCCCTCTGGGCAGCGAGGACCCATTTTGGAGCGCGGCGGTTCCCGCCGTCTCAGTGTGCCGCGGCCCGGCTCTGTGTTCTCCTCCGGCCCTGTGATCTCATCCATGCATGCATAATTTTCATTATGGGCCCCGCTCAATTATTCATCCTCCGACCCGCCGAGGCGACGGACACAAAGGCACGTTCTCTCCGACGCCGCGCTGCTCCTTCCGTAGTTAGGAGGCAGATACGGACGAAAGATATGAACTGGATTTATTTATTTATAAAATATATATATTTATATATATATATTTTTTTTCATCATGTTGTTGTGTACCAAGGAGCACAACTGGTGAATACGTGTTATGGCAGGCTTAATGGAGAATGAACAAACGCTGCAATTAGGGAGACAAAAGGGGCCAACCTTCTGACCTTGGGGGGGGGGGGGGGGGGGGGGGGCGGACGCTACTTTGGCACAATGCAAAAGGTCAGTATTTACATAGAGCCACGCTCGGCGGAGAAGTGCTCCCGACGCTCTTTCCATTTCAAAATGTCATCAGCGCTAATGCTAATGGCGTCTTCGGGGTTTTTTTTTTTTTTTTTGCCGGGCGTAGGCCGTACGCTGCCGCCGCCGTCGCACGCTAGGCCCCCGCGAAAGCGACGTCGCGGGCGCGGAGAACACGGTCCATTTGAACGGCAAACAAGACACTAAATGCTACGGGGCAAATATTGCTTCTGTCTCTCGGGCCTTGCGCGCCACGCGGGGCTTAATTGTAGGCGCTGCCCCCCCCCTCCCCCCCCCAGAGAGGCATAATCACCAGGCCATCAACCCTGTGAGTCTGATAGTTCTCACGCAGCTGAAACAAGGTAAGGAGTTCAGCTGCCGGAAATGCTGTTCCTTATTATGCAAATGCTCAAATACATACGTAAGAAATTAAACCACAACCATTACTGGAAAATAAAGTATGACGGGGGTGGTGATGCATTAGTACATTATTTTTCAATAAGGGGACTAATTCTGCTTACGCAATGGTTCCCAAGAATGACTATATATTAGTTACTCTTATTTATATTGATTTTTATCGACTTAATCAGCTGAATTTTAAATATTCTTCTGCGATCTGTTTGGCGTATTCTGTCGTCAAGCAAAAATCAACAGTTCAATTTGAACAGCTGTTATGCAAAACTCTGGTTGAGAGCACGACTTGCACCATTGTTAAGCAAAAACGTCTGGTCATTAATTCTACGAAAACAATGATTCTATCAGGAGAAAATAGATCCTATAAACCACCAGATCATCGGTGCTGTTTCACTGTAGTCAGGGGAACTGGTTTCTCTCTAGCTTCATTGCTACTCACACATATACGCAAAATCTATAAGTCATCAATTTAAACTTGCAAAATCTAGGCCTGCCATTAAAAGCACTGGCATCAGAATTAGGCCAAGTTACAAAAAAACAACACTGGCTTTTCTTAGCTTAGACAAATTTTAAAAAGCTGCATTCCACGCAGTGCTACCCAATGTTTCCTGAATCATTTCAAGTAACTCGGCCCTGTGTGTTTTCATCGTACCGTCTGAAGAGAACGTGTTCACGTGTTTCACCGAGCACCCTTTTCACCTCCTTTGATGGCTCTACACCAGGCGCAGGAAGCACTGCGAGTCCGGCCCGATGGACATGTTTCAAAGGCAGATAGACTCAAAGGCTGGGGGGGGGGGGGGGGGGGGGGGTGGGGGGTAGGGGGGCAGTGTGCAGATCACGCAGGAAGTACGAGTCATCGATTACGCACACGAGCGTTCTCTCGGCCGTACAGGTTCGGCAAATGTCACGGCTCGCTCCCGCTACGGCAGCAACAAGGGCGGGGCCTAAAGATTCGGCGCTCGTGAGGGGCAAATTAAACGCTTATCTTTTCATTAGATTTCCACTTATTTACACTGACGGTGATGTCAGCGCGTTTCCACGGGGACCTCGTTCGCGGCGTTTCCAGAGACACAAGACGCCGGGCGTTAATCGGCGCAAATGACAGTGTTCAGTTACATCACGCCGGTCAAAATAATTGCGGGCGATTTCACACTGCTTGGGCAACCGAATATCATGAGCACGTATGGTATGGCGGTGTACCCATAATGGCCTGGGACTGCGGTGGTAACTCCGCGATTGTAGGTTTGGCCCTCAGGTACGGCTCAGCTGTCGTAACCCTTGAGTAAGGTACCAAACCGAATTGCTTTGGTTAATATCCAGCTGTAGAAACTGACTGCGTGTTAAATTATACAAGCTGTGTGAGTGATGATGGATTAGAGAATCTGATTGTGTAATATGTACAGTGTAGTTAATGTTTCACTTCAGTCAGAAGACCAGGTTGCTGCACCATGTACCCTAGCCCTTCCCTAAATGCATCTTTAGATTCTAGATTTATTATTGCGTGTTGTGAATGGCAGAAATATTATAGCCGAGTGGACATGAATAACATGGCAGTCCGTTCCATTTTTAGAAATTTATACAAAAGAATAAGCCTTTCCCTAAATGCATGTTTAGATTCTAGATTTATTATTGCATGTTGTGAATGGCAGGAATATTATAGCTGAGTGGGCATGAATAACATGGCAGTTCGTTCCATTTTTTGAAATTCATACAAAAAAATAAGCATGAAATGTGTGGGCTGTCAAGGCAGCTTTGTATAAATACAAACTCAAACATGATTCAGTTATGTGCCATTATTTTAAATACATAACACTAATAAATATAAACTTCTGACAGTGACTCTTGTGTGGGAGAAGTGGCCTGTTCATTACATAATTTTAAGGCCTTGTTTTTTAACGTCTTCCTCCGCGCCTAATTGTTCCTAACCCTGACTGGGTTTGTGGGCTTTTTTTTCCTCCATTATGTGACATTTGTGGACACTTGTGGATTATCGACTGGCTGTGGATCGTCTCACCCCTGCGCGTGAAAATTGGACCCGGCGGCTAGCTTTCCGCGGCGTCCAATTGGAAACTGTGGCGATACTGAAGCCGGCTGACAGGCTCTTAGCGGGAAGATGTGAAGCCTGCGTTCTCCGTGCTCGGCCACGCTAAAGGTTTACCCACCGCACATCCTGACCGGTCTCGAATGACACGGGCGGGGAGGGGGGGGGGGGGGGGGGGGGGGGCCTTCTGATCTTCCACAAACACACCGTGAGCCGTGGAAAAAAAAAATTAAGCCTTGAATTAGTCCTCAATGCATTGCGGTTTGTCTGCCATTTTGAATGCTGAATCAAAAGCGAACTGTAATGCATTCAAATTCAATCTCACACCCAACAGTCAAAGCTTATAAAAGACAGGAGAGGTGCTCTCAGTATGGGACAGTGCATGTAACAAAAATATACACCTGGGCTCTTCAGAAAAACTACCCAGTGGAGACACTGGAGCACTCGTACAAAATAAAGCATGTTTGTTTAAATAAGACCAATTCCGGATGACTCTGAAGAAGACACAAAGTCGAAACCTCAGTCTAAATTTAAATAAAAATGCTCTATTTTGGATGAGTGCTCCAGTGTCTACATTGGGTAGTCTCTGTGAAGAGCCTGGGTATATGTATTTTTTTCATTTACTTCAGACTTAATACAACACATGACATCACTCTTAGTTGCTGAGCAGGAGAAAATGGGACCCAAGAAATGCAATTGGCCAGAGGTGTGGGCAAAGCACAAATAGTTGTACTGAGATAGACATAGCATTACCTTTTTTCTTTTTGCATTTAGCAGATACTTTTTTTTTCAGGAGTGATTTACATGGTATTTATTTATTTTTACATACAATGTATCAAAGCAGCTGGAAATCAAATCCGCAATGTTTGGGTGTCAAGCCTCGTTCTCTAACCATTATACGCTATCGATTCCCCTCAGTGTTTTTTTCAGTTGCTGAGCACTGCCAGCCGTATACATTAGCAACAACTATAAAAAGTGAAAGACATCAGCGAGGCTGTTTTGCACTTTCACTGGGGAGAAATAAGTGCATCGCAATAAGCAAGCGCTAGTTTAGCCGCTGTTTAATCCACGCACTGGAAGGAGCTCCTCAGTGTGAGAAACACAGCGAGCGTCAGACAATTATGCGCGGCGATCTCTTTATTCAATCCGATGGCCTTTAGTCCCTTTTGCACTCGGTATTTTTATACCGTCCAATCAATAATCAGACCATTAAGCTTAACAAACCTTGTTAATCTATACGCTGCTGCGCGACTCGTCTCATAAATAACAGATGAGTCTAAGAACTGCATTGATTCAAAGATTCCAGCACAGAAACGGGCGTTCTGGAGGGAATGGATTTTTATCATTTTTAACAATGAGAAATGTGGCCCTAGAAGCGACGCGTCGATATTCGGATGAGTCAAAAACAAAATGAAGTCGCAAGCAGGTCGGCTGTGATTGCACACCATTGTATGCGGTATACAAATACGCAGCGTTCTCTTTTTTTGTTCAGCTGCATCTTCTCATAGTTTAAAAAAATCACAAATCCCCAGACTAAAAAAAAAAAAACAACTGCTCAGAACACCACTCACATTTAATGTAATCTTCTGTGTAAAGAATAGCACTGCATGCTTGCTTGAATGAATTGTTAGATTTACTCATACTATAACATACTATAACATACTGCACCTGGTACTCCTTGTGACCATAAACCCAATTACTCTTCCCCAAGCGACAGCTGGGGGATCCTCCATTAGAGGAGGGACACGATGGGAATACAGACTGTGCGTACATAATCCCAATTACTACACTTTCAATCTGCTGGGAAAACTGTACAGTTTGTCTTCTGTTTTTGTGTCTCAGCCTCGGTGTGCTTTCTTGTGTTTGGAGGGCGTCGTGCTTGAGGCTTCCTTTACATCTACATGAATAAAATGCAGCTGAAGCCCATTAATATTTTTCTTAAATATTGTATCGTTATCTTTCAGCTCATAACACCACGAGTATGCCATTTTTCATTACAAAAAGATGAATGAAAGGTTGGAACAAATTTGCTGTTATTAATGACGGATGTGATTAACTGCACACGTACACAAAGTTAAAGGCAACACAACAGACGGAATTGAGGTAAAAAGAAAAATCAGCAGCTAATTAAGCGAAACAATTAAAAATAATGAACAGTTTAAAGGCATTTTTAGCCCCCTCTGCAGCACTGCACGTTCAGGCTCCCCTACTGACTGCCTGAGTTTAAATAAAAAATTCTACAATGTTTATGTCAACATTATGTGTTGTTTAATAATAGATTATTTATTTATTATTATTATTTTTATTATTATTATTATTATTATTATTATAATGTAATGATAGATTTTTAGGGTAATGGAAAGTGTGTGTGTGTGTGTGTGTGTGATAGAGCAAGACAGAGAGAGACAGAGAGAAAGAGAAATAGGGAGAGAGAGAGAGAGAGACGAGAGAGAACGATAGAGCAAGATAGAAAGAGATATCAACGAGTAACACACTCTTCTGTGCACGGCAGAGAGAGAGAGAGAGGGGGAGGGAGAAAGAGAGATAGAGAGAGAGGGAAATGACATTAGCACCCTTTTTTGTGCCTTACATATAGCTGTGGTCCCAAATAAAGAATTAAATTCAGTGTTCCACGCCGCCAGTTTCAGAGGTATCGAGTATTGGGCTGGCAGTAAACAGGGAAATAAAGCAGATGGAACCATTTGTACTTTTAGGGTAACCAATTAATCAGGTTTATTTCATTAAGTGACCACATCCTGTTCTACACGTACTGCCTCATTAAGGAATCAATTGTGTGCCGTTTCCGTTTGGTGCCTAAACTAGCCTTTAATTCCTGTTGTCCTCAGAGCTGGCCCCAGGGCATTTTTCTGCCATTGTTCTTGGCTCTACTCTTCCTTGCCATATCCAATTTGGTCTTATATCTAATTAGCAGCTTTAATTTAAGAAAAGTGAACATTGGTTGCATCATCTATACATCCATCCATTATCTATACCCGCTTATCCTGAGCAGGGTCGCAGGGGGTGCTGGAGCCTATCCCAGCATGCACTGGGCGAGAAGCAGGAATACACCCTGGACAGACCCGCCAATCTGTCGCAGTGATTGCATCATTATATACATTTTTTGTGCATCCCCATTTACCAGCTACCTTCCTCATTGACCCCAGAAGTATTTTGAGTTCTCCTGCCGAGGCAAAGCAAAGCTTCACATTTTACTCAGGGGAAGGTCAGGCCAGGCTGTGACCCTTTAGCTATGCAGGGCTGTAAACACATAAAAGTAACGCTACCCTGTACTTCATCCTCCTGCCTGCCCCCTCTTCCTGGGCAATATCGCTGCGGTGTCCATTTTAGGGGAAGCATAGTTTTTGTGGGGGCAGAGGGGGTGAGACCTCCTTGCTGTGAGCTGACAGGGCTATCCACATAACCATGCCACCCCACCCTGTGTCTATTTTTATTAAAATCTTGAAAAGATTGAAAGATTGACGGGGTTACTGAGTTCCCTATAAAATTGAGAACTCCTAGTTTCCCTTGTGGGGGGGGGGGGGGGGGGGGCGAGAGATGGTGAGAGAGAGAAAGAAAGAAGAGAAGAGAAGGAAGAGAGAGGCGTAGAGAGAGAAAAACATAGTGAATGAAAGATAGAGAGAGACAAAGAGAAAGACTGAGGAAGAGAAAGAGAGAGAGGAGGAGGAGAAGGAGACAGACAGACAGACAGACAGAAAGAGGAAAAGAGAGAGAGGAAGGCAAAGGGAGAAGGAGACAAACAGTCAGAGAGAGAGAGAGGGAGAGAGAGAGACAGAGAGGAAGACAGAGGGAGAGGGAGACAGACAGGCAGAGAGAGAGAGGAAGAGAAAGAGAGAGGGAGGGAGAGAGAGAGAGAGAGAGGGAGACAGGCAGGCAGAGAGAGAGAGAGGAAGAGAAAGAGAGAGGGAGGGAGAGAGAGAGAGAGAGGGATAAGGAGACAGACAGACGGAGGTAGAGGGGGAGAGAGATATCAGTGAGTAACACACTCTTCTGTGCTCGGCGGACAATGCTACTCTGCGGCTTAATTGCTTTCCCTGGCCTTGTTCGCTTTTCTGTGGGTAATTGGTTGTCATGACGAATGTTAGTTAGTGCGGAGACAGGTGTGAAAGCCAGTTTGATTAATAATATGCATAAAAGGGGGAAAAAAAGCCAAAAGGAAAGGCTCCTCTGTCTTTAGTGATGTCTCCAGTTTACCGTATCTGTGTTCATTTACAGTAAACACAGGGAAATCTCTCTCTATCACACTTGGCCTGTCTTTTTTATCACAATGAAATCCATCTTGGGAGCGCGTGACATTTGAAAACATGCAGCAAAAAATTTCTCCGTGCTTGTTGCCTCCGGTCCCTGGCTAGGCAACCGTGACTAACAGACAGTGCTTCCGGCATGTGAATGCGTTTCGCCTAGATTGGGCTCTTTTTTATTTTATTTATTTATTTTTGTTATTTTTAATTTTTTTTTACCTTTCTCTGAGAAGCGTGGAAAACAGCCTTTGTTAGATGCAAATGAAAAGCCAGCAGATGCTTTCAGAAATCACTTCCAGTCTCCTGCAACCATGGCTAATTACTTGTGTGTGTCGAAAAACTCGCATAAATACCACAAAATGTCAAATTCGGCGACGGTTGATGCGCCCTACTTCAGAAGAGGGTATTGATTATTGTGCTGAACATGCCATTGAACTGCTCCTTCGGTGCTAGGTTATTTGACTCAATTCGAGGTAAAGGTGTTGGCATGATTTGCCAACAGTTCCAATTGTCATTGATTTCGGTGCTCTTCGTGATGAATAAATTATATTTACGAAGGTAAGAGGAACATCAGTAACAAGGAGTGAAATAAGTGGAATTGTGGAAAAAAACAGCACATCAAACAGCACGAGAGAGTGTGTCACTGTGTATGCAATGATAATGCCACTTACTGCATCACTGATGACATCCAGCCATTATGTAACCCAGTCAGGGTCAGGGCGGGGGGGGGGGGGGGGGGTGATTGCGGTTTGGAGCCTGTCCCAGCATGCACTGGGCAAGAGGCAGAAATACACCCTGGACAAGTAGCTCACACACCATTAGCTCACACCTATGGGTAGTTTTAGACTCTCCAGTTAGCCTGGACTGTGAGAGGAAGTGAGGCTGCTGAACGCAAACACGGGGAGAACATGCAAACTCCACGCAGAAAGGCTACTGACATTATTACTTATGACAGTGTAATGCTAATGAACGTGCTTATGAAGGAGTTATTGAGATCGTACGAAGGGCCATTCATTTACAGTGTTACCAAAAAGGTGCATTGTTGTCCACTGATGGAAGGCATTTTGAGAGTAGACTTCACCAGTTTACTTTCTTTCCTAATCATTGCATTGAAAGGAAAGCATAATTTTAATCTACATCGAATAAAATATTTAGGAGTACAGATCACACCAAACCCCTTTAAATTTTTTGCACGGGGTGGATATTTTGTTTTCAGCAAACTCTGCTGCATTTCAATGTGCAGCTCTTTAATTATTTAGCGCAATTTTTATTACATTTCTCACAGTATTCAGTCAGTGAAATGAAAAAGCATGAGCAGCACCTGCAGACACGAGCTCGGTGTGGTTTTAGGGAATCTGCACTTGGGGGGGATTTTATGGCGATAACGTGACTTGGCCCTCACCTCTCCCCCTGGTAAAGCTGGTTTTCCTTGAAGCCAGCCAGCGTGATGTGTCACATTTGTGGGGGATCGGTGCTGAACTGATCCACCCTGGCAGGCTATAGACTCCGCCATCTCCGCGGTAACAGGACGTTCCCCACGACATGTCTTACACACACACACACACACACACACACACACACACACACACACACACATACCCACACACGTACACACACACACATTCACATACCCACACACACACACACACACACACACACACACCCACACATACACATACCCACACACGTACAGACACACACACACACACACACACACACATACCCATACACATACCCACACAAATGCACACACCCACACACACACACACACACACACATCAGTGCCCATGTCTGCTTCCCTTTATGATTTATGCTGTTTGCACAGTGCTACAGTAATAGTCCAAATCACTCAAGCACACCATAATCCGCCAAAACTAATTAATACTCTGACCACCAAAGCATGAATAATGGACAATATACATTAAATACAAGATTTGTTATTGTAGGTCTTTTTTATTCCAGCCACTCATTGGAGGAAAAATATCAATGTTCTTATGATATATTCTATATTCTATTCATTATTATGTACTTTCTATATAACTTTTGTATAACTATATAACTCTTCAGCCATGTTTGATGTTTCCCCTTTGTCCAAATTGACATATAATCTGCTATTGTGTAATGCAGTACTCAGATGTTGGCTTCTAATTTTGTGTGTTTGCTTGTTTTGTTTGTTTATTTATTTGGCAAACTTTTCAAAGCCACAGAATCCACATAAATATCACTTTCACAATGAAATGTTCTTAGAAAAAATAGCATAAAGATTTTGTTTGTCAGTTACTTGGGCATGAATTTGATTAATGATACTCTATGACAGATTGTGATGAGCTTAATTGGCTTTGATTACATTTTGCCTAGTCGAGCGTATTGATAAGTGAAGCTGGTTTGGTGATCAGACACATCGGACTGGATATAAATTCTGCACTGCAGACGCTGACACATACCTGTGTTTTAACCAAACCTCCACCCTACTAATACATTTAATATATTTCCCTCTTACTAAGCAATATATCATCTTTCTTTTTACATTGTTTTTCTATCTCCATATTCACCAGGTTTGAGATTCAAACGAATAAGTTATTTCAAAGCCTCAACGAGTCTGATCATCTTTCTAAACAACTGGATGAGGTAATATGTTCATAACTCGATGATGTCATGTTTAGTCATGAGTCATGCATTAATGTTCCATTAAGATACATGTCCTAAACTCATAAATGTTATCTGGTCACACAGTATGTGAATTAATTGCTGTTTACATTTCTTTTGATGCTCACTTCACTGTAGATAAATTGATGATAAATCTATTGATGAATTCCCAGAGCGAAAGACAATCAGAGAAGTTATCTCTACCAACATGGGTGAACGTGATGTTTAGGATTCAGAATGAACTTTAGAAAAAAAATGAGAGTAAAATAAAAATCAACGATAAAAATTTCACACGTCATTACCTGTCAACTTGAGGAAATTCAGTTCAGTCAGAGGCGAACGCTAATGGCCTGTAACCCGACAACACTAAAGCAAAATGGACGCCAATCACTTAATGGCCAGAACGTTAAGTGAGGGAGAGTGGCACTTTATGAAAGCTTATACGCACACCAGATGGCATGTGCCTTCATAAACTGCGGCAGCATGATTATGCCCAGGCGATGTCTTTGTTGGCTTTACATTGTCCAACGCCTGAAAAGAGGCTCTGTGCCCAAACTGTGTTGCGAAATTACAAAACGAACAACACGGCTGCTAGTTGAATGTGGCGATCAAGCTTAGTCACCCGGTCTTTCCATTCAGTGAAAGTTTTGCTGGAGGGCCACCAAACCACATGCGACAGTCCTAATGGTCCTCACTGTTATGTCAGTGTGACGTCAATATGACGTCGTTCCAACCAGTCACTGAAAATCCGAGTGTGTAATGCAATATTGCTATCATGGGCAAGTTTTTGGGGGCCCTAAACAAAAAGTCTATATATGGGGCCATCTGTTTCGGTCGAAAACCACCCCCCCCAAGCCCCAGCCAGCAAGATCTGGCACCAATAGAAATATATTTAGATTAATGAAAAAGCCATTGTCTTAGGGAACACAAAATGGAAAAAATAAAAAATAAAAAATTATTATCTTGGTGGGAGGGGGCCCTGAACCAATCACGGGGCCCTAAACCAATGTTTACTTTGATCACGGGTATTACTACCGGCTAACCGGAGGGTCGACTCTTGTGTTCCTTCGGTCTTCTGTTTGATTAATGACAGGAGGCTCTGGTTAGTTAGAGGAGTTTCTGGTGATTTCGGTGTCCATGGAAACGGCGTTGCGTTTGTGATTTTCCGGAGATGCGTCAAATCGGAATGTTCCGGAGACAGAAGAAGGGAGGCCTTCGACGTTAGGAAGTCGCCCATCTGCCAGGCCCGCAGGAACATCTTTTTTTCTGTGTTTCTTTCCCAGGAACTGGCATTTCATTCATCACATTCTCCCCTTTTTTCACTATAATTTCCTACTAAAAAAAGTGGTTAGGGAAAAATATAACATATACGCATGAGGTTTGGGACAATTAAATTTTCTTGATTTGGCTCTGTACTCCACAATTTTAGATTTGTAATCAAACAATCCATGGTAAATCTGCATATTATCTGCTTTTATTAAAGGGTATTTTTATATTTATATTTTAGTTTCACCAGTAACTAAAATTACATCACTTTACACACACACGCACACGCACACACACACACACACACACACACACACACACACACACACACACACACACACAAATAACATATACCACCGCCAGGAGAAGAACATCAATGCGGATTTTTTAATTGGTACTGTTTCATTTGTTGCTAAATGCCGGCAGAGAAGGTATCAGCAGGTTGATGCTGACCTGTCAGCGAGAAGAGGATGACCTAACCTTGCCGTGCGTTACTAATGACAACGTTGAACCTGAACCCCGGAACGAGAGGACTGATCACCAGGAATTGAGTCCGGGCGAAGTGCTTCGCGCTCTGACACAATACACCATTGATTTAAGGGACCATAATTGCCACATGCAAGTTAAAATTATTTGAAATTTGATTTGGACCGCGCTTGCGATTGGTCGAAGGAATAAAGGGGTTCTGAGAATTGAGAGTCCTTATTGCGCGCACACGCACGCACCCCTGGGATGGGAAAGGGATGCATTGGGCAGAAGGTTCGCACCTCGCATAGACCCCCCCCCCCATCCCCTGCCGTCGATATCCGAAAAATGTCCCGGTTGCCATGGCAGTGTGGAAATCAGCATCGGGGAGGAGAGCAATGAGATTTACGCGGCAGTGTGGCTCTCCGGCAGGAAATCGATGTGATTGATGCTCGCGAAATAAAGAAACGAACAAACAAGCACATCATAGAAACGGGAGAAAAGTTGCGGTCTGTCAGGAATTCAACCGACGAGGCAAAAAAAAAAAAATGGTTGCGCGCGCGACCTGTTTGTCTGAACTGATGTAAAAAGGCTGATAAATTCATGAAAATTCATGGCAAAAGGCCTTTGTGGTTGCACATTATGGGAGGATTTGAGGGAAAAAAAAGTGTGGAGCGGATGTAGCCTGCTCTCCAGATGGAAATCGATGTGATCTTGGCCCTTGATATGGTTAACGTGTCCTCTTCAGGCCTGGCTGTATTACCTTCTTCCCATTAGCAGCCGGTTCAGGTTTTTGCGCTTCACCGATTCGTCATTTTTTTTTAAGGAGTCTTTTCCGCTGCCGGAGCGTACGGGGAGAATGCAGAGAAAATCAATCAGGCAGCAAACAGGCCAGCCCAAATAAAATTCACATTGGCTGCAATACACGCTTCTGAGGAAAGTGGGCTGAAGGGCAGCACGTTGACTGCTAAATCTCATAGGAACTACTGACCTGTTCCATTAATTATCCAACCATCCATTATCTATACCCGCTTATCCTGGTCAGGGTCACGGGGGGGGGGGGGGTGCTAAAGCCTGTCCCAGCGTGCATTGGGCGAGAGGCAGGAATATACCCTGGACAGGTCGCCAATCTATTTCATGGCACACACACCTTTCATTCACCATTCACTCACACACTCATACCTATGGGAAATTTAGAGTCTCCAATTAGCTTACTAATTTTCTTTGGACTGTGGAAACCGGAGTACCCAGAGGAAACCCACACAGACACAAGGAGAACATGCAAACTCCACACAGAAAGGCCCAGGCTGGAAATTGAACCCAGGACCTTCTTGTTGTGTCCGTCCTACCCACTGCACCGCCATGTCGCCCATTAATTATTCAGCTTCACAACAGAAATGGCTAGTACATAAATAGCTAATATTAGCACTGTTGCTAGAGAAGTGTGTAAGCAAATATACAGCATGTACTTTTTCCAATTCAATTTAATACATTTTTATTTGCATGGTATTTTTATCGAGTCACTACCTTAAAAACGGCTTTGTAGGAGAACAGGAAAACAGGAAAAATAAACAAATATACGAAGTGCCGCAATTAATCATCAGAAGATAAATTGCCTCTTTGCAGTGTACCAAGGAAATTATGAATTAAACTTGGATACCCAAAACCCAGAGCATACGTGCAGCAACGTGACATTTTGAGCTACGCCCTTCGAACGTGTTCAAAAATACCCCCATTGATCAAACCCTGCAGACGTGCGGGAGCTGTCCAGGAGGCTTGTCACCCATCTGTTTGTGCGGCAGGTCGGAGAATGGAGTGCTCTCCGTCGCAAAGAGCAAACAGGGATTTTTCGCAGACAAAACCCCAGCGTGTTTGCCCGGCGAGAGAAATTGACTGTCCCAGGAAAGCAAACATGTTCCCAACACTCTCCCAGGAACCGGCGTGTTTGCTCTGCTGTTAAGCCGGCCCTCTGCGTTTCCGTCTGCCCTGTCTCCCTCAGGCGGGGGCTCAGCCCCTCCTACACTAAGCCAGGTGATGCATACTGATTCATATATTAAATGTCTTCGTCATCATCATCATCATCATCGTCTCATCATCATCATCATTATGCAAAGTTTAAATTTGAGAATCTCACTACCATCTGATTTCACACTGCCAGTGACCCCCCCCCCCTTTTAAAAATTATGATGGAGGTTAAAAATATGCGGGGACGTTTTTGAACAGAATCCTACAGCAAAATGTAAATGAATGAATGAATGATGAATGAATAACCTCCTCAGACCCAGCAGAAAAAAAAGTTTAAGTATTTAAATCATGGATAACAAAAACAACATTTTGCAGTGAAAATGTTTTTATTTCTATCATTTGTTTGATATTTGTTGAATGTCCCTTGTACTGTAGGTTTCAGCAGAGTGGAATATATGGTTCTTGAGATCAAGGCAGGAAACTCACGTCCCCTACATGGGAAAAAAAAAAGATTTCCTGGGTCTTTGGCGGTCACATGCTTCCACGCGGTGGCGATGACGATCGCTGCTTCTTGCGTGAGTCATCGTATTTCCACCGGTTTTGTTCAGGTGGATTCTGATGGGATGAATTGGCCTCAGCAGAGGGGCCATTTCCGGCAGAAAAGTACTTCTGGAGGATATTTTGGGGAACCATTCGAATTTTTCTCGTGAAAAATGACAAACTGAGAAAGCACGCTTTGGCATCCATCGCAGAAAAAGGGTGTGTTCGAACCAGCTCCAGATCGCAAGAAAACTGCAGATGCTCTGATTATTCTTGAGTTTTATTTTGCAACGTTTCACCGTTGTCTTGTTATTAATATTTGCTGTTTTTTCTACTCCACGCTCAGCACATTTTAGCCCTCGCCTTATTGAATACGCATACTGTAGGGCTTATTCGAAGGCTGTAGTTTACGCATTGTGACACTCTCCATGTACGCGCTGTAACAGAATTACAAACGCGATTCTGCACTGCAGCCTGCCTGGCTGTTAATGCTATTTATAGATGTAAATGCTGGGTGCAGTAATTGTCTAATTGACCATCTGATTGCTATTTCCTATTGCTTTTATAGTCTAAGCTACATTTTTAGCCTGTTCACAGGCCCTAGAGAATGTTTATATCAGCTGGACAATAGGAAGCATTTTTCTGCATATGAGGTGGACTTCATGATAGGGATAAACAACAGAATATAAATAACAATCTCTACTGCATGCATAAAGAATGTGTGTGTGTCTGTGTGTGCGTGTGCATGCGTGCGTGCGTCTGTGTGTCTGTCTGTGCATTGGTATGCATCGAACAGATGGCATGCAAAATGTTATGCAGTTTGGTGACAGCATAACAGCGACACACAACATTTCATCACAGTAATAATTTCCCCGGCTATTTTTCTCGCACCGAGGACAGAGAAAGCATAAATCGATTTTCTTAACAGTCTGGGATTCATTTCAACACCGTGTGACAGCGCTGAATGCCGAATAGATGCATTTTAATAAATGTATGGTCATGTTTGAGAAGTTCACGCATTAATAGTAATGTACACAATGTTTGAGCTTTATGGCAGCCACTGACCCCCCCTTACACCCTCGCCCCCCACCCCCCCAACCATTAACTACTTTTCTGTTGAGCACTCTCCGTCAGAACTGCCTCCAGAGCTACCTCCTCAGTCACACGGCGATGTCTGCTGATAGCTCTCTGTCACCCCAGCAGTGCCAGTAGCCATGGAAACCTCCTTAATGCAGACCTCTTCTGATTGGTGCTTCAAAGAGACCGGCTATAGTCTCGTCTGGAGGCTAAAGAAGAGCGTCCTATGCTTTAAACCTCGAGTGAATCAATACAGAGACAAACACACACCGTACACAGGCACACATGAAGCCTTTGGCTCCTGCATTAATATTGGGCTATAGACACTCTGGAGATCCTGGCACAATGTTATTCACACCACGCATATCAGCTTTCTGCCCAACTACACGGCGAATCTGGAGAATCCCAAAGGAGGTCTTCCGTCGCAGAGCAGCTCAATCTTGTTTTGGGAAAATACGGGATCAATGAAGCAGGTCGAGTTAAACACACTGTTTTTCAAGACTCCCGTTGTTGTGAAACTCCCATCGTGAAAAGAAATACATATATTGGCAGTCTGGGCTTTTTGGGTGGGTGGTGGTTTGTCTGCATCCAAATGTCAAGAACAGAGATGTATGTCTTGTTCTACTGTTGCTATAATAATAAAAACATTTTTACTTGATAGCAACATAAATACAGGTGAATCTACTCTCTGACAGCTGCACACTACGCTGTATCCAGGTCTAAACATGTATCAGGTTATAACACACGCAGATCATAAGACTCATTTACTTACTGTGTGTTAAATAATACATGACAATTGTGAGGACTTCTTATGACTAAAAAGGTCTATTTATTCCCACACTTAAGGGAACGGGTGTGATGATGACTTGCACTCTTTTTGATTATCACCTTCTTTCTGTGTTCGCACATTCCAGTCGAAGTGTCTGAACTGCGGCAGTTACGCTCTCTTTCTTGGAGAAATCGTGCGTGTGGGTCAAGCATAACGACACCTCGTTTGAGCTTAATGCAAGTCAAATTGCTATATTGAAGTGCAAAATACGTTCTCTTGGTGCTGTAATCCTGAATATGTAGGAGTATTGAAAATGATTGGTATTGAGTTAAAGCATTAGCTGAAAATGGTTGAAGCTGATGATAGACCAAAATGTTTCCTTTATGAGAACCTAAAATATGCCTGTAGATGGCTTCTTCGTCATCAGACCATTTTTAAGCAATGGTTCCCCCTAGAGGTGGACCAGGGGAACTGATTTCACTGCGGCTTATTTCAAATCAAAATAGTTCTATTAATCATACGGTGTATTATTTTGAGTTTTGCTTTATGTTTCACAGACTTCCTGATCAGGCTGGAATTCCACACATTCAAAACAAACACACTAATCATGTAAATCTTTCTGTGACGTAGACCTAGATATAGGATTTTCCTCATATGCCCACCACTACATTTGAGACATTTAGTAGATACCAGTCTTACCCAGAGCTACTTACACAGAACACATTTTTTTCTGACAGTCCCCTTAAACATGGACATATATGCTGGCCATTTAATGAAGCAATTCTGGTGAAGCGTCGCACCAAAGAGGCCAAGGTGCTGATCTCCATCTGGGAATGAAACCTGCAACCTTTGAGTGGCAAGACTGAATTCTCTAATCACTGTACTGTGCCGCTGTGCCACATAAGTCATACGTCACAGTTCATTCACGTGGCATTTAA
The DNA here is from genome assembly GCA_025169545.1 of Anguilla japonica. Taxonomy (NCBI): domain Eukaryota; kingdom Metazoa; phylum Chordata; class Actinopteri; order Anguilliformes; family Anguillidae; genus Anguilla; species Anguilla japonica. The sequence continues at coordinate 5,895,532 of CM045884.1, forward strand.
TGCATTTAACGAGAATGCAACAGAGACATATGAAAACTGCTTGTTGTGGGTGTAACCTTAGTCCATGGTTAACCTTGCTCAGGAAGATCACAGAAAAAAGAAGCATTTTGCAGCATTGCCAAACTTAATTTTATACGTGTAATGGTAATCTGAAGATGAAATCTGAATCTGACTCAAATCTAAATCAAAACTGTATAGGTAAATAACATATTTATTTTTATTATCCATATTAACCTTTGTCCTTTTGTGCCAAACATGTGAGCTGAGAGTGGAAGTGTAGTTTAATGGTTAGGGAAATGCACTGTAAAAAAAAAAAAAAAAAAAGGAAAGGCTCTTCCAATTAAAAATTCTTACCCAACCCATTGCACTTCTGTGTTTGCTCAACTTTCAAGGTTCAAAGTTATGTGGATTACAAATTCTCAGCTCTGGTGACAAACCTTTCATGTTGGCATGGCAACCTGAGCAAACTCAAAAATGCTATTATAGCCAGTTACCTAAGAATTTTTAATTTTGGAGAACCTCATGTTTTAAATTTATTTTACGGCGTGGGTCTGTAAGTATAAGGCCGTCCCTTCAGTTCTCAGATGGGGAACTGCTGTTCTACCACGTGCCCTTCCTGTGTTGGTTCAAAAAAATATCCAGCTATAAAAATTTATTGTATGTAAGAACGTAAGCTGCTCTGGGTAAGAGTGTTTGCCAGAAGCCTAATATGTAAATGAAATGTAATGCTCATCCAGCGCCGCCTGCTGGGGACTCTGCTGTGTTGCAGTCCCTGTCTCCAGCCTTTGTGCTCCTGTGCTTTGGGGCACAGGGCGGTCGGTGTGTTCAGGTTTGCAGAGGATGTTATGTCAATGTGAAACACTGCCTTGGGGCTTCTCTGAAAATAGGCTCTCTCTGCTATGACCACTCCTTCACACTAACTGTCAGAAATATATGGGAGAGGGTGGCAGTTCAGATAAGGACAATTTGAGCTGGGGGGGGGGGGAACTTGTAGGTACTGTAGTTGAATGGCGACACTTAGTGGTGATGCATGGGGGTGTTGTGGAAATAAACCGCTGTGCATTTGGAAGGATCAGGTGGTAAGGCACTCTTTATTACATGCAGGATGGAGAGATGTAGGCTACACAATACGTCAGTTTACTGCTTCTCGGAAGAAAACGCAACACACTTTCTGGTTACATAACCCGTGTTCACAAGAGCGTCTACATCAACATCAGTTGCTTATCAGATACTTATCACACTCTAGATTGATTCGGTGGCATACACTTTCTACTTCTTGCTGACTCAGCTCTGAGCAAAACATCTTTATCTTACAGCTGGGCAAAACAACCTTCTCTAACTGCTGATGAACAAACACACAAACACACAAACACACACATACACACACGTGACGCAAAAACATGATCCTTTAGCGTACCCAGTCTTCCACAGGAGTATAGGCAGGGCAGATGGATGAAGGACAGTTGACAGTCACTGTCAGGACACCTGATAGATGACTGGGAACCAAAGTACAGCTACGTACGCCCCAGTACTTCCGGAAGTTCCGTGAATCCCCCCAGATTTAAGCCAAGGCCCACAAGCTTCTGTTGGCCACATAAAGTCTCCTTGAAATGATTTGCTATCAAGGGGCACAACTGTTTTATGGAACTCTGCAGGTAAATTAACTGGTTTGTGCAGCTCACTGTCATGGAACAAACACCTTTGTTATATCGCATTTGCCTGAAACTGAATGTTCAGTCCACATTCCACAATGGCAATGCAATGAATAAAAAGATGGAATACATGTACAAGCTGATATTAGTGGTTTGGCAAACACATAATACAGCCTTTTATTTGAGATAAATACTCCCAGTTCCTCTTTGACAGGGTACTTAGTTCATACGACATAGACAAGCTAAGTGGAATGCATGAATTCATGAACAACCTAGTGCTAATACACCCACATTGCATTTGTTGTTCACATTTTTTGATTACAATATGATATACATTATCCAAATAAGCGAATCAATTATTATCGCTGTTGATGATATTCAACTGGTTTATGATGTCATGTTTCATTTAAACACATTTTTCAGGGGAATGTGAAAAAAAAAAAAAACAAAAGAGACAAAATTGGTACAATCAAATCCTTGTATTCTAGTCTATAATTAAACGGAACGTTTATGTTCCCTTCATAACTTTCTGGCGTCAGGGAAATCCAACGGTAAAAACTGGGCCTATTATGTAGCCCGACATTACAGGTATGCGGAGTCCGAATACATCAGAGATTGCCGCTATTTCCCCTTTCCCCTTTCCCGAAACGCGTTTTTGGACCGAACGGTTTGTCATTTTTCCCCACCCGTCTTAATATATCCTTTATCAGCTGACAATGCTGGAGTAGTTTGATTTTTCTGTTTTCAGTCGGAAGCGTTGGGCAGATAACGTGTTTGTGAGGAGTTGCAGCCAGAAGTTCGGTGGTATAAAAGGACGTGCAGCGACAGCTGGAAAGAAGTTGTCCAGAAAACTTCCAGTGTGGCGAGTCGGTGTGGATAGCTAGCTAATTAGCTAGGATCATGACTAAAGAGTTTGCTTGCTAACTCGACAGTATCTAGCCAGCATTCACTAGCTAGACGTCAGTTTTCTGTTTTTGGATAAGCTAAGCTAGCTAACCGACCTGTGAAGCTGACGCACCCGTACAGGGATGTGCAATGGCATCGGTAAAAGTGGCTGTCCGGGTCAGGCCCATGAACAGACGGTAAGTTTCCACGTTAGCTTGCTGGAGTAACTCGCATCTTATTGCTTGCTTGAAACCCTGGGATGGTTTTTTACGCCTTCTGACGAGACCACAGCGTGACCGGGCTTGACTGTATATGAAGTTCATTCAGTGGTAAAATATTAACTTGGCTAGCCAATCTAACAAAACCTTTTAAACAAAACGCCGGGTCCACTGTGTTAGATGCAGCACTGCTCTACTAGCTAGCCTAGCTCTTTTGCTGCCAGCGCTAGGCTCAGCACCTCTCCCTGTTTGTGAATTAGATAATTTACATTGACCTTGATTTCAAACAGCGAAGACATGCCAGCTAAGTGTGTTTGGCTGCAGTTGGGAAAATCATTCTGTTTTATAGGTATAACCTAATTGCTCAAGAGCTAAGTTATACGAGCTAACCTCCGATACTTATTTTTAGGTGGTCTCGCTAACGTTAGCTATTCCGGAAATTACGCTGCCCTTGCAGGTGTTTGTGTTTATGTAGCCTACTTTCAGTTCTTTGTCATTTCCAATTGCTTTCTCTCAGAGCCTGAACTGGATTCCGTGACTAAACATAGGTTATTCATTGAACTTTGGTTTGCTTGCGATCTGTGAAAGATTCATGTTTTTGTTGATATTTTATGGACGTTATTTAGGTAACCAGTTAGATACGGAGTGAAGCTGCATAGGGAATTGAGTTTGATATCCAAATCAACCCACATGACAACCATCATTATTAAATTCGCCTGATTTATGCGGATGAAAAAGAAATGACCGTTTATTCTGCAAGCAGCGTTATTTGAGTGTTTTCATGCAGCGTTATCGATAGTAGGCAAATAACGTTTTGCCTCATTTAAGTAAACACAACAATCCCTCAGGCAGTTGGACTGGTACGGGCGTTTTGCGAGTGTAAATACAATAGCGGCTTTCAAGCAACAGATCGGCTTTCTACATTCAGCATGACTATAAACAAAGCAAATGTCAGATCCGAATTCACCTGAAACATTACACTTCATGAGTGTATGCAAACAGGTAGAGTACAAGAGACCAATTCTCCCCCCCCCCCCCCCCCCCGTTCGTGGAACATAAATCTGAACCTACCTTCACAAGCGTAGGCATGCAGCTACACTCGGACGCAAAATATTTGTTTGGAAAGACAGCAATTTTGGTTATCGTTCCATGCTCTGAGGGATAATGAGTGACCACGTCATGTCCACATTCACACACATACATGCGCAAACTGCATGCACACGTGTACGCTTTCACGCAGAAACGCATGCACTCACACACGCGACAGCCAGACAGACACCAAACATCACTTAATGCCATTATAGGTTTTTTTTTCTCACAATCCATAATCTGGCAGTTTAATCTATAATCAATATCTAGCATAATCTATATTATTGATAGTTTTATTTTGTAACCTTTTGTAAACTTTGTGTGCTTGGGCCACACAAGCGTCTATTCCATATTTGTTATGCCAATAAAGCACTTTAAAAGTGAATTGACAGCGTGTATTTACAGTGTTGGTTGCCAGTTTACTTGCTAGTCATATGCCATTACTCCTTGCGGGTCACAAGCATGCTATCATTACACACATTTTGTGTACAAAATAAGCGTTTTTAAAAAAGTTTCTTGTATGATTGTGGTACCTGGTGCAGAGGACCCATTGTATCTGTATAGAACTAAAAGCAATACTTTTTGAATAGTCCCTGTCAGTGGTGGCTCAGTGCAAGAATAATGTGGCTGCTGAGCTTATTTAATTTAGCTGTATTGCATTGTGTGGTCTCAAGTGTAAGAACTTCTCAGGCGATTTTTGCTTTTTTTTTTTTGTCTGTGTAAGCAGTAATCACAGTCTTTGCTTCAGTAGTCTGCCTTATCATGTTTACTTTGGTCCCCCTGACAACTTTTACTATGAAACTCTTGAGATTCCCTGACTGCCGTCTGCCTTCCCCTAGAAGCCAAAAAGATATAGGGGGGTCATCCATCTTGCAATGCTATTTTCAGTCCTAGAGGTAATTTGCTGAAGAAATTCAGTTGTGCTGTCAGGCTGGATAACTTTAAGAAGACAACGCCATTTCCTCGAATCCTTAACCCTCGTGTTGAATGTGCTGAGATGAGTTGAGTTGAGATCTCAGGTATGATGGGGTGGTGGGGCAATCGGTTTGCTGTAATGGTGGCAGTGCATTAATGAGCTGATAATTAGGGAAACCGTGAGCAAGGCAGGACTCATTGACGGCAGCATAGCTCATTAGCATCTGTCTGCTGAGCGAGATTCAGAGGTCAGGTCAGGATGCCCCCATATAGAGGGAAGCCTGCGGCTGGGCTCGATCAATCAACCCCTCCTCAGGCGATAGCCTTGTCCGTTCGTGAGGCTGATTTATTAGCATGACCTGGTTACTACGGGGATGTGCTCGTTCAAATGGCCGTGCTAATGAAGCCTTCGAACGGCTCCCCGAGGGCACAGGAAAATCCCCCCCCCCCGCCAATCAAAACTTTTCCTCTGTTCAACTGTGACCGTTTGCATTCTAATAGTGTCAGAAGGTATGCAGTAGCTTTGAAACCTGACTGAGGAATGCACTTTGACTGCAAATCAACTCTGCTAGCTAACGCAGGTAAACATTTCACTAGAATTTCTGAGTGAGTTATATTCACACATTTCGTTAGCATTGCTGTGGTGGTAGTTGTAAATTGCCTGTTGAGGCTGACATCTGGATGTTTGGCATGGAGACTGAACAGCCCTAGTTTGGAGTGATATAGGCTAATTTGGCTTTCAGGGTTCCAGATTATGGAAAACCTGCACTGCACAGGTGAGTTTTGAACTGAGGTGGCACTCTGAGTGTGCATCTCCATAACCCATAAAGAAAGCTGCACCCATTATGTGGATGTTTCAACTGAGGCTTTTTTTGTTTTGTTCTGCGGCCAGATAAGCTTGCCAGCTTGTAAATAGCTTGTGTCATGGAGGAGACTGCCTGACTCTTGAGCATTGTTTCATTGCCTGTCTTGGATGCAAGCCCCTGCTTTTTGCTCCCTGAAAACATGTTGGGCAGCCATTATTGCTTGGGTTAGATCTGAGATAGTAATTTTATCGTTCCAGAAAGCCACTCCATGTTATGTAGCTAACTGAATAATCTTTAAAGTCAAGTTTAAATGCATTCTATTGTTTTATGTGTCTGTTTTGGAGTTTACAGTCCTTTTTTTCTCTTCCCAGGGAGAAGGATCTTTCCGCCAAGTTTATAATTCACATGGAAGGGAACAAAACCTCCATTACCAACCTGAAGGTGAGTTTCAGCGTGCCTGGTGAAGCTGGAGGACTTTGAACGTTGTCCAGTGGGCGATATCCCCCTTTCAACCCATGTATGCAGATTACAGGCTGCTTGTGTTTCCTCGCTGTCTGAAACATCACATGAGAAGCTCCACTGCCGTGTTCTCTGTGGTTCAGTTTGTTTGTATATTTTTAAACTAAAAGATCCTCAGTATTTACCCTAAGGAGGGTGATATGAAATTTTCTGAAGCCCTGTCTCTGTGACCAGACATCCTACGCAGTGCGTTTGGGTCTTTGAGCTTTAGCGATGCCGGGCTGGTACAAGTCTGTGGTGGCGGAGGAGGAGGAAGCTCATATTTCAGCTAATGATGGAACTGCCTTCCAGGCTACTGCTGTCTGAACCCCTCCCCCCCCTGTGAATGCGGTTTGACCTTCACATCGAATGACTTCACTGCTTTTCACATGTCTGCACAGCGCTTTGAACAGAACAGCAGCACGGAGGAAGAGAGCCATTTGTAACGCTTATTTCTGTCTCTCGGGGGTTCTGTGCGAAGCTGACTGCGGTTTTCTTGTTGCCGGGCTGTTCTGTCCGTGCAAAGCGCTGAACTTCATGTTTTTTTTTTTTTTTTTCCCCCGCAGATACCCGAGGGAATCTCCGGGGATTCGGGGCGAGAGAGGGTCAAGACGTTCACGTACGACTTCTCCTACGACTCGGCCGACTGCAAAAGCTCCAGCTTCGTTTCTCAGGAGAAGGTACGGCCATGTCCTCTAGTGTGCACCGTCAATGTCATCCTCTGATTTGTCTGTATCGTCACATTGTTTTCTCTTTGTAGGCATTTCTTGTCATCTCGTCCTCTCAAAGTAGGGTTTATATGCGGTGCAACTGCAGGACCCGGATGGTTACAGATCAGAGGGAGAAAGAGAAAGGGAGCGAGAGACTGTTTCAGTCTGTAGAGTAACCCCGCATCATTGCTAACTAGCCATTCCTTCAGAAATCTAGAAATCTGATGACTGTGTTACCCACATTGACCACACAGGCCTGCTGGTGGTCTATTTGCGAGGAGCATGAGCAGGTTTATATTATGTTGTGTGACAGGCTGCTGTATGGGCTCCAGCTACAATAGAAGATTTATTAGTGTGTGGTGGAGTTTGATCATTTTTTTGTGTTTTAAGGATTTTTATAGGCTGCTGCACAGACAATACTAATGGAATGAGTGTAAATAGACTGGAGCTCAGATTCCAGGCCTTTGCATATATACATTTACCTGAATAATTGTGCAAATTTATCCAGATTAAGGCAGTAAGTTTTGTTCAGATCTCACTTATACGGAAATTTTTACCATTCCCTCCTTTTAATTATCTGCTGTTTGAAGTTGTAATGTTGTTGATGAATATGCCTAATATTGTCTAAGATCCTGGTGGTGAATGTTTTTTTTTTTAATGCCCTCTAGTGGACAGATTTGGATTTGTTCTTTATTTTTATTCCAGGATGTTAAATTGAAACGACTCGTACGCATATTTACTTTTGAGATAACGATCCTGTTTGCTCATTTTTTGACATGTCCTTCCCCCAAAACAGCTTTGTTGATGGCGTGTTTTTTTGATAGGCCTATTTCTCATTCTGGTTTCGTGTGTGGTGTAGGCTCGTCTGAAGGCCTATAATTTTAGCTTGAGCTCCAGTCATTTCGTGGCCTCGGGCTGGTGGAGCAGACTTAGTTAAATGTAACACGGCATTTCATTTCGAAATAATTTCAAAGAAGGCGATGCAGGAAAACCAAAACAAATCAATGGCTGTTAGCTTATGTGTCATTGTGCACGGCTTCAAGTAATTTTCCTGAATCACTGGTCTTGCAAAGCAGCAGGTGGTGCTATTAAACTATTAAACCTACTGAAATGGGTTCGGAACGACAAGCTATTGATGTACAACGATAGGTCCGGAACTCTGTAGCGGTTTAATCCACTTCGCTCTGCTCAATCAAAACAGAACCTGGGATGGGAACCTCGCATTTTACGAACGCTGTGTCAGTCATGGATTTTATTGCCTACGTCAATCACTGTCAAATGGCAACAGTCGTCTGTTGGGGAAAAAAAAAATTTCCCCTCATTTTTCGCTTTGCTCCCTCCAAATGCGCGTCCCCTTGGCCTTATTCTTCAAGCGCGTTTGCGCGTTCGCGGTGCTGCTTGAGCAGTGCTCAAGGCTGATTTGGACCTTCCGATGGCATAATGGTGGATGATAACGGTCTCTCGTAGAGAACCTGCGGTGTCCTTGAAGTGGAGTGCATTAAGAACGCGGGGAAAACCGTAGACTGTATAGGAGAGCTATTTCCGTGCACTTTGTGGTTTAACACTGGGGCGATAATTACGGTTGTTTGAGTATGCGCAGGAATGCTCATTTTCTCCGCCGGGACCGTAAAAGTCTAATGGGTAGTCCCTACGGTAGGAACTCAAACGCGCTAAAGCGCAAATCACAAATTACCGCTTTGGTGATTGGGCTCTTTGAGCCGCCGCCAGTACAGTTGAGAACTGTAATCTTAGTGCCGGCCGTACTCCTTCTGATTCCGCGGAGTTTCTAATCGCACTGATGTCAGTCTTGAGTGCGGAGAAAGGAGGGAGAAAAATAGAACTTGGCTGGAGAAGCCATTATAGTGTTCCTTGAGACACGCGTTTCAGTTATTCTAGGACAGCTCTGTGGGAGTGCTGTACTTTGGCTAAGCTGTAGTGTTGGTTAATGGTTTCACGAAATTACCGTTTTACGTCTCCTTAGTCATAACCATAATGACAAAGACCTTTGAATCTGGACATAAGTCATTATATTTAAATCTTTAATTAAGGAGGATTTCTTGATGGTTTGTGAATACGCCAGTGGATGATTTGATTACTGAATTTAGACTCTTGGCTGTTGGCTGTCGTGTATAAAATGTGTTCAATAAGTCAAAGCCGCAGTTATTTAAAAAAAACCGTATACATATGTAAACACACGCAGGTGCCCCCATGCCCACACGCTCACACACACACACACACACACACACACACACACACACACACACACACACACACACTTTCCTGTCTGTTGTACAGCGAGGCCCGTTAAGCACTTCCTCCCCTGGAGGACCCTCTCTGCCCCAGACCCAATTTACAGGTGTGGGCTGAGCCTGCTGTGGCCTCTGTGTCTGTGGCTGGGATATGGGGGGGGGGGGGGGGTCAGACAGCTGTCGCTGCGCTCCGTCCTGTGCCTGTGATGGACCCGTAACCCCCCCCCCCCCCCCCCATCACTACCAATCTGCCACTGAGAGAGAGAGCAGACCTGAGCAAAGCTGGGGGGGGGGGGGGGGGGGGGGTAGTCAAAGATGATGGGTACCTCATGACTGTGGTCATGACTCATTATCTACAGGGTAGATTTGTGAGGACAGGACTAAAATGGTACTTTTTGCCTCTATTAACACAAGTAAAGCTTCAGGCTTCTCAGACATTTTTGGTGGCGGTTGTGCATGTCTGAACGCGTATTCTCCCGCTCCAGAGAAAACGATGGCGCAAGGAGCCTCTGTCGCTCTCCGTATCGATTCCCATGAACCCAGCACTGCCGACGCCTAGTTCCCATGCCTGTCGCTCTCTAAACAGGAGGCGTCCGCCTGCCTTTTCGCTATAAACACACAGAGAGCTCCCTCTGGAGGCCGATGGCGGTAATGCGTGAGAATCCTGTTCCCCCGGACTGCCTGCCACAAGCCATCTGTCTGGTTGTGTACAGGAGCTGTACGTGGATCACCACCCTCTCTTTAAATAATGCAGAGATCCCCCAGGGCAGCCAGGTCCAGTGCAGCTGATTTAGGTGTGCGGTGCCTGGGGGTGGAGCAGTGATTCTTCGTTCGATGTGGCCTGTGAACAACAAATGAGCCCAAACTCGCAGGGTCCTGCAGTGTGCTCCCATTTTAGGACCATCTGCTCCTGAAAATTATGTGCACTGGGAAAAATAATTTAGGAGCGCATGCAATCAGGGTTCATTAGAGCTCCTAAATTTTTTAAAACTCTGGAGCCAATGAGCTCCTTAGAAAAAAAAGTGTTAGCGTAGCGCCCAGGCTCACAGTGCAGTCTTTTCTCTGTAGTCCTCCAATTTTAGCGTGGAGACCATTTCCACGCTTTGTGTCGGGCTGCTCTTTCTCTTTCGCTTCTGAATGTTGGAAGCGGTTTTTATTCAGACCGCTTGTTTGCTTTTCGGGAGCGGCTAGGTACTGCAGACATGAAAGACGCGTCCGTGAAGACGAGAGAAAAAATGTTCTGTCTATTTTTATATTATCGACTGAAGTTGAGTTCAATCCACTTGTAATTGGTGTCACGTGTTTTTATCTGCTGAGCTTAATGAAAGTGGGTGGAAGAAACTGATATGTGTTATTTTCGGATGCCGCGAGTTAACTCTGTGGCCTCACTACAGTGGGAGGCAGTGAGCAATTTCTCTTTAATCGACTTTTATAGCTGTGGTAGTCGAGAAAGCGGGTGTAGCCTGACACATTTTGGTTGTGTACTGTAAACAAATGAGGAGAGGGTCGATGTCGTTTCGGTGTGCTTGCTTGTGTGCTTTGTTTTTATTTTTATTTTCTATCTTATCACACAGACCGTTTATTGTGGAAGCCAGGTGTTGGTCGGCCATTTTCGTGGCCATTCCCTTCTTTGTTTGAAAGCTCGCAGGAAGGGGGATTCAGGGACTCCAGGGTCCTGCCAGGCCTCGAACCTTCACCCCTCTCTTTACGCCGAACAGATGGCCAGCACCCGCGACGCAGAGACCGTCGCCCTCGGCAACAGCCCGAACCGACCGGGCGGATCCTGACGGGCCCAGGGTCTCTGGCCCTGTCAAACCCCAAATTTTCAGCCCTCAGACTTCCCCGGCTCACGCTTAGCCGGAGGCTGTCCCTAGGGGGCGCTGGACAAGGCTCACCGCTCTGATTTCCGCTCTTTATTTATTTTTTTTTTTTCTGCAGGTTTTTAAAGACCTTGGCACTGACGTGTTGAAGGCTGCTTTCGAGGGTTACAACGCCTGCATCTTCGCCTACGGTCAGACGGGCTCTGGGAAGTCCTACACCATGATGGGACACCCGGTAAGACCGGATCAAACTGCCCTTCGACCTCTTGACCCTCAATGCCGCATCAGAGTGGCTTTTTAGTGAAAAACGGTGCATGGATAACGTTAATATTTGGAGATTCATGAAGTGAAATTCACTTTAATTGGCTCCCTATCTTCCTGCCTGCTCAAAACATGTCAGGGAAGATTGCGTGGATCCATAAACAAATCAATTTTATAATCGTTATCGGTTGGTCCAATAAGATAACATTGGGGAATAGGCTAAATGTAGTTAAACTGGCAAAATTGTGCAATGTCTGCACCTGATATGAAAAAATGATTTCCAGTGAATTCATTGCACGTGAAGTCATTAGCTATCACTGATTAGCGAGAGGGGTTTTAGAGTTGTGCTACGCATAGAGGAGTGGACTGTCGGAATGCCGAAACAAAAAAAATATGGGAAATATTTTTTTGAAATTAACAGCATCTAAAGGCTTGATGTTATTTTGGATTTTCGTTTGACCCGGGTTCGGTCACCAGAGGCCCTGTGATTGGAGAGCTTGACTCTGGTAGGGCCGAGGGGTTCATTGGCCGGGTGGGAGAGAGTGAAAGGCATGTTCCGGCACGTTCCGTGAGGTCCCAGCAGGACGTTATTGATGAGGGTCAAAGCCAAAGGGTTTTGGGAACTGATATGGCTTGTCAGTGAGATTTGTCCTGTGTCTGTTTTTCGAAAGCTGAAGTGAATACAAACGTGACGTTGGCATTAAACTGCCATTCGAGCGTCCTGAAATCGATACTTTCATCCCACATGTCTCAATCTGGGCGCTCAAAACTGTAAAAAAATTTTTATCCACCCCATATCTTTGGTTTATGACTAATTGAAGGTCACAAACTTTCTCTTCACTCACTTTTTCTTAAAAAATCACCACTTTCTGCCCTAGAAACGGAGGTAAGGGCCCGATTTCCCATCACTGAGGAATTGCCCGCAAAACTGCTGGGTTGACCTTTAGAAAAGTCCCATAATTTTTCAGAATTATTCCGTTTATTGCTGGGCTTGCTAGGAAAACGTGCGAAGAAAAGTAGGCTGTATCTGAAAGTAAATCGTATGGTACACTCCAGTGGTGGCTGCATGGGCATTCGGCCCAGCTTTACGTGTGTGTGTGTGTATAGCGTGTGCTCCACAGAAAGATTGCAGCCGTTCGTCTTTTTTGGGGTTTTTTTTTTTCCAGGGCGATTCGGGGCTGATCCCGCGGATCTGCGAGGGTCTGTTCAGCCGCATCGCGGGGACGGCGAGGTGGGACGAGGCCTCCTTCCGCACCGAAGTCAGGTGAGCGTCCCGCCCCCCCCCCCCCCCCCCCCCCAACCGGCCTTTCCGTTCCTCCCCGCCCTACGCGGGGCCGTCCACGCCTAGGTCACCCCCCCCCCCCGTTAATTACCGCTCCGTCCCGGGGGTTCCTGCGGAGCGAGGAGTCTGGCCCGTCCGTTTCGGGGGTGCTCTTTATGCGTCGGGCGCTTAACGGGTTGCCAACGGTAACGGTCAGCCGGGTCACGGGCGGGCTCCGCACAGCTGCCGCGGTTACGCTCGTCGGCTCGCTGGCCAGCGTTCAGGTGAGCGAACCTCGACCGCTTTTCAGTTTCTCCTCCGGCTCGGCTGAAGGTGACCGTGCGCCTCCTCCTCCTCCTCCTCCTCCTCCTCCGGATGGCTCTCCAGCTTAAACGCTTCTCTCCACCGGAGGTAAAGTGATCTTATGCTTTAATGGGACGAAACAGCTCGAGTGCAGATTGTGTTTGAGGTTAATTTGCTGCTTTCTTGAAGTCTTTTCTTTTCTCGTTGAAAACATCTTATTGTATTTCAAGCCACCACCAAGACAAGAACGGCAAAGTCTACCATTGAGTGGCAACACGGAGAGGACAAAAGTTTAAAACTAAATTTTAAAAAAGTTTTAAATAGTTTATGAAACTGCACTTTATGATAAATGTTCAGCTTTTACATAACGCATGTAAAATACAGCTTCTAAATGCACAGGATGTCGGACGAGACTATTCTGTTATGGAGCTGAGCCTCACTGCGTTTAGTTACTGTACCATGGAGGCAGTGGAGGAACAAGCCTGGCCCTTCTCATCATTTTCACGCAAGGCCTGCCCCTGCCGCAGTCTTTCCGCTTCCTGATTCGGCGAGTTGTCATCCTCTGATTTACCGAGGCGCTAAATCCCGAGCCCCGGCCAGCGAATACGATCAGTGACGCCGCCGCGAACCGCTAGCCAGATTCCCGCGTGAAATATTCACACAACAGGCGGTGCGATCGAAGGCCTTCTCCCCCCCCCCCCCCCCCCCCCCAAAAGCGTGTGCATGCCTGGGCACAGCTAAAACTTGTAGTGCAATGTTTTTTTTTTTTTTTTTTTTTTTTGGCTGGCTATGCCACACAAAAAAACGTATAAATAATTCAAGCTTTCATAATATATGTATGAGAGCTAGCAAATTTCTGTTGGCACTGTGGGGCTTGGGGAAAGGCTGAGTCGTTTTTTTTGCATTTTTACCCGCATCAGTATGCTAATGCCGTTAAGAGAACGTGGCGTGCGATGCCGGTCGTCCCGCTCGCCGTGTGATTTTTCCAGTCGGCCGGTGTTGATGTGACCGTCGCGCTGCGTTGCTGCGGCGCGGGCTCCACAACACCTCTGTTTACTTTAATGGCCGTGCTCGCCAGAGCCAAGAGCCTCGGCCTCTCCGCTTTGAATTATCGCCTAATTCTCCCCCCTTTAGAGCCCCCGCGAACAAGCCGCTCCGCCCGGGCCCCCCCCCCATTAAAGGACAAAAGTGCAAAGCATGCTGGGAAGAGATTTACGGCCGGGCTTTTTCCAGGCCGCGGCCCCACCGTCAGCGGCTTTGTCTCTCTCTGCGCTCTCTGTCGGGCGTTGATCGATGCCCCCCCCTGTTTTTCATCCACGCCGACAGCTACCTGGAGATCTACAACGAGCGCGTCCGGGATCTGCTCCGGAGGAAGTCCACCAAGACCTACAACCTCCGCGTCCGCGGAGCACCCCAAGGACGGGCCGTACGTCGAGGGTAAGGGCGCAGCGATCGGCCGGCCGTTTTTAAAACCGCTTTCCCGGCGGGCGATGGGGGGGGGGGGGGCCGGTGAAGGATTTGCTGTAGATTTGTGGTTAAAGCCAGCGGGAGGGGAAAAAATAAATAAAAAATAGGTCTTGTAAATGGGTTTTGAAATTTTTGCGAAAAATCAATCCTGGACAGACAAATTTGCTGTCTGGCCTAATCTAGAACCGGCTCAAGACTTTATAAAAGTGTGTATGTGGGTCATAAAAAATTTATGCTCACCTCAGATTTTCCACCTCTACTTACTGAACATTTTTTTTTGGAATGTTATCCCTGATTTTTGGGATCGATGTGTGAAAATACCTCCGTGCTGACCAAACTCCACACCAGGATCAGTGCGGCTGTGGTGGAGGCTGCCCTCCCATGCACTCGCCCGCAACCCGGCGGCCATTTTCTCCACAGTTCTGGTCGCCGATATTTAATTTCTCGATGTAGAAGATGATTGTTTCTCAGAGGTTGAGAGTTGGACATGTGCCGCTACATGTTGGCCGGGCACCGGTTGAAATCTCAGTTTCCTGAGGGGGTGGGGTGAGGGGGGTTCAACCTCTTTTCTTACCCCCTGTTTTCGAACCCCGTGGGCAGACTGTCTAAACACCTGGTGCAGAACTACGCCGACGTGGAGGAGCTGATGGAGGCCGGCAACATCAACCGCACCACGGCCAGCACAGGCATGAACGACGTCAGCAGCCGGTCACACGCCATCTTCACCATCAACTTCACTCAGGCAAGCCCGGCCCGTCCTCTGTGACCATGTCCTGTGTGGCCATGCCCCCTATGACCACGCTTCATATGGCCACACCCCCTATAGCCAAACCCCATATGGCCATGCTTCATACAACCTCACCCCCCCTAGGCCCACACCCCATAACCCCCCATGTGGCTGACCCACACCCCCTCTGACCACAGATCAGACTCCACCCTTGCCAAAATATCCACCCACCCACCCACCGCACTGCCAAAAAAAAGTCTGTCTTTTATAAACCTTTTTATTTTTTCCACTGAACTGGAAACTATTAGCTTGTTTTAAATTACTTTTTGCTTGGCAAGTGAAATTCTTGCCCCATTGGCAAATCTTCATACGACTACAATTGTCTCGGCTCATTGGCAATCTTTTTGTCTTGTTTAGCAGAAAAAGTAACACACATAGGATATGCGTAAATAAGGCTAAAATGTAAGTTGAGACTTATTTGTTGGTTTTCGCAGTGCCCCACGCTCTCCTCTCGGCCCTCTGTGCACGCTGTCTGAATTGAGCTAAAGCTCTGGTTGTGACGATTAGCATGGCGGTCAAGGGGAGTGTGTGGATTCAGCCGCACGCTGTTTTACGATGTGCAAATGTGGGCAGAAGCCAGGGGGGGGGCTCAGTCCCATCGCTGGCGTTTTTTTAATACCTTGTTTACCCCGTTAGCGCTCGCTAATCCAGTCACGCGGCACCTCTGAGTGTTAGCGCTGCGGCTACCGCTCCTGGAGCTTCTGCCACAGTCCGCAGGCGTCATGTTCCGAAAACGTGGATTAATGTAAATTGTGAAATTGGAAATCGTTTCATATTTCCTTGCTACTTCAGGCTTTTTTTTTTTAAAAAAAAAATTGTTTTCTCTTTAATTGATGCGTTTTCTCTGTCCTGCTGCAGCAGCTTCCAAACTTTCAGACCTCGGTACCCGCTTATTAAGAGAATGCGTTTTCTCTGCTGATCAGCTGTGGAGTGAGATGTCAGAGCGACTGCACGTGCAGTGTGACTAGCGCAGTGTGTCCAATCTTACGTCCACCTCAGCCCCTCGCGCTGTTTTGGAAGAACCTGTCCTACTGATTGAAGCTGGTCTTTAATCTGCTTTGGTTTAACGTGACGTTCCGAGCCCGTGCCTTTTTGAGTAGTCGTCAGCCGATTACAGAACAAATGAGTACATTTTTTTTTTTTTAAACGTAATTAAAAATCACATCAAAGCAAAGGCAGTCCATGCACTGATGGACGACTGTAGTTGAGCTCCCATTCTTATCGCAGGCCTCATTGTGGTGTTTGACTGACTCCTCCCCCCCCCCCCCCCCCCCCCCCCCCCCCCCACAGGCCAAATTCGACGCGGAGATGCCGTCGGAGACAGTGAGTAAGATCCACCTGGTGGACCTGGCCGGGAGCGAGAGAGCAGATGCCACTGGGGCCACCGGCGTTCGCCTGAAAGAGGGCGGAAACATCAACAAATCCCTGGTCACCCTGGGC
This sequence comes from Anguilla japonica, assembly GCA_025169545.1. Lineage (NCBI taxonomy): Eukaryota > Metazoa > Chordata > Actinopteri > Anguilliformes > Anguillidae > Anguilla > Anguilla japonica. The sequence goes on from CM045884.1 coordinate 5,911,893, forward strand.
AACGTCATCTCCGCTCTGGGTACGCCCACAAATCTCACCAGCCTAGACGGCTGGTCATTAACCCTCTGAAGGGCTTTATCGGAACGTTTTTCAACATTCTAAGTCGGTGTTCTAGAACTCCATTGCTTTCAGTTACCAGCAGTGATTGTGACATCAGCATTAGAATGTTAATAGTTAAGAACATTCTGATTTGACTTGTGATCTTGTACCTCAAAGGTTAATAATGATTTAAAAAATAGGGCCCTTTTTTAATAAAGTCGTGTTGAAGAAAGGAAGTGGAATTCTCAAACGTCTGATCACACTGGGCAGTGTCATCTCTGCTCTCAGTATGTGACACGTCTCCCAGGCCTAGACTATTTGACATCGCCCTTGTATGCGAATAAATTTAATTGGTGTTAAGTGGCTGAATCGGAGGTGCTAAAGCCTTGTCTGGGTCCAGCAGTCTTTCCGGCACTCTTTAAATAAGTTTAAGCACTTCATGAACTGGAGAGAGGGTCACTAAATTGGTTTGATACATTTAGAGATGAGAAAGTCAGGTGGTCCAGGGCCTATGTGTAGGGAAATCCAGTAGAGAATTCCAGCACAGTATGCTAAAAAAGCTTGCTTGTCTGTTGTTGATTTATTCTGAATCTGCATTCATTTTTCAATTTACTGTTGGGTATTAATGGTGTTATTCTGAGATTGCAGACATGAAGAGAATGTTGTGGAATAACCCTTTCCTCTTGCTTTTTGGGCCTAGCTGACATTTCTCAGGACGGGACGACCACACAGCTGAAGAAGAAGCAGGTGTTTGTGCCTTACAGAGATTCGGTGTTAACCTGGCTCCTCAAAGACAGCCTCGGCGGAAACTCCAAGACCATTATGATCGCAAGTAAGTTGGAACAGTCCGAACTCCAAACGTGAGCTTCCGTCCCTGATCCCCAAACGCAGTCCCTGTTCCCCAAAGCAGTCCCTGTTCCCCAAACGCTATGCCGCTCCGCTTCCTCTGCCATCTTGTTTCCCACTTGGTGTTTTCAGCGGCATGTGTGTATGTGTCATTAGTGTTGGGACGGCGGTGTAGTTTAACGGGTAAGGAGTTGGTCTTATAACCCTAAACAGGTCAAAGGTTCGATTCCCTGGTAGGACACTGCCGTTGTACCCTTGAGCAAGATAGTTAACCTGCACTGCTTCAGTATATATCCGACTGTACAAAAATGGATGCAAATGTAAATGCTATGTAGAAAGTTGTGTAAGTCGCTCTGGATAAGAGCGTCCGCTAAATGCCTGTAACGTAACGTAACGTCTTCCCCCGCTAGCCGTCTCGCCCGCCGACGTGAACTACGGCGAGACCCTGAGCACCCTGCGCTACGCCAACCGCGCCAAGAACATCATCAACAAGCCCACCATCAACGAGGACTCCAACGTTAAGCTCATCCGCGAACTCCGCGCCGAGATCGCCCGGCTCAAGGCCTGCTCATCCAGGGCAATCAGGTAGCCATGAAAAATAATAACCGTTTATAGATTATCGCTATTGATTATGATGGAGTTCCCTCACACGCACACACACACACACACACACACACACACACACACACACACACAGAACCAGCTTTTTCCTGCCTTGTGGGGACTCGCTGTCCACCTGGCTCATAAACTGCAATAATGTAGCGATAATAATGATCATGAGGATGAGAATTAGGTTCTATTGCCTTCCGGGGACTTGCTGTTACTCAGGCTCTTAAATTACATTAATGTAGTAATAATAATCATAATAAAGTTATTTATAATGGAGGGAAAGCTTCAGATACTACAGCTCTCTGCAGTTGGTATAGATGTAATCTGTGGTGCATACTTTAAGAAAGTTGTGGTACATATAGCTAAGAGAGAAAGATTTTAAATTGTGGTTAATTGTAAAAATTTTAAAAATAAAAATGTGTGGTTTATTTACCCTTTCAGATAAAAACAAACAAAGAAAAGAAATGACTAGATAAATGAAATAACATTTTTTAATAGAGTACATTTGAATTTGTGGATATGTTTGAATACTGTGTATGCTCTGTTCATAACCCCCCAGATTGCGCTGCTGGACTCCCCCACCGCTCTCAGCATGGAGGAGAAGCTGCAGCAGAATGAGGCCCGGGTGAGAGCTCTCTCCTCTGCTTCCACACACTGGGGCAGCCCGCCGCGTTTTCCGGAACCTTCCGCAGCAGCGTTAGGGGGGAGGAGCTAATCGTGTCCTGGTGCATCCCCGTGTCCTGAACCTCCCCCCTGTTAGTTAACGCGGAATTGACCAAAGAGGGACCGACATGGCTGCCCAACTTTCCGTTGGAGAAAACTTATGGAGAGGAAACAAACAAAACAGATTTTTATTCAAAGTTTCTGAGAGTTTCCACCATCTGGTGTTGGGCAGGCTAGACTCGTTTTCCCCTTCCTAATTAGGTCTATTCGTCTTGCGGAGAATGATGTAAGTGTGTTAATAAGCTGCTCGAAAGCGTTGCGCGTCATTTGAGAGTCGTGTGTTAATCACTCCTTCGCTCTTCGGTAGGTCCTGGAACTTACGAAAGAATGGACCAATAAGTGGAACGAGACACAGAACATCCTGAAGGTAGGTGTTTAACCGGCTCGTACCGGCTTTAAACAACTTTAAATGTGAAACTTTTTCATATTACAGTCAGGATTTATCTGGACCCACTTACAGAAAAGTGTACGTAAAGGCGGAGGTCTGTGCTGTGATTGGTCCGGGTATCGGGGAGATTTTTAGCTCCGTAACGTCGGGTCAAATCGGGCTCCGACCCGCTGCCCACCCGAAGATGGTACGGTTTCGCAAGCACCCCTGCTAGCAGCCTTCCTGAGGGGAGGGAACACAGCATTATTTTGTCATGTGCGATGGCTTGTTATTTCAGCGATCGGTCTCTCTTGGGTTTGGGTGTAAAATCTGACTAGAGCAGGGGTGCACAACTCCGGTCCTGGAGGGGGCCGATCTGTGTACTGGTTTTTGTTCCAACCGATTACCCTTTCTTACAGCTCTATGAACTATGCTGCTTCACTCCTGTACTTGAGCTCAGTGAAATCTCCAGGATACACTTGCAGTCTGCAGCTGTAGCTGGTGCTTATACACATGTCAGATCAAGATATGATTGGGCCAATTCAATAAATGTTGGGAAAAGTTGGCACAAAATCCTGAAATGGATTGGCCCTCGTTGTGCACCCCTGCACTTGAGCTTGTCGGGCTGTTCCGGGTCGGGGCCGTAGAGACGTCGGGTGGCCGTGGGCGGACTCTGGCCTCGTTTCGAGCCCAATGGAGGCCTCTACACGGTAGTTTAGGAAACGAGTGAAGACAACATGTCATCAGTGTCAGAACTGATAGTAGTACATAAACCTACGTGTAGTACCGAAAACCATAACATCAGGTTCTGTGTACGCACAAGAGGGACTTTAAGAGTGTTGTATTTTAATCAGAAAATGGGTTTGAGGCTAATTCGTGTCCCACAAGAATAGCCTGTATGATTATTTTCAATTTTTTTATCTTTTCATTACATTTCAAACATTTGGTGGTTGGTCCAGTTGGCAAAGAAGCACAGGACGTTGGCTAATCAGTGTGCACGCAACATAACGACTGGTTTTAAAATGGAAAACGTGCTTGTGGGGGTGTTGCGTTCGACGTAGCATAAACAGGGGTTGGTAAACCCATTGTGAAGCCAGAGTGTGGTTTGTAGTTCTAGTTGAACCACAGTGACGGTCTGACGCTTTGCTTACGAGAACGAGGACAGCGGGCTGCGTGCTGTGTGATGCTGGGGAATCTGCACGCGCGTTATTTTTAGAAACCCGGCTCCCCCCTCCCCGGTCGGCTGTAATTATCCGTCCCCCCCCCGCGTTTCCCGCTCCGCGCGACTCCTCCGCCTGCCGCATGCCGTCGACGCGCGCTTCGATCAGTCCGGCGGCGTTTCAGATCTCTCTTCTCCCCCCCCCCCCCCCCCCACGCCCCGCCCTAGTCAGCCAATTAAATGACGGCCGCTTTGAGATGGTGCTCATTAGCGGCCTAAAGCGAGATGAAACGCGAGCCTTCCCCAGGAGTCCCGCAGCCGCAGCCGCTAGCAAGTAAACAAATCGGCGCGGTTGGTTCCCGCCGTCCGCTAACTCATTACCGCCATCGCCGAAGGGGGGCGTGGCCTCTGGTGCGCTGACCAGCCCTCCCAGATCCCCGGGCAGAGGGAGGCATGTGTGTAGATGCCGCTGGAGGCCAGCACTTCTGAGACAGCCGCCATGTTTGTTTCTGAGATAAGTGTGGAAATGCAGACGTGACACATGCACATGCTCTGGCACATTAATGCACGTGCACACTTATATGCGCTCACTTATATGCGCATTATATGCACACACACACACGAACACCCACATGCCATCCCACACTCTCAGACACGCACACACACACACTCGCACATGCACACACACTCTCACACTCTCAGACACACATGTACATGCACACACACACACACACTCTCTCTCTCTCTCTCTCACACACACACACGCACGCCTGGGTCCGTGGCCAGGGGCGGCAGTGACGCGGCGTTTTCCCAGCGATGCCGTCGGAGCGAAACCCGACAGATGGGCTCGGCTCCGTGTTAAAAACCCGCCGCGCCCCGGCGCCGGTCCAGCTCCAGCTCCGCAGAGCCCCCGCTCCCCCGCGCCAGCCAGGCCCGCGTCCGCAGCCACCGTTACTCAGCCGGCCAATCAGCCGTAATCTTCACTTCTCACCCCCCCCCCCCCAACCCCCCCCCCCCCCCCCCCCCCCCAATCCCCCCCGAGCCGCGAAGACCAGAACTTGAGTGAGTTTTGAGTGAGCGAGTTCTGCATAATGCGTTGGGTTTGAGGTCATAACCTGTTTAAAACTGGCTCTGTGTGTGCGCTGGCTTCCACAAACCAGACATTTCACAAACACTGTTACAGTACACTGTTATCTAAAAACCGATTTAGAGATTTAAATGTGTACATGCTGACTGTCAATAGTTTCCTGGTATTTACTCGGGAGAAACCTGGTTACCCTTTGAAACGAGAGGCTCTGACATCAGCAGGTGTTTTACTGATACCATTAAAATGCGTCTTGGCGCCGAGTCACTTGTTTGCCTCATGAATATTGAACATGCATTAAAATGAAGCATCGGAGGGCGGAAATATTTTTATTAATTAAACAAACAACACAAAGACCTTGAGAGCCATTAAATGAGACTTAAGACTGCATTTAAATGTGAAATTCCCCTTTCTCCCATTGGGGGTGCTGTGGTAAGGTGAATATGCCAATTCAAGTGCAGAAAAGTGGCATACTCTTTCAGTGCAGAAATGTGCTGAATGAGACCAGTATCTTCTTATAGTTATCTATTTACATATTTCATAATGCAGTGATATCCTAGGTAAATTGGAGAGGATAGCCTATATGTCCAAATATGCCCCTAAAAGGCTTCCTCATGAAATCAAGGTTTATCTGTCCATAGTGGAAATTTTTTTTTTTTTTTTTTTTAATGACAGTTAAATAAATGCCACTCAAGTGAAACATTTTTTCGGTTAACTTTTTTTGGACCCTTTTCCCCTTTTTCATTTGAGCTCTAGGTGCTTTCTTTATGGCTAATGCCCAGATTTTGAGGAATCTCATTGGCTGAGCGGTTTCTGCAGCCCCAGAGATACTCCTGCGACAGCAGCAGTCCCATCTTGCCCTTGTTTTAAATTCCCCTCTCGAGACGAGCGGTTTTTATATTTCCACGCTCGCGCTTCACGCCCGCGCTCGGTGTGTTCAGCGTTCCGCTGTCGCCGTGTAATTTAACGGGATCCGTGACCTCGGCGACGGGACGGCGGCCTCGACTGAGCAGCGCTGATGTGCGGAATCTTCCGGAAGCCCTTCTGGGCGGCCGCGCTTCACCACCCCGGGATTCAGAACAGACTTCAAAAAAGAGAAGAGAAGAGATTTTGTGAAATTTTCAGTGAGTGCAGGTGAGAGGTGGAACGCACTCTGAAGATGGGCGGCAGTGTCCCTGCGTTTCCGGAACGTTCCGCCAGTTTGTCGCTCGCACGCGACTCGATGCACGACGTCTTTATGTAGCGCTGAAAATGAGAAATGCGTTTGTGGGTGACCTCACTGCCCCCAATAGCTTGTGGGTAAGAGGGAGAGAAAATGTGTCCTACCTTTAAAAAAAAAAAAATAATAATAATAATAAAATAAAAAAAAATAAAAAAGTGAGTAGAACAGGGTTTTGTGTGGGGACGGCGAGAGCAGATCGCTACGGGTCAAGGTGGCCTCAGAAGCACCTTTTCAGCCGAAAACCCTCCTGTTCTGTCTTCGCCTCGCCTCCCAGAACACCTCCCAGGACACGCTGCCCTCCTGCTGGGACATAATTTCATCCTCGCTTACTTGCTGCTCTATGGAATCAAGTGCTGTGGTGTTAATGTTATGCACAGAGTAAAACTATTCTCAGCATTTGGTTTGTTATGCAAAGACAGTCTTGGAGTTATGCACTCATTTAAGCAGTGGTATAAAACTTCCATCTAATTTAATGTCGGTTATAACTACTTAATGGCAGCATTTGCACCACTATTCGGCAGTATAACGGAAATGTTTGAGTTCCCTAAGGTGCCTCTAGGTGTCACTGCAGCACTGTTGAAGCAGGACTCCCATCCGAAGGAGGACGGAGGTGGCCGTCGGAAAGCCAGACCCACAGTCAGCGCGGTGTTTGTGTTAAATTTTTCCAGTTGTTCACATTAGATCGGCGTCCAGCAGCCGTTAAAGCTCCTTTAACGATCCTGGAGTCGGCATGCGAAGCTGCGTGATGGGGGGAGGGGAGGGGTGGATACTGATCAGATGGTTGCCATGTCCTCTGCTTGTGCTGTGCTGCTGGCATTTTCTCTTTATCGCTCTCCACTTATTTTACCAATATTATTTTTATTTGTGATTAATATCCAGCACTCTAGTCGAGGGAAACAGAAGCTTAGGTTTTTTCCTGAGAGAAAGGTGTTCATTCATGAAACGGAGCGTACGGGCGTAAGGGACTGCGCACAGCCCGGGCACAGAGCACAGAGCGCAGCCCTGGGCACAGAACGCAGCCCGGGCACAGAGCACAGCCCGTGCACAGAGCACAGAGCGCAGCCCAGGCACAGAGCACAGAGCGCAGCCCAGGCACAGAGCACAGAGTGCAGAGCACAGAGCGCAGGCCGGGCACAGAGCACAGAGCGCAGCCCGGGCACAGAGCACAGAGCGCAGCCCGGGCACAGAGCACAGAGCGCAGCCCAGGCACAGAGCACAGCCCGGGCACAGAGCACAGAGCGCAGCCCGGGCACAGAGCACAGCCCCGAGCACAGAGCACAGAGCGCAGCCCGGGCACAGAGCACAGAGCGCAGCCTAGGCACAGAGCACAGAGTGCAGAGCACAGAGCGCAGGCCGGGCACAGAGCACAGAGCGCAGCCCGGGCACAGAGCACAGAGCACAGCCCGGGCACAGAGAGCAACCCGGGCACAGAGCGCAGGCCGGGCACAGAGCGCAGCCTGGGCACAGAGCACAGAGTGCAGGCCGGGCACAGAGCGCAGGCCGGGCACAGAGCCGGCCCTTCTCCTTGCGTTCGGTTTAACATGCGGCTCTTAATTGGGACCCCTTTGTTACGCTCTCCTCTCCGCGCGCGGCTTTAAATAGATGTTCGGTGTAGGGGAACGACGTCAAACGAGCGCTCCGTCAAAGCGATGGGGGGGGGGGGGGGGGGGGGGGGGGGGGGGGGGGGGGGAGAATAACTCCCCGGCTTTGATTGTCTCGGGGAGAGTCGGCGTTCCTCTCGGCGAAACGGGCGAGGCGGGACCCTTTCTGTTCCGTTCGCCGGCAGGATGTGGACTTCAGTGTCAGGAGCGAAGGCGCGCTTCTGTTGTGAATGGAGATGATTCACGCGGCAGCAAAAATTAATTGTAATTTTCTCCTTTTTTTTTTTTTTTTTTCTTCTTCCTTTCCTGTTAACAAGCCGAGATCTACTTCAGCGCTATTTTCTCTTTAGTCTTCCAAGACAGTGGAAGAGGGGGAGGGGGCGGAGGGGTGAAAAACAGTGCTGAAACTGTGGATTCTGATGAGTGGGGCTCTGTGGAGCAGTCTCAACCAGCAACTTTTCTCTGCTTTGAAGAAGGAAAAAAAAAAATATATATAGCACTTCCTTTTTCGCTGAATTCGTCCCTCAGCAAATATCAGTCAGAAAAGTAGAGTGCTGGTTGAAGTGGGGAAAAAAGGTGGCTGTGAGTTACCTTACTTTTAGCCAATGGGAGCTTGGCAAATTATGGACTCCATTGGTAACAAGCCGTCCAACAACACCAGTGGTGATTGGTGAATACCGTGTTCCACAGTACAAGGAAGACTCCACAAAATGTCCACCAATCACTGTTAGTGCTGTACTATTGGTTGTGACTGGAAAAAAAACTCTGTGATTGGTGGGGCTTCTGTTTGTTTTCTGCGAATAAGATGGCGGCATAGCCGTCTCCATTTTATTTTCCCTGGTTAAAGTTTGCTCTTTGGAGCATGAGCAGCGCGTTGTACTGGGCATGGCGGTTACGTAATGCCTAATTCTGCCTCGCTGACTGGCCCACGACAGGGGAAGCTCAGAAATGCTAATCCCAGTTATTAATCCTAATTAGCATTGAGTGTCCCATGACAAGATGCGTTTAAAGGTGTAAGGAGCAGATTAAATGGAAGTCTTGAGGGATGCGCTAAAGCGCAAATAATTAGGGCTGGGAAATGGGTCTTTACTTCCCCCCCCCCCCCCCCCCCCCCCCCCCCCCCCCATTCGGGCTCCAGCGGAGAATCGAGCCGCCGCCTTTTTCCAAATTGAGTATTGATATATTTTACCGTTCGCGCGGCTCGAAGTCCGCCATGGATTAATGCAGCGGAGATATGGCAGGTAGTAGTGGTGGTGGGGGGGAGGGGGGCTGGGCGGCTGGAGACGCTGGCTGCTTATTGGTCAGTTCAGGTGTTGCCGCAGGCGACGTACGACCTCGTGTCGGAGACGCACGCGCGCGCTAACCCTCCGAGAGGCGAGCGGTGCGGCTCAGAGGCCTCTTGCGGGCGCGTCAATCCCGCCGCCGTAAGGGAACGCTATGGCGGTAATAAGCGACGGGCTGTGATTGGCCGGGGACACCGAACCTTTCGTTATGAAGACGGATGCCCCGGGCGACGCGCGCGTTTCCTTAGCCGTAAAAAAAACACGCGTCCGTATGGATTTTGTGTCCGTTTCCTTCAGCGTTATCTGCAAAGCCATTTCCCCCCATTGTGGGGAAATCATTTAGCGCACGTCGTAATGCAAAAAAGGGCCAGTCTGTCAATTTCAGCAAAGGCTACAGGAAGACAAAAAAAGCTAAAGGAAAAAACACAAAATAAAGTTGAAACTAAACCGACTATTCCTTCTAATAAAGTCGGGTATCTCCTTCAATTCCAGTTGTTGCTGCAGTCCAGTGTCACGTGACACAGCCTAGGGAAGTTTATTAGCGGTTTTGTCGCTAACGCACAGGATTTTTCCCGCCTAAACTCCATAGCGACCGGCCTGCTAGCGGCGCGGCTGTTCCCAGGTTTGTTAGCGCACGCGCGGCTAGGGAAACCCGGCGGCGCGGTGGCGGTAAGCTGGGGCCCACTTAGCGGTGTGTGACAGTCGGCACGCCGCGGACGCGGAGCCGTCCCAGCCTGGCCTCCCCTCCCCTCCGCCCCCCTCCGCTCGCACAGACAGGGGTGCGAATCCCAGGGAGGGCAGCGCCGTGGGATCGGGAGCCGTTTGACAGGAATAAGGAACAGGCGAGACCCGCTCTGAGGAAAGGGAGGCTCTCGGGGGAAGAGCACACCTCTCAGCGGTGTACGCATCACAGCTGAGGCCTGCCCTGTGGTTCGTTTGGCCTTAGTTATGCCGTTATGCTATGTTACGCTACGCTACGCTACGTTACAAGCAGACTCATTCATTCAGAGTGGCTTGCATTGAGATATCAGTTCCCAAGACTGTGTACTTTCAAAATTGTTAAAGGTATGGTATCACTGAAATGTTTTATTTCAGATTTAGTGTATTAATATCATCGGCCGAACGGTCTCTGTGTGCGTTGTAGGATACAGTTGATGCTTACCGAAGTTTCTGTTTGCTTGCTGGCTTTACTCTGGCTGGTGTTGGGGCATTCTTGGGTTTGTGGTTTAAAGCACGAAAGTGCACTTGCAGTAACTCCAAAACAAGAGGTATCGACTAAAAAGTGTCTGCTTGGCTTGTCTGTGTTGTAGGAATTTTCTTATTTGTGTTGTACCGGCGGATGCCGATTGATCAGCGTGTTTGTTTGCAGTGGAGGTAAATTGCTTGGCGGTTCGATTGGGCGCCCGGTGCGGGATCCGGACCGGAAGTTTATTCAGACGCTCGCTCTCCAGATAGGTTAGCAGGCATGCCGAAAGGCCGCTTGATTAATACGAGCCGCAGTGGAGGGCGAGCACTTTAGAAAAGTGGCTCACCGCAAATAGTTTTCATTTGCGCTCTTCCTCTGCGGGAGCGAGGCATAATTCTCTGGGGGAGGAGGGGATGGTAGCCCCCCGCTCTTCCATCCTGCGCTGTTTGTTAATTTTAATGTGCGCTGTACTCGCGGAAAACCCAAAAGATTGATGGTCGACGTGCCTCTAGCTAAACCGCTCTTTCTTCCAGGAAATGGCGCCGTTCGTTTTCGTTTTGGCCAAAAGCGTGCGCAGATCCCTGGGGATCCCCGGTTGATGCGGCCTATCAAAAAAAATATAATAAAATAATATAAAAAAAAAAAAAAAGTGTTATTCATGAGAACCTTATGAACTGAGGAGGGTGACTTTGAGCAAAGACGCCGCCTCCGCCTTACGCTATTAATCAAAATATCACGTTAGACGCGTTGCGTCAACGTCAGTATCGCAGATTATTTTTGAAAGGCCTTGCTCAGGCACTGCACAGACTGGAGTTTGTGCAGTAGCTGCTGGCAGCGTGTGGGTGTACGGTAGCTTCCGGAAAGCTCTTGGCCCTGCTTCGTATTAGGGGTCGTGCCTTATATGATTGCGATTCGGGTCGCTGCGTCTGGTTCTTATTGAACGTCCTGGTTTTTATGTAGCCTGACTGTGATGTAACTCCACCTGCGAGGCGACCTCTCTTCCTGCTTTACTGAGGCCTGTGTTTATGAGCGTCCGTTTACTGCGAGGAACGAAGGTTAAACGAACAGCTCCATCTGTCGTCTCTCTCTCTGTCTCTGGAGAAGGTCAAATCCATGCCGTCTTTCGTGTGGAAACCAGGAAGGAAGTAGAGCGTTAGTAACGTTGCAGACTTTTTTTTTTTTTTCTCTTTCACATTTGCTTGTTAATGTTATTTGATGCTTTGGACCTTTAGCGTGTGCAACACCTTGTAGCACGCTCAAAACCAATAACATGACCGACAATTGGTTGTGGTATTTGTTTTGCACCAATCATTGGTCATGTTATTGGTGTTGCTTGTTGCTGAAAGGTTTGGCAGGTTTGGCTAAAGGTCTTAGTGAATCAGGCCCTTTGCGTGTACCGTTTGTAGCTACGCGTCCGGCTTTTCCCTGTCAGTGGAGAGTGACTGTGCAAACGACGGTGTGTTTGTTTAGTGAGAAGCCCTCCTTACCCAGGGCTTAGAGCGTGGACGCTCGTTTAGAGAGAGAGAGAGAGAGAGAGAGAGAGAGAGGGAGAGCGACTCGGCGGTTCGCTCCGGGGTGCGATGGCAGACTGGGCTGCGATTCTCACCTGCTGCGTTTCGACGGCGAGTCCAGCCTCTCGGACGCGGACGCGCTCCCGCCTCCGACGTTCGGTGGGGGCGAAACGGGGGAGGCGGAGGAGGACCCCTCAGCTCTTAATCCCGCCTGGCTATCGATCTGCCGTGGATGAGCGGAGCGCTGTGTGGTCTCTATATCCTCAGCTCTATCTCCTGTGTGTGGTGGGGGGGGGGGGGGGGGGTGAGGAACCCGTGGCGGGAGAGCGGTGAGGCGATGGCGGGATTTGGGTGAGCCCCCTGTCTCTCCAACAGATCTGTCGAGTCACTTTGCTGCTTGCTGGAAAAATGTACAAGCAAAAGTTGGAGGAGGAATTAGAAACTGTTATATTGCCCCACCTGACCCTCAACCCGCCCCATCCCACACCATAAGGTGTCCTGTGAGGTCCTGACCACACCCTGACCCGCCCTGCCCCCCCCCCCTGTAAATCCTGATGATGTTTTTCGCTCACTACCACAGTACGCTACTGCTCGTGTACGCATGCGGATGGGAAAAGCATCGTCTTCCCGGCCTGTCATTCTGTTGGCACGGGGAGAGCGATTATGCGGCATTTACCAGCTTCAAGGCGGGGGGGGGGGGGGGGGGGGGGTAGACGAAGGCCGCTGCGGGACCTTCAGTCTGGAGGGAAGATTTAAGGGTCCGGGCGCGTCGTATTTAAGGAAGGCGAGGGCCTCGGCGGGGGGGGGGGGGGGGGGGGGTGTGCGCGCTCTCCCTGATGGCTTGGCTTTATCCTCCAGCCGCTCTCTTAACAACGCTCTTTGTTTTTAGAGGGCGGCTTTTTAAAATGTTCCGGCTCTTTCCGCCGCGGAGCCGGGCTATTAATATACATAATTCGTCCCAGGCAGCGGCTAAAATCGTCCGTCGCCGGTGGAGTTGGGGACTCTTTCGGCTACCGCAGTGCGCTCCGTGTCCTGACGCATCGCTCGCTTTCGAATGGAGAGCCGGGCGCGTGCTGCAGTGCTTCGGCAGAAACCGTCACCCCCCCTCCGTACGGTTTCGCCCGTTTCTGTTTGTTTTATTTACGTTTGATTGCGGCGTTTTTTTTAATAGCAACTCGAGAGAATTTCGCCGTTGACAGACACGCCGGCTAAGCGAAAACGTTTCGCGAACGGCATTAAAGGCTCGCTCTTGCTCCTCGCCCGCTCCCGTTAATAAGATTCTTCTCTTATGTAATCGCAGAGCAGGGTACGTAATGCCATTTTGAGTTTTTATTAGAGTCATTTCCATAACTGCATCATTACTCTAATTTGGCTTTAATTAACCTGCTATGATTAGCTCAAAGGAGGGGTAAAACTAGAATGTTCCGTTTTGGGAATGCGTTGAGAATGGTGGAGGCGTACTGTTTCAAAGAAATGCCTAACCAAATCAATTATTATTTATTTATAGATTCAGATTTAAAAAAATATTAGCAGAATTTTCTAATTAAAGGCATTGGAAACGTCCCTGAGATTTGACAGGACATTCAGCGCTGAATCCCCTCGGGCAACGTGGGTGGCAGGTGTCAGTGCTGTGAGTCAGACGGGTAATGACACCTATGCGTCACCACAGCTGGAAACGGTTCATAAATAAAAATAAGGCCACCTTGCTTTCTTCTCCAGTGGATGAGTCCTGATGTGCATTTAATCAAAGTCTATTCCTGAATCTCTGTGTATATAATTACCCTTAGTTGGGCCAGGACTGGCTTCCATTACCGTGTGTGGAATGGCCTGCCAGGTCGTGGTGTAGAGGCCAGAACCCTAGGGGGATTCAGGACCAGGCTTGTTACCCTGTTGGATACGATCTAGCGTGTAGGTAATCCGAGCACTAGGTACAATTTAGTCAGGAAAATGGTGAGCGTTGTTGGGCTGAATGGCCTGATGAAACTAACGTAACATGACAGCATAACTGTTTATTTTCACCATGCGCCTCGCCGTCCAATCCCTGCCCGTTTTCGTGTCACGTGACGCGTTCGCTCGCCGCCGATTGGTTGCCGCGGCCGGCGTCTCTCCCCCCGGACTTTCTCGTTACCTCGTTCCTTCGATGTCATCAACCGGCAGCGTTAAAAAAAAAAAAAAAAAAAAACAAAAAAAAAACAGGTCAGCAGAGAAAAGGGCCGCGTCAGCCAATCGCGCGCGCCGTGGAACCCGATGCCATTAACCAGAGCCTCTGACTCAGGCATAATATAGCACCCGGCCAAACGACCGCCGGGGGGGGGGGGCGTGGGGGGGGGGCGGGCGACTGATTCGGGGGTTTCTGCACTCAGACCAGCGCTACACAATCGATACGCACCGCGCCCCCGCTGGCTCCCTGGGCCGCGCCTCTTGAGTGCAGCTCTTACGGGACCCGTTCCCCTGTGGGGAGGGAGGGAAAGGGGGGGGGGGAGAACAATGACACGGGACGCCATTTATAATCATTTTAAGAATGAGACATTACCGTGACATTTTACTTCCTGTACAAAAACCAAGCCGGGCGTACAAATAGTGAATAAACTGTAGCCTGTCAGAAAGGGTCATTAAGGGCATTTTATTTTTCAAAAAAATGTTTCTTTCTCTTATTTTATTTTTTTCAAGAGCCTGGTTTTGCAGAGGGAAGCTTATGCTCGTATGGGAAAAGTGATTATGCCACGTAATTCTTTCTTGCTGGCCAATCACGTTTCGGGACAAAACCTTTTGTACCTCTCACGGGCCGGCTTATTTAAATTACAGATGCTTTGGCATTGTTTAAGTTTCCTTCTGAGCTGTATGTTTCCAAATAGCGTGGGGGGAAAAAAACTTCTGTGTAACTACTGATGATCCAGCCAGGATATTTTCAGCTTCGCCGTTGGGACGTGCCCAACACAGCATCGCTCCACGTTTCTCATTCTTCTTTAGTTCTTTTTTCTCTCTAATAAAAAGTCATGTTGAGGGATGATGCAGGAGTGCCGTTTGGAGGAAGAGCGGAAGGCCCGAGCATCTCACACGCCGTTCACCCCCCCGCTCCGTCGCACCGACTCGCCGAACGCGCTGCGGACGGGTCGTCATCCCAACCGCCCGTTTCGCTCTGGCGAAGGGCTTGATTTAGGATCGGCGTGCGGAGTCCTGCACCCGGGACGTCCCGCAGCCACACAGCCGTGCGTTTGGAGCAGGACTCGTGTGCCGTCAGGTCTTCTGTCTGTAAACACCCAGCTCTTAAGACATTGGCTTAGTTGCAGCACTGGAGGCGGAGCTAGTTACATTACATTACATTACACTACATTACAGGCATTTAGCAGACGCTCTTATCCAGAGCGACTTACACAGCTTTTACACAGCATTTTACATTGTATCCATTTATACAGCTGGATATATACTGAAGCAATTCCGGTTAAGTACCTTGCTCAAGGGCACAACGGCAGTGTCCTTACCCGGGAATCGAACCTGCGACCTTTCGGTTACAAGCCCAGTTCCTTACCCACTGTGCTACGCTCCGTCCTAGTTAAAATGATTCAGTCACCTGCTGTGGCCCACACAAGACAGTGAGCTCATCGCGTACCCAGCATGTTGAGCCACCGTACTTTCTTCCTCAAAAACTCAGGCATTGAACCTGTATCCGAGATTTTTAAATACATAAAAATGAATTGATAAAAATGGATGCCCTAATTTGTCAGGTAAGTGTGAGTGTCCTTGCCGTTTTTTGTGAATGCAGCGGTTCACAGAATGTTCTTGCCGTTTACATTTTTATTACAGTTGGTTTTATTCAGTCCTTCTCGCCTATTGTGACACAAATAGGGGAAGAAGCCATTGGAAATCTGTGAGTATTTTAATGGTATTAGTCATGCCTTTCATTAGATACAACTAATGGAGACTGGCCTTTACTGTAATTGACCATAGACTTGTTCACATTTTCTCGTAAATGACTCATTCAGGTTTTGGTTACGAATTTATTTAATTTATTATTTTTTGTACCTTCAAAAGCCGTTGAAACCTCCACACAGCCGTGTGCTTTCAAGCTGGAGCTCTGTCGTTGCTCACGTCTCTTAAAGAAACCTGTTTCACACGTTTATTCTGAAAATGCAGATCTGCTTTCCCCCCCCCCCCCCCGAACCCCTTCTCTCCACATTGCTTAAGTGGGCCTGTATTTGGGTATAGGGGTGGAAATAAAGGGGGGTGGGGTGTGTGTGTAACGTTGAAACCGCTCTGCACTTTAATCCAAATCGGCATCACCAGGGACACGTGTGACTGGCGGTGTTTCTGGCCCTTCGTTAGCAGTCCAATCCCGAGTCAGTGAGCATCGCCCCCCCCCCCCCCCCCCCCCCCCCCCCCCGCCACACTGCTTTCTAAATCGGCCCAACGGCTTTGTTCATGGCGGTTGTTTGTTCACCTTCAACTGCCTTTTTAGCCTCCCGGTCCCTGCTACCACAGGAAGTGCTTCCTGGCTCAGCGAACGAGGGCGTGAGCGACTGCCGTTTTTACGTCATCTTCGGCCAGCCGCAGCCGAAACTCCGCCCTTCGCCCCGCCCCCTGAACAGCGGCGCTTTGGCGGGTCTCGCCCCCTTAACCTCGCCGGGGCGGTTCATCTCGTTCCCTCCTGACGTTTCGCGAAAGTGACGGCGCATCAGTCTGCGGACCCCCTCTCCGCCCGCCAGTGCCAGGAAGCCTCTGAAGAATTCCTTTAATTAGCCGCGGGACGCCGTCTGTCTCTCACCCTCCCCCCCCCCCCCCGCCCTCCTTGGGTGACCGCGGGGGCGTCCCTCTGGCTCGGCTCGGGCCGAGCCCGATACCGCCAGAACGACGCCGTGTTTGCGGGTCGCCTAGGCTTCCCGCGGCGACGCGCTTCACGTTGCTCTCGCTCCTGAGGAGCTAATTACCATCTATAGGAATCTGACTGCTCTCTCTTTACAGCTTTGCACTAATGGAGGGGAAAAGGGGGGGGGGGGGGGGGGAGTTATGACGGGGGCACGCTAGGCCCGCGTTTTCCCCGTCCCTTAATTGGTGCCGGAGCAGAAAGCGGGTCGTTAGCCTGCTCAGAATAAATAAATAAATAAAAGATTTTAAAAAAAGGAGGGGAAAAAAAAGATTCACATTTCACACAGTGCAGTGTGTGCACATCTTCGGTTTGCCATTGATTCGTTTGTTTAAGCGCGTGTGTGGGGACTGCTTTTTAGCACGGAGTGTTTCTCGCCGTCCGACATCGGTATTCCGGTCGGTATGGGTTCTAGAATGCTGATCGTGTCGGAATTGCTTTCCGAAATTTTTTTTTTTTTTGGCCCCTTTCTGCGAAATGGGGTCGGTGGTAAATTTTTCGTGTTTTGTCGGGAATGAGGGGCACGATATTCAAAGAAATTGTGTGTGTGTGTGTGTGTGCGCGCGCGCCATGTATTTGGAACCCCTGTGTGGCCATGTTTACCCTCAGCCAAGAGCGGTCTCTGGCCTGTGAGTGAATACGTTATTTTCCATTTGCAGGAAAAATTGAAAATAAAAAAAACAAAAATTAGAAGCCGGGAAAGATTTGTGCCCGAAATAAATAAGTTAAAGCTTCCAAACTCTGGTGGGAGGAGCCTGGTTGTGGGAGGAGCCTGGTTGTGGGAGGAGCCTGATTGTAGGAGGAGTCTGGTTGTAGGAGGGTCCTGATTGTAGGAGGAGCCTGGTTGTAGGAGGAGCCTGATTGTAGGAGAGGCCTGGTTGTAGGAGGAGCCTGGTTGTAGGAGGAGCTGGCTGTCTTGGTGTCAGTAGAAAGTTAGGCTAAATGATGCTGGGAAGATCTTAGAATATGTACTCAGCGAAAAATAATAACGGTCACTGTGTCACTCGCTGGTAGCGTCAAACTCTGCTGCAGATGGGGCGAGTTTAGCACCTGCAGATCGGTTCATTGTGTATTTCCGGATGTTTTAACGAGAGGCCGCGACCTTCCCGATCAGCACGGCGCTGGACCGGCGGTCGACCCCCCCTGCCCTGCGTTTGTTCTCCTGGGCCTCCTCATTCGCGGCACCCCGCAGAAGCGAAGGACAGATAATGAAACGTCTTCGCCTGGCTCTGAGGTGTGTGGCTCCTCCCTCTCCACGGTGGAAAGAGACGAGGCCGTTTGGCTTCCGGAGCGGAGCGGAATTCTGCCCCCCTCCTCCTCCTCCTCCGCCACGGGTCTGAATCGCAGCCGATCGCCTCACAATCACGGGGTTCGACTCCAGGCTCCCGAGCCAAGGACCATTACAGCTCGCTCTTTACTCTCTCTCTCTCTCTCTCTCTCTCTCTCTCTCTCTCTCTCTCTCAAATCGAAAAGGCAGTATGTACATTTAAAAGAAGGTGCTGTACCGGTGACTGCTGATTCGCTGATTATCTGGGTGAAAAATAATCACACAGTCCCCTGGGCGCATTGCTGTTGTGTGGATTTTTCCATCCCTCCCTGTGATCGTCCTCCTGACCTGGCTGCTATCGCCATGGCAGCATCATTTTTTTCACCCTACAAAATGGCAAAGTAAAAAAAAAAAAAAAAAAAAAATGTAATAATAGTAGTAATGCAGACTTTCAAGCTCTGCAAACCTGTACATTATTCAAAATCTGAGTGCACCTGAAAGCACGGATCTGAGTTCCTTTGTCATCCCTGGAACTCCGTCCCGATCCAAAAATAATACAAAATAAATACTGAGTAGAACTGTTCCAATCATTTAGATGAATGGTTTTAATCGGTTTGTATTTCCTATTGCCTCTCCTGTTGAGGGGACCAAAATGGCATGAAATGCATTTTTAGCTGTTTTTTTTTTTTTCATTTATTTTTTCCCCAAGCAGAGTGCGTTTTCCTCATGAAAAATTGATTTAAGCGTGACGTTCTTAGATTTATGAAGTGACTGCTGTAATATTGGGGTGTAACCGGCTATAATCTGAATGTCAGTGCTTTGGGGCAACATAAATCATAAACTCGCGCGTGGATTATAGACTAGGGATCTGTTATTATTCACATTTTTGACATCTGGTCTTTATGCACCGTAATGTCATATTTCAGGAAGAGGGGAATAATAAAAAATTATAAATAAAAAAATAAAAAAACCTGGTGGAAAAGCGGTATCTAAAGGGCTTGTCATGTGACTCATTGCTAATTCACACCCGCGAAATGAAAACCCGTTTATCACCATGAGCCTTCACAGTGAGCCTTCACAGCGAGCCTGCGAACAACCAATCTGTTGTTCTTGGGGAAGGGAAAAAAAAAAGAAAAATTAGTGCATACATACTAAATGGTTTGCAGCCATGATTAATCTCTAATGGAGCTGCCAATAATCTCAGACTCGGAGGACTGAGGAGTTTGGCAGGACCGGGTGAGCAGGCAAACATAAGGCTGTGGGATGAGAGAGAGAGAGAGAGAGAAATATAAGGCTGTGGAATGGGAGAGAGAGACAGAGAGAGAGAGGGGCTTCATTGCTGTTGAGGGTTAAACAAAAGTAAGCTTTGAATAGAGAGCCGGGGGAGTTGGGATGGACAAACAAGATTTGAGTGTGAGAGCCATTGTAATGTCCTTTTTTTTGGGGGGGGGGCGGGGCGGGTTGGGTCAGAACCGGCTTTGGATGTGAGTGGCTTAGCAATGTGACCGGGTTCTGTGCCTAAACGCTCAGCTTCTTCTGCTGAAGGACCACAGCTCTTGTCATACAGGAAAGCAGGCTCCCTACTGCTTCCTGTACTCCAGCATCCCTGTGCAGCGTTGTCACCTGGGTAATTTTACCACCACTGTGAGATTCACGCTTGACTGTCATACACCTGAAAGATCAGAGGCCAGAGTCCTGTTGTACAGATCCTCCCTCTGTCCACTGCCAGGGTTATATTTGCCATCATCGGGGGGGTTTGAAATTGCTCCCAAGGCATTGCGAGACTTCAGATTTATTTGGGGAGGAAGCATGAGGTTCCTCTATTTATTGTTGAAGGGTCCGGGCAGGGTCCAGCGAGTACTGATTGATGGTCAGCCCGATGTTTGGAGAGGCTCTCTCTGTTCAGCCGGGTTACAAACGAGCCCCAGACAGCTGGCCTCAGCCCGTTGAAAGATTTAAACGGTATAATTTCCACGGTAACCTCGGGTCGCATTCCGCGCTTTCAGGAGGAAACGCTCGCCCTCCGGAAGGAAGGGATCGGGGTCGTCCTGGACTCGGAGCTGCCGCACCTGATCGGCATCGACGACGACCTCCTCAGCACGGGGATCATCCTGTACCACCTGAAGGTGAGTCCCGGCGTTCAGCTGAGGGTCGAGGGGGGCGAGGCGCGGCTGCTGGTTTTGAGAGGGGTACCCGCTCCGGGTGACTGCTTCAGAACGGGCCGTGATCGTGTTCGTTGTCATCGGCGATGAGCCGCTTGTTTTTCGGAGTGTCCTTCACGGTCCCCCCCTGTTTCCGGCTGCAGGAGGGCAAGACGTACGTGGGCCGGGAGGACGCCACGAACGAACAGGACATCGGTGAGTGTGGAGGCCCGTCGCCGGCACATGATGCACTGTGGGAAATGTAGTCTGATTTATTGTGTGGGTCTTCTGAGGGTGTACTGAATCCACGCCTTGCAGTCTGTTTGGGCACGTGAGACCCCGTGTTCATGTAAGCGGCTTTCGTTACTTGTGTGAAGCAGTCTGGGATGTTTATTGTGTGATATGGCACAATAATAATGATATGATGATGATGATGACAATAATAATGGGGAAAGGGTGAAAAAAAGGGTGAATAAGGGTGAAAAAGAATATTTTTCTTCTCATTCACCCACCTTCTCTCCTCTTCCCCTTCCATCTCTCCCTCCTCCCCTCCTCCTCTCGCTCCCCCCCCCCCCCCCCCCCCCCCCCAGTTCTGCACGGTCTGGACCTGGAAGCGAGCACTGCGTGTTTGAGAACGTGAGCGGGACAGTGACCCTGGTGCCTCTTCACGGGGCCCAGTGCTCCGTCAATGGGGTGCAGGTCACTGGGCCGTCCCAGCTCAACCAAGGTAAGCCCCCCCCCCCCCCAAACACTGTGCCGTGAGCTGTCCAAATTTTGGGCATTTTCACCCTGGACACAGAGAACCGCTCTGTCCAAATTTGCCCTAGGTGGGGAACCCTGGACCCAGTGGCCGTGTTTTACGTGCTGGGTCCTGGGGACCCACTGCGTGTGCCTGCTTCTGTCGGGCCATGTTTTACATGCCGTATCCTGTGCGTGTGCAGCTTCTCTGAAGTTCGTCTCTGAAAAAGCGCCTATTGTTTTTTGACAGGTAGCGTTTGTCGGAGGATAATTTGCGCCCTTAAGTTTGCGTCATGTCAGAAAAGCTGTGCGCTCTGTGAAGAATAAATGCTGTGTAATCACATCCCAGTGACTCATCATGAGTCAGCTCCTCTATTTCCTTAATTTCCTGTAATGTGACAAATGATTCCTTTGGAAGGCGGTTAAATTTCTTCACTGATTTTTATATGTCGGTCTGCAATCAATTGAGTCCTGATTTCTGAAGGTGTAGGCAGCTGGTCTCAGAAACTGAACTGTTAAGATGGAAGTGTTCAGTAGGGGGCAGGTTGGTACAAAAAGGTTTCAGCTTAAATACACGCTTTCAACAGCCTTAATTAATCAAGATATTGGCTGTAAGGAAAACAACACAGTGGGTGTCCGGGGATCGAGTTTAAAAAGCACTACTCTAGGACCCGAAATGGGGACTGCTGCCCTAAATAACCGTTGTTCCCTGCAGACCACCTGCAAATTAACTGAGGTGCTGACCTGAAGCTTAATAGATATTTACTTATATATATAAAATATATTTACTTATAAAATATCTAACTGGGTAGGACAACTGGGAACTCAATTAAGAATTTTTTTTTTTTTTGCAGTGATGTACGTCTAATAGCATGTGAGACTTGTACACAGTACCTTTAGGTCAGTTGACTGGACTTTGTGTGTGTGTGTTCTTTGTCTGCAGTTGAGCTTATGTAATGGGGTATGGGATCCATTGTGAGCGATAACAAAGCTCGCAAGAGCTTCCATGGTGACCGTGGAACCCTCAACCGCTTTACAATCCGAGCGGCGGCAAGGCATGATGGGAAATTTCTTGGATAGTTCACCGTTTCTTACCGCACTGTGCATTTATGAAGCTTGATACAGGCTTAAAAGCGTTTTTATTTATTCATTTTTTAAGAGCGGATTCCATAAAGGGAAGCCATTCACGGCTTGCAGTGAACAGAATTGACTTAACCTTGGTCTGATACTGAAGTATGGGGGTGGTGGGGGGGGGGGGGGCGGGAGGGGGGGAGATTGTAAAGGGAATGAAATAGTGAATTTGTTTTGACCATCCGAGGCCGAGAAGTCAGGGGTTTGGAAGCCGATAGCATCGGAGCGTCAGAAATGAAACCTGGAGCTGGCTTTCCGTCCGAGTGGTTTTGCGAGATTCTTTATCAGACTGCCGCCGCGATCTAATCAGTTGATTCATCGCTAGCCCTCCAAATAATATGCTGATTGAAGCCTGAAATGAAAGCTTTCCTTAGCAGAGGATTTTTTCCTTTTCAAATGGCTTTATTTTTTTTTTATTTTATTTTTTTTAACTTCTGCTAGCTCACTGATACATGGAGCATTTCAAGTTCGTGAGTGTGATTTGGGTTGAAGAGTGTCAGAAGTTGAACTTTCGTGAAGTACTGAAGTTGAGGACTTAAGAACGAAGGATTTTCTTGAGGACGACCGAACCTTATGAATTGTTCTCGCGTTCGGTTCCTTTCTTTTGCAAAATCTCAAAAGGGTAGCCCTCGGGCCTCTCAACGACTCAACTCTGAGAAGACGCTTTGATTAACACTTTGGCGTTCCTTGAAAAAAAATGACTTTAATGTGAGTGTGCCCGTTTAATCACCTGTGATCAATGACAGTCTAAACCAGTGGTGTCAATCTGCAGTACTGGAGGACCACTGTACCTGCAGGTTTTTGTGGTTTTCTTCCAATGGGCAGCCAGTTAACGCCTTGGGAGCAAATTTTTGGATTCGTTAGCCAGTCACTGAGGTAAATGAATCCCTGTGGTGCTGAAAGGTACTGAAGACCAGCTGACTCTGTGGTCCTCCAGGCCTGAGCTCTGAGGCCAGCGCTCTGAAGCCCTTTTAGGATGGGCGTGCCAGCACCCCTGACTCCATCTTTAATGATCTGGGGGTGGTGATCTCCTTTTCCCGCTTCGCTTCATGAGCCGTGGGCGGCGGTGCAAACAGAACGCAGGCATGCCTGAGGGGGGCGACGCACTCGTTTGAACCTCGCTGTCGGCCGGACGACCGCAAAGTCCGTTAACTGCTTTCGACAGGCCAGCGACTGAGCTGTGAACCCGTCTGGTTAATTTGCAGTTTGTCGACAGTCAGGGCCTCCAGCCTCCTCCAATGAGAAACAGAGTCCGCTTTTACGAGGGGTTGGGGGTGGGGGGTAAAAGTGGAACCAAATGTTTTCCGGGACCCCCCCCCCCCCCTCCCGAGTGAAGGCTTGTTCTCAGCGGGCAGTGGTCTCCAACCCCGGTCCTGGAGGGCTACAGGGTCTGCTGGTCGTCATGGTGACCCTGCACTTCGTGAATCAATTAGAGCAGTTGATTACACGGTTAACTCAACTCGCCTGGTGTCTTGGGTCTCAACCGGGTGCTGATTTTAAGGTGAAAACAAAAACCAGCAGACCCCCGTAGACTCTCCAGGACCAGGGTCGGAGACCGCTGCCCATAGGGGAGGAGGAGGGAACGCGTTGTCACCCACGCAGCACACAGGCTCTCTCTTTAGCAATTCCAGTGTCACCTCACTTTCACCGTCCCCCCCCTCTTGGAAAGCGCGGCGTCTCTCTGCCGTTTCCTCCGTGCAGATGATAGTATTTTTCAGCCCCTGCGTCCGCCGGGGCCCCGGCAGCCCCGGCCCTCTCCGGTGCTTTGTCACTTTGGCACAGGGCGTTAATGGCGGTGGGATTAGTATTTGCCCCACATAAAAAAAAAAAAGAGGGGAAAAAAAAGGGGGGTGGGGGGGGGGGGGGGGGGGGGGGGGGCCTGAGGAGGGAAGTGGGGGAGGGGCGTAACCATAGCACCAGCATTTCCCCTGTTTAGAAAACGGAATTTTTTTCTGCAGTATATTGTAAGATATGTAGGCCTTTAGGGGCAAAAATAGTGTGTAGTGTGCACTCTTCAGTGTGTAGCGTACTGTTTAGTGTGTAGCGTGCACTCTTCAGTGTGTAGCATACTGTTCAGTGTGTAATGTGCACTGTTCAGTGTGTAGCGTACTGTTCAGTGTGTAGCGTGCACTCTTCAGTGTGTAGCGTACTGTTCAGTGTGTAGCGTGCACTCTTCAGTGTGTAGCGTACTGTTCAGTGTGTAGCGTGCACTCTTCAGTGTGTAGCGTGCTGTTCAGTGTGTAGTGTGCACTCTTCAGTGTGTAGGGCACTCTTCAGACACGCTTATTCTGTTAATTTGTGCGTCTTTTGTGTTTTCCGTGCTGCAGGTGCTGTCATACTGCTCGGGAGAACAAACATGTTCAGGTTTAATCACCCTAAAGAAGCCGCTAAGCTCAGGGAAAAAAGGAAGGTAAGTTTTTTTTTTTTTTATTTATTTTATTTATTTATTTATTTTTCTTAAGAATTGTTATTTTTTTAACGCGGTGGCGCGCTCATTTGGGCTAATTAGCGTGTGGAGTTTGCGATAATTTTCCGGCCTGTGCTCGCATTTGTCGTCTTCCTTTGCCTTTCTTGCAGAAAAAAAAAAAAGTTTAAAAGCTTTTGTGCGGCATAATTAGGAAACTGCAAGTCATTAATGCCTTTAGAATCTCTGCCATTCGAGAAGAGTTTTTTATTTTTTATTTTTTTTTTTCTTGAAGTGAGATGCAAAGAGTTATTTTGAAACCCAGCTACGCATCCTCAATGGGGATGGCTCTGTTCCTCCTCCTCTTCAGTTTTACCCACTCTGACCAGACGTTCGGGAAAGGCCAGACGTGCATCACTGTCTGGGTGGGGGAGGAGTTCCTGAACTTCAGCGGAACTGCTGGTGCTCTCAGTGTGTGGATGGGGAAGGAACTGAGGGAACTGCTGGTGCTCTCAGTGTGTGGATGGGGAAAGGACTGAGGGAACTGCTGGGGCTCTGAGTGTGTGGATGGGGAAGGGACGGAGGGAACTGCTGGTGCTCTCAGTGTGTGGATGGGGAAGGAAGGGGGGAAGGGTGCTCTCAGTGTGTAGATGGGAAGGGACTGAAACTGTCATTTGCATCCATTCCGACTGGATTTGAAAAGCAGACGGAGGGAACTGCCCTGCTTTGGGATAAAGGGATCGGGAGGAACCCGCCCCTGAGTGTGTGGATGCCCCGGGGAAGCAAACGTGTCATTTCATCCATTCCGACTCATTTGAAAAGCATTCAGCAGTCCCTGCTTTGGGTCGAAAGGCGCTCGCGGCCTGCCCCGCCCCGGACGTGACTGGCAATCCAGCCGCGCCCGTCCTGTGCCGGGCGGGTTTCAGAAGTGCCCCCTTCTCTGACCCCCCCCAAAGGGGAACAGGCTGTGTTTGTGGTGCTGACAGGGAGGAGTCAGCAGGGTCTGATAAAGAGACAGTGCTATTGCCCCAATACTGCACAGGTGTAATCATCTACTGAGTTTGAAAATGGCGTTATGTAAGCCTTAGATTTTCCATGTGCTGTGTAATCACGTTTGGTTTTGTTGGAAAAGCTGGTCTCATGGGAAGAAGGTGTCATTGATGGTACGGTGGGCGCTGGATAAAGATGTCACCTGCCTCTCGCCGTTTCAGAGCGGCCTGCTGTCTACCCTCAGCCTGTCCATGACGGACCTGTCCAAGTCCTGCGAGAACCTCTCCGCCGTCATGCTGTACAATCCCGGGTGAGTACCGGCCCGTCGCCCCCCCCCCCCCCCCCCCCACGGCTGACCCCGCCTCCCTCGCTAAGCCGCGCCCACGCGCATGCACTTTCCCAGAATCCCCCCCCCCCCCCCCCCCCCCCCCCCCCCCCCCCCCCCCCCCCCCCCCCGGGCACTCCCCCTGCCCATGCGCGCACTGTACACCATGCGGTGTCACATTCATTCAGATTGCAGGGCGCTCTTTAAATCTGAATGGGAAGAGCTCCTCTCCAGGTCTGCAGTTTACCCTCTGCTGATAGACGGCAGTACGGTTACTGTCTAATTCCTGCTTTAGAAAATCCTGCTCAATTGCCCCCTCCTGACATTTCAGTAATCTTAGGGTTTTTTTTTTTTTGAAGTTGTGTATCTTAGGTGCAGAAATAAAACGGCCACCAGTTGCACTTACAAGAAAAGAAAAAGATGTTTCTGAGGACTGCTGTGAAAGTGGCTTTTAAAAGACTTTTAAAATAACATTCTTTTCATGTTTCTGTAAAATGGTAAATGTAAACATTTTGCTCTAATGTGTCTCGTCTTTGGGTTTGCTGCCCGCATGATTGACATGAGAAAGCTGAAAGAGATGTGTTCCTTTTTGGTATTATGATTGTTGTAATACTTATTCATGTTTTATTTGTGTAGTACGCGGTTCGCTAACAATTTGGCAGTTGGCAAAACTAACTTGTAAGCAGCTTTCTTACTGAGTGCCAAAATGGGCAAACGTTGTACTGGGATAAAGCTTGTGAGAGATTAGCCTTTCAAGTCCTATTTTCTGTACTTTGGATTCCGGTATCTGGCTTCTGTGTATTTTCTAGAAATTACAAAGATAGATTCTTTTTTTTTTTTCCCCTGACTGTTGTCATGACAACGATGCTTCCCGTGATGTCATTAGTTGTTCAGCTATGACACGGAGTCAGCAAGGCACAACATAACCAAAGTCGCTGTGCAGATCTATAATTATGTTGTTGTGTGTTTTTTCTTTTTTTCCTTTGTGCAGTTAGGCAGCCGAGTTCTTACATAGCATTTAAAAATTGAAAAGCTGGAGCATGCTTGTTTTTCATTGTACTTGCTGTGAATTTCAGCCAGCTGACTAGGTTGTTAGTGGATTTTTCAACCAACCACTCCATGCTTTAAAAAAAAAAAAAGGTCTTCTAATGACAATATGTAAAGCAGTCAGTGAGTGCTAAAAACAATGGTATGGTAGACCTAAATAAATCACATTTGTGTTTCGGCGTTGTGAACGCTCTTGAAATATAGCCTAAATAATCTTTTGTGCTGTGTCCGGATGGGCGTTCGGTCGCCATGGTGAGCGCGGAGCGGTTTAGAAGACGCTAACACAGCCGCCTGAAGGCTACTCTACTCCGCGGGCGTGAAGCTAAACGGCGAGCCGTCGCGCCGCGGTGCCCGAGGACCGGCGCGTGGCGGCGGATCCACACGCCGCCCACGGGCGCGAAAAACCGAACGGGCTACGCGTCCCCCCGTTTCCACGGGGACGCGTTCTGATCTTCCCGCCGTTCGCGGCTACGGCTAAGCGCTGGAGCGTGTTTATTCATGGAGAGGAGCACCTAGCCGTTGGATTTCTCCTCTCTCCCCACCTCCTCTCCGATAATCCACAGAAAAGAGAGGGAGGGAGAAAAGAACAAAACGAATTCCTACGTTGCTTCGTGTCGTTTGCCGTTTGCGGTTCGATCGCTCTTCGTTTGCGGAGAGGGCGTTTCGCACACGGAGCGCGCCGCGTCTTTGATCGTTAGCCTCGTTTGGAGCGGCGGCCCTTCGGGCCGGGCTCCTGGCTTCCTGGCGCTGACGGACAGGTGCGGGTCGTCTGGGCGATCCTCGAGCAGGCGCGCCGGGGGGCCCCACGGGAGCGCGTCGCGGCGGGGAGATGTTTCCGGAACGCTTCCGTCCTCGTTTTTTTTGACGGACCTTGATCTCCCCCCACCGTGAGACGCGTGCCCCCGGTTCCTCCTGAAGGCCCTGGCAGGGCCCCAACGCCGGGGGGGCCCCCTCCGCCCCCCCCCTCACCCCCCCGAGGGGACGCCTGACAGAAGGTGGCACCTTATGAAAGTTTCATTAGGAAGACGAACAGATGCTTTTCACTCTGTTCCTCTCGTCTACCTCCACCTCCCCCCATTCCTGTCAAAAAGAGGGGGAAGAAAGACAGAAAAAAGGGATTAGCATTTTCACCAGGCAGGTTGTCTGCTTTTAAAAAAAGAAAATAAAAATAAAAACCTCCTCCCCGGTGAATTACGTGAATCTGACTAAATAATTTTACTCCCTCAAAAGAATTATCAAGCCAACGCAACAAAGACTGCCTCTATCGCAAATCATTTTTTCTACCCCCCCCCCCTTCCCCCTCCACCTCTTTTCAGCCTGTTCTTTGCTGAAGGATGCTTTAACCTTGTCTGTCTCGAGACTTTGAGTCAGGGGACCGGTTGTGGCAGTCATTGTTGAATATTTTAGGCGTCGACATCCCAAAGCGCTGTCATTAGTTTTCCCCGTGCTTGCGCCACGCCATCTGTGATGAACACCGTTCATCTTACAATGAGCCAGGATCTCTCTTCTTGACTTCTGCGTGAAACAGGGAAGTGGATTGGCTTGTGTATCTCTGAGACCCCACATACATTGGAGAACCGTTCTGCTCTCCTGCCTTAACAAAGGAATACATTAAAAAAAAAAAAAAAAAAAAAAAAAAGATTTTTTTTACGGTTATGCTATAGCTAACCTTCTGCTGAGCTAGAAGGAGGAGTTTGGGAGAAGGAGAAGAAACGCAATATCGACAAATGGAGACCACTGCAAACAATCGCACCCCCGAGAACAGAAGAGAAAAGTAATAAATGTGTGGTGGGGAGAAATAAAAAAAATAAAAAAAACAAAGAAATGGAGGATTAATGTTCCTCAAATCTGTGGTGATATTGAAGGTGATAGTTGGTGCGGGGGTGGGGGTGGGGGGTACGGGGCGGTGGGGTGGGTGGGGGTGGCGGGGGGGGGGGGAGTATGGCGGCGATGGGGGGATGGGGTGATAACATGCAGCTCCATCCTCCGTGCGTTTCGTTGCTTGCTCCTTCGGACGAGATTAGCGATGGAGGCCACAGTTCATTTAGAGATTTTTATATGGCTTTAAAAAAAAAAAAAAAAAAAAAAAAAAAATCGCATATCGACCCGTCTGGCTCGTTTGCCAGCGAAAGTATCTGTGAGTCTAAACCCTCGCTGTTTGGTGGGGGGGAAAAAATAAAATAAATAATCTAAAGAGCGTCTGTACAGAGTGCTCTCAAAGCCATGTTAAACGGCACAGGCGGTACGTCGCCTTACCGGTTGGCCCTCGAGCTCGCTGACGCAGTTTTGATTCGGCCTTCCCGAGGAGCGGCCTTAATATCCATTCGCCTGTAAATTGTTTGTTTGCCCGTTCGCCCTTGAGTCTGGAGCGCGCGCGGAAATCAAGGTCCCTGACGCGCCGGGCGGCGCGAGCCTCCGCGCCCCTCGCCGTTTCCCTCCGTCTGCGGGGGAAGCGCGAGGTCCGCGTCGGCCTCCTTCCGAAAAAAACGGCTGAGTGTTTTCTGCTTAACGTCGCGTTTATTTGCTTTCCTTTTCATTTTTTAAGAGCGCGCTTCCTCGTGAAAGTGCGGCATAAGGTAAATTGTTTGTCGGCGACGATTCATCACCGCTCATATTTATATGGCCGGCGTCTCCTTCAGCACCGACTGGGCTGCAGTTTGGCGGGCAGAATGTGGCTTCGCTAACTCCGATTGGACGAGGGTTGTTTTATACAGTTTAGGCCTTGTTTTAAAAGGACCCACGCTGACCTAATCTCACCTGAAATGGCAGCACAGTGGTGTCATTGAATACTTGTCAGCCAATCGTTGTATCACGTGGTGGCTCTCCTCTGTTTTGGAAATCAAATCCTTGTTCTCCCAATCCCCCCCCCCCCCCCCCCAGCTCAGAAGCGAGGACGTCCCGCTGGCCCGTCGGCCCGAGAGGTGCAGCGTTCGCTGAAAGCAGACCTGCGCTGTCCCTCCGGGGGCGCGGCTCGATCACGTGTCAGACGCTCCGGAGCTCTATCGAGCTTCTGAAGAAAATCGCGGGGCGGAGATAAAAAAAAAAAGAAAAGAAAATAAACAAAAGAAAAACAAAAAAAAACAACATCGCTCGGGCTCCGTAATCAACCTGGAGTACCGTCGGCATCAGACAGAAGTAGACTTTCAAGCACGACGATACGGCGACTCTGTAACAGAGTCATCAGAGTGTGTTTTTCAGAGAAACAATAGCGGTACTTCAGTTTGTGTCACATCCCAATTTACCAGCGCTGAGCTTTTTTTTTTGGTTTGGCAGCTAAATTGAGTTCAGATGAGCTAGCGTCAGTGCGGATTGCAGCCCCGGGCAAAGTTTTATATTTTATTTATTTATTTATTTTTTTATTTATCGGTAACATTTAATTCCCAGTCAGTCACTCCTTTTGTTGCAATATTAATCTCTGCCGAGCGGACGCGCGTGGCTCCAGTGTCCGAGGGAGAAGCGGTCGGGCCGGATTGCTTCCTCACGCTCTGTGCCCTTCAGCTGCTAGGCTACGCTGAGGAGGAAGGCAGTCCGCGGTGTGATTTACATCTCATTGTGTCTCGCGCTCGTTCTCACCGAACGGCCTGTGGATGTGTCCCGAACCGTACCCTTCTCTCCCAAGTTCCAACCGCAGTTTTACAGCCAGTGCCTCAGTTTCATAAAGCTGCATAATGCCCATTTTAATTGAGAGACTTTTATTTTTATTTTCAACCATCCTCTGAATTACATTTAATGCTTTTGCTCCAGTATGCTAGCATTTATTTATAAAGAAATGCATTAAATGCAAGTGAAACGCACTGCTTGGTTCACTTGGTTCATGTAACACATTGCAATATCACAGGGGCTAACAGAAGTGGAAGAAACCAGACCTGACTCTTCTAGTGGGCTTGTGCCCTCATGAGAGCGTTTTGAGTAGGGGTGTCGATGGCGCCGGACTTGTCTTAATGGTTGTCTTTGCTTTTTCCGAACCTCCTCTGGCAGTCTCTACAATGTAAAGGGACCCATCTATCTCAGGTAGAGGAACTCGGTGTTTTAACCTCGATTGCTTTGAGTGCATGCTAACCTAGCTTGGTGCCCTCACGTTGCAGTGTTACCGCTTTGCTTCATCTCATTTTAGCAATTTTGTTTTAGTTTTATTGATTTTTATTTTTCGTTTTTTGCTCACCTCATCGCTTGCTGAATTAATACCCCCACAGAAAGGACCAAGCTAACCGTTTGCGCGGTCTTCAGTACCCTGTCTGATGCTGTGTGTGTTTTCACTTGTGTCCTTGTCGTCTGTGTACACTATATGTTGATTAAACCCTGTTGGTGTGTGTCGATTAGGCTAATGTGTCAGTGTCTTTTGATTTGGTGGCTAAGACTTGGTTTCGTGATCATGATTTTTGATAGTGTTGCTGTACCTGTCAACAGGTTGGAGTTTGAAAGGCAACAACGGGAGGAGCTTGAGAAGCTGGAACATAAAAGGTTTGTGAATTCCATAACATTACTTTACCTGAACGTTAGCATTTAGCGTTCACTCTTATCCAGTGTGACTGGCACAGTTTTTCCGGTTGTGTAGTTGTTCACCTGGATTCGGGTTAGCTGCCTTACTCAAGGCTACAGGGGCTCTTGGGAATTAATCCCACAGCCTTTGGCTACACTGCCACCCTCTGCGAGATTAAATTGTCTGCACGGACAGAACGCTCGCGTCGCTGTATATTTACACCGCCAGCTGCGTGAGCGTGTTCCTCCTCAGCTGCGTGAGTGTGTTCCTCCTCCGTTGCGGGAGCGCGTTACGGCAGAGCGTGGAGTCATGGGAGGAAGGGAGGCCGTGTGTTTATCGTTAGGCTGCCTTCACAGCGAGGCGCGCAGCGGGAGTGTGGGCAGCGCGGCGGGCCTCGTTACGGCGGCGGGAAGCTTCCGGAAGCGCGAGCCGCTCGTAGCCCGGCGCGTTTGTGCTAGCACGGCGGTAAAGGGAGGCGCGGACGCTTTTTAAAAAAGCGGCTGATGTCCCCGCGCGCTCCCTCTCTCTCTCCCCCGCAGGAGGCTGATAAAGGAGATGGAGGAGAAGCAGAAGTGCGAGAAGGCGGAGCTGGAGCGCATGCAGCAGGAGGTGGAGTCGCAGCGCAAGGAGTCGGAGGAGGCGCAGCTGCGCATGCGGCGGCAGGAGGAGAGCCTGAGGCAGCGCAGCCAGGACATCGAGGGCCGCCTGCGCGACCTCCTGGCCGAGAGGGAGCGCTTCGAGGAGGAGCGCCTGCGGGAGCAGCAGGAGCTGGAGGAGCAGCGGAGGAGGCGCGTGGAGCAGGAGGAGCTGCACAGCCAGGCCCGGCTGGAGCAGGAGCGCCTGAAGGAGGAGAAGACGGAGATCTTCCGGGAGCTGGAGCGGTTGAGGCGGGAGTGTGAGGAGCAGTCGGTGAGGCTGGAGCTGGAGAGGAGGCGCCTGGAGGAGCAGGAGCGCGAGCAGGTCTCCCTGTGGGCCGTCTGGAGGAGCAGCTCCGGGAGAGGCACGAGACGGTGGGCCTCCTGAGGACGGACGACGCCCGCCGCCTGGAGGAGGAGAAGGAGGCGCTGGAGGAGATCAGGGAGGCCCTGCTCAAGGCCAAGGAGGCGCGGCCCGACGGCGGCGAGGAGCCAGAGGAGGCACGCTCCGCCAGGGGGAGGTACGCCGAGTTGAAGGAGGCGCAGCTGGAGCGGCTGGCGGGCCTCCAGGAGACGCTGACCCAGGAACAGGAGCGCCTGGAAAAGGAGGTCTCGGTGGAGCGCAAAGCCCTGGGCCTCATGCAGCGTGCCCACGAGGAGGCGCAGGAGAAGGGGGCGCAGGACGGGGCCAGCGTGGCCCAGGAGGAGCAGCGCCTCCGCCAGGCGGAGCAGAGGCTGCAGTTTAAGGAGCGCCAGCTCGCCTCCCTCACACAGACCCACCTCCCCGCCGTCAGGGAGGAGAGACAGCGAGCCGCCGAGCTCCTGGAGCGGGGTCCGCTGGGCCTCGACAACACCCTGTACCAGGTGAGCCCGGGCCCCAAAAACTGTGGGTCTCAAACTCAGACCGTGCCAGGGGCCCGTCCCGATGCTGGGTTACAGTCTCCTGCTCAGTTAGGGTTCTTACACACACTCTTTCATTAGTTCTTACATAATTTTAAAAAAAAACTTAAACTTAACTTAAATCGTAAACTTGTTAGCGCAGTGCAGATTTGGCTCGTTATCGTTTGCTTTGACTCTGAAACCGTTATTATCTTGCGAACGGCGAGTTTTAGTGGCCGTGTGTCCACACTTTCACCAATTAGGAGCCTGTTGATTCACTTCAGTCTTTAATTTCAACTGTTAAAAAACTTTTAAACCTCTTTTTATGGAACCATTTGCATTATAGCGCAATAACCACAACGTGAATATGGAACTTTTATTCTTCATAGCCATTTTCTGACATAATGTAGCTAATAATCCCTCAAAACATGAAAAGCGTCTAATTAAGGAGAGAAAAAAATGAACCGCTTATTAAAATTCCAGGATTGCAATTGTGTTTGAAACAAAAACCAGCGTACACAAGGGTCCCCCAGGACCAAGGGGTAGTAGAACACACGAACAAGGGCTCATATAGACAGACACACAGCTCATCTTTATCATGAGAGAGTGAACTTCCTGGAGTGTGTCTGTCTGTCTGTGTGGTGCGCGTGCACATGCGTGAGTTTGCGTGCGTGCGTGCGTGCGTGTGTGTGTGTGTGGGTGTGTGTGTGTGTGTGCGTGCGCGTGAGTTCGCGTGCGCGTGTGCACGTGTGCACGTGTACTACTTTTTATTTCCACCAGTTATCCCCTGCTCAATTAGACAATTAGCAGTACACACGAATATGAGTTCACACGTAGGTTAGAACCCCTTTCGTTATGTATATATTTATCCCTATAAAACGGTTCATTAATCCTCTACACCCTGCAGATCTACATACACGTATGTGTGTGTTTGTACAGGTAAAAGCAAAAGCATTGGGAGTACAGTGATACAATTTTTGTGGTTTTGGCTGCCTACTCCCAACACCTTGGATTTGAAACGAAAGAATGAACATAAGGTCAAAGTGCCAGACTGTCAGCTTTATTTCGAGGGTGTTTATAAACCACATCAGGTGATACCGGTAGGAATTGCAACTCTTTTTGTGCATGAATAAATGTTATAAAACACGCAAAGGCCTCTTCAGCGGATGTAGTAAGGGAGGTGTTAAAATGGCGGCAGGTGGAGAAGGAGGTTCAAAACAAAAAATGGGGGTAGCTGAATAAATGTTATAAAATGCACAAAGCCCTGTTCAGCGATGTGAAAAGGGCGGTGTTAACATGGCGGCAGGTGGAGAAGGAGGTGGAGGAGAAGGCGGAGCAGCTGTCGGCGCAGCGCGCCGGGGCGGAGGAGCTGCAGCGGCTGCAGCGGACGTACGAGTTCACGGCCAACGTGGCGCGGCAGGAGGAGAAGGTGCGGAGGAAGGAGAAGGAGATCCTGGAGTGGCGCGGCAAGCGCCAGCGGGAAGCCCTGGAGCAGGCGGTGGCCAGGCTGGAGCGCCGCCAGGAGGCCCTGCGGAGCCGCCGCCGGTCCGCCGCCGCCGCCGCCGAGCTGGAGACCGAGACGGAGACGGAGGGGCGCGGACGCAAGCGCTCCGCCCGCGAGGGGGAGGGCGAGGACGAGGGGGAGGGGGAGGAGGAGGAAGAGGAGGAGCAAGGCTCGGAGGCCAGTCCGGAGGAGGAGCAAGGGGCTCAGGAGCAGGACGGAGAGAGGTGAGAACTCCGCTTGCATAAGAGCCGTTTCACGTGTTCGCAAAAACTGTAAAAATGATTTAGGTGCACTTCTTCAAACTGGGATGCATTGGTGTGCTCCTAAATTTTTCACCTTAAACATTTTACAAAAGATGTTAGTGTAGATCCCTGATACTTAAAATAATTGAAATTTGCATAAAATAAATGCATTATGCAAATTGCATGTGAGGCCTACCTAGGGACCCCCCACAGAGCCTTCAAGGACCCCCAGAGGTTTGCGGGGACCCCCTGTGGGAAAACCCAGGGTGTAGATGTTTATTAGCATATTTGGCAGTTATAATTGAGTTGTTTTATGGACTGATCCTCTGTAGAGGGTTGCATCCTGACCCCTACTCGGCGCAGCCTGAAGGTACTCTGTCGATTTCTTGGGTATCAGGGCCTGTTCTTTCTCTGTGACGTTGGGTCAGGTCAGGTACCGATCCGCTGCCGTAGCTGGACAGCCTGTTCTGATCGTTGTGAACATTCATTCGGCTGCATCTTGTCGGTCTGGTTCAGGTTGGGTTGTAAAGACGTTGGCCTTCGGCAGGCCTGAGCCTCATTTATAGCCCGATGCAGACGTCTAATCCTGTGAATCAAGTGAAGCTTTCAGATGGCTACTGCATAGAGGCTGTTTAGCTGGAGCAAAAGTAAAGTTTCACACAACAGCCGTCTTCACGAATCCTGTTCTAATTTCGTACTTTAATTCAGAGACTTCTAAAGGTGAAAACAAACCGATGTGAAGCGCTCTAACATTGAAACGAGCTCGGCTGCCCTGAACGCTGGAGCCCAGCAGCTGTGGAGGGAGAAAGTTAAATTTTAACTGAAGGACATGATAAGCGAACCTGACAGAAGAACAGGAGGCCTGCCCGAGACTTGCTCTAAATCTCTTTTGTATACAGACGGGGTTTTCTGCCGAGACTTACAGAACTGTGTTCTGGGATGTTATTCTGGAACATTCTCGCACTAGATTGAACTGCATCGATGCCTCGACGGATCTCAGCTGTTCAACGAAACTTTGATTTATTTATATTTTAAAATCAAGAGTTATTAGTATTCTTTGTGTACTTTGAGGGATACTTTCTCACTTGGTCATTAATTTATCGCTTTCACGGACGAACGGAAGTACAATGAAAGCGTCCGCCTGCATGATTCTGCAAACGAGTGCAATTATCTGACACGTTACGCTTAGGATTACGGTTTAGCGAAAAAATACAGGTGTGCCATCGGTACGGTGCGTGATTAGCCGTCGCCGAATTTTGGGCTTTCGCGTTTCGGACGTGCGCGGTGTCAAAACGAGCCGAAGAAAGGAGACCGCGCTCGCCCTTCGGCTGCTTCGCGGCGTAAGCGTCCCGGTCGCCGGCCGGTAACTCGCCGTTAATTGAGCCTCATTGATCATTTGCGTCCTCGGCTGGGATCCGCGATGGCGAACGTTCCTTTCAGCGCTCGCGAATAACGCGGTGTGAAATTGAGTAGCCGGCTGCCGCTGTAGCTCTGTTTTTAAAGGATTAAGTGGAACAAGTAAATATGTGTTTAAGGATCAATCTGTCAAACGTGTTTGTTGTCTCCCCCCCCCCCCCCCCCCCCCCCCCCCACCCCCCCCCCTTCGGAATCGTCTCATAGCACTGCCAAGATGTGATTTCACAAAAGTTCTCTACAATTAGATTTACTCCACAGCGATGGAAGCCGAAGCGTGCCGTTGTGACGAGTGACAGTTTCGGTCTTGCTGTGTGTCACTCTTTCTGAATCCGCAGTCGCGTTTCAGAGATTGAGCACCTGTAAAAGATGTCGCTGTACTGACAGTCTGATGTCTTCAGGGTAGAGGAACAGGATGAGAGCTCAAGAAAATACTGCTAGCACACCATCAAGAATAAAATAAAAAAAAGTTATTTTGTGTGTGTGTACACTCACACCCATACTCATAGTTTTAAAATTTGAACAAAAAAAAAAACAGGAGTTTTGAGAACAGTCTGCTCCCCTTCAGAGGCACTTTGAACCAATAATCCCATAATGCATTGCTTCATTGTGTTTGTAAACTAAGGCCTCAGCCTTTTAAGCATGAGTAGCAAAAGATAATTTTGAAACTCAAACCAAATGAGAGATGGTATTAATTTCCCATCCTCTGCATTTTAAATCTGTTTTTTTTTTTTTTTCTCCTTCTGTCTGTAGTGACCTTAAAATCCAGAGCATATGCTCTGAGTAAAGCTGGTCTCTCTCCCATTGGTTAATGGGTGCTTGTCTCTCACTTTGGCTAACAGCTACTTGTTTCTGTGGTTCATTGTCTAACAGCTGCCTGTCTGTCTCCCATTGGCTAGTGGGCGCTTGTATATGTCTCCCATTGGCTAGTGGGCGCTTGTCTCATTCTCTCATTGGCTAACAGCAGCTTGTCTCCGGCCCTCAGGATGGAGCGCGAGATCCTGCAGCTGAAACAGAGGCTGAGCGAGGGTGACTCCTGTGGGCGGAGCTTCTCTGTGGGCGGGGACGACAGGTCGACCAGTCACAGCAGCTCGCCCGTCAGCCCCCGCCCGAGCCTGCCGGGCGTGCTCCCCCTCACGGACGACAGGTGAGTCGCCCCGGCCTCGACCACGCCCCCTTCACCGTGGAAATAAAATAAAAAACAAAGATGCGACAAATATGGAAATCAGGAATGGGGGAAAATGATTTTTCATGGCAGTGTCAGACCCTACTTTATAAGATATTGTGCCCTGAAAAGAGTTAGAGAAATGACTCCAGATGATGCTGAACTGTATAATACAAGTGTTCAGTACATCAGCATTCATGCTCTGACTCAGACAATCAATCAAAATGGATGAAATGGGGTGAATTCTTTCAAGAAAGAAAATGTCGGTGATTATCTATCTCTTCAGTTAAGCGGGGGTCCATCCCTCTGTTTGCCTACTGGTGTTATTTAGTACAGCTGTCCTGGGGGGTAAAGAAGCCAATGGGATGAGCTGGTGAGATGGTGCTTTTATGGCAGTGGGGGGAAAATGATCAGAAATGATTCGCCAGCAAACGAAAGACATTCTGTACTCGGCTGGCTGGTTTGAGTTTCTTCTCTCGGTCTGTTGATGGATTGACTGAGGCGGGGGATGGGGTAGGGAGGTGGAGCTGGACGGGGGGGGGTGGGGGGATGGGAGGGGTTTTTTGTCTGTTTTCCCAGTCACGTAGTGGTAATGCCTAAAATCCCAAGGAAGACTGCAGTCTTAATCCGTCTGAGGTTTGTTTGATTTCGGCGTTCGGGGTCATATTTAATTTCACAGTTAATTGAGTGGTTCTAATCTCACACGGACAGTCGGTCTATTTGCTATTCAAATCTGAGAGAATTGTTTTCTTTAAATTTCTTTCTCTTTTTTTTGGATTTGGTGCGGAAGCCATTATCCGTTCTATCTTCTTGCCAGCAAATATTGGTCTCAAACATCACAACATTACAAATTACTTGATCCGAAGTTCCAAATAAGTCCCAGCCTTCACACTTCCCAGTATGGGTGTAATTGCTTTGTTCCTTGTAAATATAATTAGTAATATTAAATTGTAACCACTAACCACCAGAATCGCTGCAGTAGCATTGCATTTCAAAGGCCTCCTGCCTTCTGCAGGACTTGGGAAAAGCACTTTCAATTTCACAAAAACTGAAATAGTCTTCAGAGCCAAATTAAACATACCAGTGGCAGTCTGATTTTAAACTCATTTAGTTCTTGATCTTAGTACTAAGGAGTCTTGGTTATTGTACACAACTGTGACTTGTTTTATTGCCTTATGTGTTGTGGTATGGTCGCTACTGTGTGTTTGTGTTGGAGGTTTAGCTCTCTGTGGCGCCTCCTGGTTAATTTGAGGAGGAATTGAAAGCAGGATTGGTGTAACCCTCGCTGTTTTTCGCCTGGGTCCAGGATAAACGCCTACATCGAGGAGGAGGTGCAGCGGAGGCTGCAGAAGATGAGCCTGGCGAACGGGGACGTCGGCGTGGGGCTCTCCCTGTCGTCCGAATCTCTGCGGGTGCGTACCGCCGTTCGTTCCTCCTCCTCCCCCCTCGAGACGGTGATTCGGAACAGGCCGGCCCCCGCACCCGTCTGGTACAGGGGCTTCGCGTTGCCTACGCAGCCCGACGGGAGCTGGGCCGGGTGTCGCTAACGATGTTAAAATGGCGGGGCGGTGGGCGTCTGCTCCTCTGATATCCGTGCCGGGCAGACAAGTCTTCATATCGCTTCAGTATCTGTTTTTTTTTTTTCTTTCTTTTTTTAGTTGAACTGTCACTGTGCATTACATACTTCATTTGTCAGAGACTTTACCGGACAGCTGAGAGAGAGAGAGAGAGAGAGAGCCAGGGGCAGCCTCTCGCTCTCCCTGTATCGAATTTTAGTTTTTAATGAGGGGGGAAAAAAGTACGAAAACCCGCTGACGCGTCTGTGGACACAGGCGCCGTTTCGCCAGTCACGGGACGCTCCTGTCCGACGAGCGGAATTAAAGCCCAGAGTCGGGGTCTCAGAGGTTCAGCACCTTTCAGAATCTTTAGAATTTTCTTTTCTGAGGTGTGTGGAAAGGTTAAAACGGAGTGAGGAAAATCAAATCCTTCCGTCCTTCAGCAGGAGGAAGAGAAGTCGGTTACTGACGGTGCCTCTGAAAAACCCACGGAGGTAAGCGGAGGTCAAACTCTGGGATGCGTTATGCACAATAACGGAGTACGCAATGGCCCATAAACTGCATGCATTACCCACAATCCTCCTCGGTGAAGTGGAGTGGATCGATGAGTTCTCTAACTTCCTCCTAAACACACCTCTGTAATCGAGCATGCCATGTGTCCTTAGCTGACTCGGTCCATTTGATTTCCCCCTCTATTAAATAAAAAAATTAATTTTAAATTTATATGTTTATTTCATTTTGAACATTTGTGGAAAATCATCAGGAATGAATCAAGCAGTCGGTCCCAGGTAATGTTTTTCTGACCGTGCGAAATTGAGTACTTTTTATTTTTTTTTTTTTTAATAATTTTTTTTTAAGTGATTTTTTTTTTTCTGCTGGTTTTCTTGATTATAATCTTTCCCTTGCCCATAATGCCATGAACTGCATTTGGGGCTTGTGCTGATTTTACAGCCTGCTGGCTGAAAGTGATGATCTCGCGTCTATGCTGCATATTTTTATGGGCCCGTTGATTGCGGTGCTCAGAAAATTGCCGTCTTTCTCTTCTAGGAAGATGAGAAATCTCGAAATGGGCTGGATCCACGGAAACTGAAATATAAGGTAAGTCTGGACGATTTTATCTAACTGGGTCATCTAGCGGGAGAAAACTAAACTACGACATTCAATAATTCTGAAATAATTGTTCAATGACTGGCATTTGGATCTTTATTTGTGATCATTTCCTACTAACATCATTGGGCTGTTGATCAAAACAAGTTCCTGTTAGCATCGCAGAACAACTCAACATTCCGAACCGTCTTCTTGCTTGTGATCGGCTTTTGGATTTGCAGGCCTTGTTTACGGTTTCCTTTCTCTGCGTCATTATCCGCTTTTCCCCAGGAGTTGTGACACGTTTCAGTCCACGGAGTCGAATTTATTGTTCCGTGTTTACCCTGGGGCTAGTGCTGTTAAACCCTTACGCGTCAGTGCCTGATTCGTCAGTCTTAGGCTAGTTTTATCTTCCCATAGGGGACATTTTTATTTATTTATTTATTTATTTATTTATTTATTTATTTATTTATTTATTTATTTATTTATACATACCCCACTTTTTTATTTTATTTTTTTAAACAGGAAATATTATATAAGTTGTCTTTTAGTGATTTATTTAGTTTAGTCAAATTCACGTGCTTAGATGATCTAAATTTACATTGCAGTGGACTTTTGGGGTGGGGAAAAAAAGCATGATGAGACTCCTGCGAGCATTTCGTTGGGTTTTCTTAACATGATGCATGTGTATAGCGGAAGAAATGATGCACATTCCATATTTCACCACAGAAATCAATCCTTAATCTATATATATGCACCAAATCTGGCATGCAAGCATGCTGCACTGTCCTTCTTGTAATCGGTGTCCTCTAAGGTGATGAATTTATCCTCGTAATTGTTTTCGAGTACCATCATGGTGGAGCTGTAATTGGAGGGTTTTCTTTTTTTTTTTTTTTTTTTTTTTTTTTTTTTAATTAAAGCAACCTTAATTGGGCAAAAATGCTAGTGATTCAATTATTTTAAGCTGGAGGTAGTAATCCTTTTTGCCTGAGCTCGAGTCAAAGACCCCCTCTCTCCACACACAGAGAGAACCTGAGCCTCCGCTCCAGCCTGCCATCCCGTTCTCCTCTGGCCCCGGGACGGGCGGCCCGCCGAGCGGCGGGGACGGCGCTGGGGCGCAGGAGGGGCGGCGTAGCGTTAACGAGCGGCTCTGTCCCGCCCCGGAGGAGGGTCGCCGCCTCGTTCTCGCGGGCAGGACTGACGAAGAGCCCCGTTTGCCACCTCATAAATCAAGGGGGCGCGAGGAGGCGGAGACGGCGACGGTCGCCGTGGCAGCGGCGGACCGCCGGGAGATCGCGGGTCGCGCCTGCCGGCCGCCGCCCGTCCCGGCCCGAGTCGACGGGGGAGTGGACGACGGACAGCCGGCCGACGGGGGCGGGTACCTCACCGTCAGTAGCTCGGGCCGCCCCGGCCGCTCCAGCCCCGAACCCAGAGAGACCTCGTTAGAGGAGGAGCGGCCCGTCCTCCGGCTCGCTCGTTACCGCGTGCAAAAATCCGCCGCCCACCCGCCCGCCGAGGTCCCAGCAGCGCCCGGCGCGGGCCTGGAAACGACCTCGCCGAGTCGCCCTCCGGAACGCCAATTCGGTCGCGTCGCCGTCTCCGAAGTGTCGGCCGGGGGCCGTTCGAGGACGGGACGGGACCCGTCCGCCGATAACGAACCGTCGTCCCGGGACGTCAACGCGAACCAGAGCTACGGCCTGGGCGGCTTGCTGGGGAAACTCTCCTCCCTGTATAAGGACGCCAGCCACAGGCTGCAGGGCGCTCGTGGAGTCATCCGGCCAGTCGGGAAGGGGGAGGACACCACCAGCGGGGGGGGCGGCTGCTATAAGCAGATGTACCTGGTCATCAAAGACCTGCCCGCCATCCGTCGCGCGCACCTGGAGATGCCTCTGAAGCCTGACGTCCCGCAGAAGAACGCCCGCTTCACTAGTTCTCTGCAGACCTACCTGCAGGACGTCAACAAGTCGGCTGACGCTGTGCCGCCCCAGACCGTGGCTGGGGTGTCGGGGGACTCTGTGACCCATCGCTCGAGCGGAAACGTTCGCGTGTTTTGCCAGAGGCTGGTGGAGTTTCCCAGCCCCCTCCCGGAGCTTCAGACTTGGCCTCCGCACGTCCTGCTGGCCCGGTTCCACGACGTCGTGCCGCCAACCGTTTGCTCTACCCAGAGCCTACTCGGAGTCTACTGGCTCAGAGTCGCCAACTGCGAGGAGCCCGCTCCCAGACCCGCTTGCGTGCTTTTGTTTGATTCCGTGCTCTACGCGATGACCTCGGCACCCGATGGCCAGCAAGGGAAGCCGCCGTTGGCGGTGTTTCACGCGACGCCCCTTGCGCAGGTCAGCGAGATCCACGTGGGCTTCGCCGGTCAGCACCTGAGACTCCAGGGCTCCTCGGCCGAGTCCGTTTTGACCCTTTACACCCACAACAAGCGCCTCACCCAAGAGCTGCTGGGGAGCTTCCTGAAGGTCCTTTGTCCTGAGCTCGCGGAGGAGACCTTCCGGAAGCACCCTCTGCTCTGCGGGGACCTCATGCAGCTGTCTCTGGACTGGGGTTCCCACGTGCCCGACATCCAGGCCAAGAGGGTCCGGGTCAGCTCCCAGCTGGACAAGGCGCTGGCCGACCTGGTCTACCTCCTGCACTGCAACATGGGAACGGGCGGCCCCCGCCTGGCGGAGGTGCGGCCGCTCCTCTACGCCAGCGTGGGCGTGGCGGTGACCCCCGAGCCCCGCCTCCCCCACCCCGTCGCCCAGTTCCTCCTCACCGACACCCACCTGGCGCTGGTGCAGGAGGACGGCGTCTTTCACCCCGCCCCCCGGTCGGTCGCCGTGGCGCCGCGGCGGGCCCACTTCGAGGTGGTCGCCGTGCGGCGGTGCGCGGACGTGCGCTGCGTGCTGGCGGCGGAGAAGAGCGGCGTCCTCCAGCTGGACGTGGTCTTCGGCAAGGCGGGCCGAGAAGGGGGCGGAGCCGGGCGAAACCACAGAAACGGGGCGTCGGCCGTCGTACCCTCTTCTGCCGAGCCCGCTGATTTATCGTCCCGCTCCGAAGTCTGGAAATTAACTTTCGGCTGTAGGGCAGAGGCCGCTGTCCTGATTAATCGCTTGTCGGCCGTCTGATCCGGGAGTTGTGATGCGATCCAACAACTGCCGAACTATAACCGCTCAAAAGCAGCAAAGAAGCCAAAGAATGATTCATTAATTTTAAAAAAAAAACACTACTGGAAGAATTGACGAAATAAGTTTAAACTGAATGTGTTTGTGTACGGCTATATGCTGGAACAGTCTGTGCTGTTAGTGTAGGTTCTCTTGTTTTATTTGTGAAATTTGTTCATAATCTTTTGCCAGTTTGCACGTTGATCTATTTCCTCTTTTCACTCCGTTTACACCTGGTACTGTATCTACAGCTGATGATGCCTTTAAACCTGTCATAGGAAACATCAGAAAGCTGAACACTTGTTATTCATTGTGTATGCATGGGTGTGTGTGTGTGATTGCACGGGTATGTGTGTGTGTGCGCGCGCATGCATGTGCGTGAGTGCACGGGTGTGGGAGTGTGTGCATGTATGTTTGATGGTGCTTGCGTGTGTGTGTGTGTATGTGTGTTTCCTAGTACTTTATATTTTCAGCAAATTGGTTCCAAATTCTCCGGTTCACCATATTTCAGGTTCAGCACCGAGCACTTTACTGAAGGGAGGAGGGTACTTTAAGAAACTTTGCTGTATAAGGGACGCCCCCTCAACAATGTGTGCCTTTGCTTGGTCAACTTTATTGAAACCTGTCAGCTCAGCTGAGCTATATAACGGGGATGCCTTTCCGCGTTGCACTGAGCCCAACTGACGGCTCGACTCAATTAGTGTCTGTCATTCCCAAACAACAGCTTTATTTTCTTCAGTCTGGCTGGAGCTGACGTCTATACGTTTTATTTTCGTTTGTTTTTGTTGTTTTTTTTTTTTCCTTCTCCAAGCTATCACTCTTCATTCCTTGCCTGTTTAAATGGGGGTGGGGAAATGGGGAAATGGGACAACTGGGAGGCTGCTCGTGTGAGAGAGAGACGAATTTCCATTTTAAGTTTGTTGGGGATAATAGCGAACACTTACACGTCGTTCATTTTTGTTTTCGCAGCCTCGGGGGCTTGCGTTTGTTTTTCTGCTCACTTAATTTGAGCTGGGCTCCGTGGCTGCGCTAAAGGGTGAGGTTAGTATTTTTAAAGTTGGGACTTTTTTTGCAGTTAA
The DNA here is from genome assembly GCA_025169545.1 of Anguilla japonica. Taxonomy (NCBI): domain Eukaryota; kingdom Metazoa; phylum Chordata; class Actinopteri; order Anguilliformes; family Anguillidae; genus Anguilla; species Anguilla japonica. The sequence continues at coordinate 5,955,612 of CM045884.1, forward strand.
TACTCCGAGGTGACGGCGAGAAGGTGGGAAAAAGGAAATGTCGAGTGGAAATTAAGTGTCGGTGTTTTTCTTGGCTGTCGACGCGAAAACCCAGGCGTGACTTTCGGCTCGACGTTGCACAAAGCAAGTCGTCTTCGGCGACGAGTCTCTGCCCTCGAGAGTGGGAGAACAACATCTCCCCTTGCAACTCTGTACGATTCCAGCGACCTTGTTTTCTCAGCCTTACTCTCGGTTATATAAGCATAATTATTGCCTTACACGGGTTTCCGCTGACCATAAGCGAGTGGGAGAGTTGTGTTTGCGTTTGAAACTGTGGCAAAACAACCGGTTAAAATTTAAGACTTTCTTCTGAGATCTATTTATGTGGCTTTGTGCTGGCATTGCGATAAATGCTGGAAGTGAAATTTTTAGGTTCGGTCCCAGAAAGCCCCTGTTGCTTTTAAAATCTTTTGTATGGTTTTAATGCCCCTCTAGTTTTAAGAGTTTCTCATTAGCCTGTGTAGGTGCTTGACAATCGGAATGGAGAAACAACACCTACAGCACGCAGTTGCCCTAAAAGCAAATTAATAAAATAAGAATTAGAATTTTGTTCCGTTTGCTCGCTGCCGTTCGTGATGTGGAAGAGCATGCATGCCGTGTCCTGTTGCACCAAACAGTTGAGCGGTTTTAAATATATTTGGACAAGCATTTGACAGCGCTGAGTTTTTGTCAATTCACGTTTTCCTTTTTTTTTCTCTCTTTTCCTTTTTCTTATTTTGCTTTTTGTTTGAGTTTGTCCATTCTGTATCTCATTCTGTTTGTTCAGGGACATTTGCACAAAGCCGTTAAATAAAGAATTGTGTGATTATGAAGAATTTTATGGCAGCAGAAAAAAAGATAGAGATATTGATGTAATTTGCAGTGTGATTACAGGAATTTCACAGTATTGTCAGTGTGCAGTAACTGTCATGTTTGTGTCATGAAATTTAAATAAAGATTGAATTTATATAACTCCTCGCGTGGTCCATAATGGTTTCTACAAGTCATGTATTGTGTGTGTAATTCTACATACATGTATTTGTCGTTAGGCTTGATTTATTGTCATTTCGTAGCTAAGGTTCGGGTTCAGTTGGAGTTTAAATGCAGATTACCCAGCGACGCACGTCAGGCTAACAGGGCAGGTATTAGCTTAGCACCGCACATCAGAGCATTCGCAGAGTGAGATTATACACGTGTCGCTCTGATTCCTAGAGTATTTAATGTGTTTCCATGTGGCATTGGCCGAATGGCTGCATTTTTATTTCCGTCCTTAATGCGCAGTCTTGTTCTTTCCGCGGCTCTCTGGCGCGATGCCGTCCTCTAATGTATACTCTTCGCGCGGACGTGTAACTTTGATCTCCTCAAAGCTCCAAATGCCAGTGTCCTCCTTTTACCATTTCCCCAGTCTGAGTTACGTGCTTTTACTTTTTTCGTCCTCTTCGCTCTCTCTCTTCCCCAACCCCCCCCCCCCCCCCCCCCCCGGTCCCCTTTTTCAGCAGCGGCTGATATCTCGCCCCCTGGTGGCCGGTCCTGACGGGACGAGGGACCCGGTGAAAATCGGTATCCCGCGGTACGTCCTGCGGGGCCAGGGAAAAGACGAGCACTACGAGTTTGAAGTGAAGGTGAGCTGCAGGCGTCGGCCTTTCCCAAGGCTCTCCCGTACGGAGAACGTTCTCTCTCTCCCGCTCTCTCTCTCTCTCTCTCTCTCTCTCTCTCTCTCTCTCTCTCTCTCTCTCTCTCTCTCTCTCTCTCTCTCTCTCTGTCTCTCTCTCTCTCTCTCTCTCTCTCTCTCTCTCTCTCTCTCTCTCTCTCTCTCTCTCTCTCTCTCTCTCTCTCTCTCTCTCTCTCTCTCTCTCTCTCTCTCTCTCTCTCTCTCTCTCTCTCTCTCTCTCTCTCTCTCTCTCTCTCTCTCTGATTTTTCTCTCTCTTTTCTTACAAAAGAAATAAAATAAAAGAAATTAATTGTGCCCCCATCCATATCCCAGCTCTCAAGTGCCAGAGGCTGGTCCCGTTATTTTAAAATATAAATAAATGAAAAAAGGAGAAATATATAAATAAATTCATTAATATATAAAGTGCAAGTTTCCCCCCACGTTGGATGAGTGCCGCCATCCCGCGTGGAAAATTAGGGGTCTAATTGTGCGGCCGCTGGCGGCTTCGCTCTCCCTGGCTGAACGGGAGGGCTTGATGCCAACACGGGACGCCCCCCCCCCCCCCCTTACAAAAAACCCACTCAGCGAGAGGCCCTGTCTGAGAAAGGGCCGCCATTTTATGTATGTATGCGTTTATTTATTTATTTATTTTCCCTCCCCCCAATCCCCCCAGTACACGCTCGTTGCTCGAAGACGTTTTAATTACCCTTCACACTGTCGGCTTTGAATCCCGTCATCTGGAGACCATTGAATTTGGAGACAAAAGAGGAGGAGAGCGTCTGTAAGTGAACAAGAGGCAGTGGATTTACTGCTGATCTATGTTTTAATTTACTCGCCAGTTTGTTCCCTGTTCATAATTATGTATAATATTAGGCCCAATGTAGCGCAACATTTTGGATTGGGTTCTGAACTTTTTTTTTGTGCCAAATTTACAGTCTCTTGAATTTCAAGACCGAAGGACGTAATTGCATGTAATAAAGGTAATGACGAGCTTGTGAAATGCAAGCAGGTCCATTTTAAATATATGCTATAAAAGGTCAGTCAGTGATAGTGTGTCTCCTCTGTCCTTTTGTATTAGTTGAATTAGGATCCTTTCGTGTGGAGAATTTTTTTTAATTCCATCTTATTGTTGCACGAAACTGAATTGACCAGTGCCTAGAAAGTTCCGACTGCACTTTTAAAAAGATTGCTGTTCCAGGATTCAGTAATCCGGCCTTGACCTTGACTCACAAACAAATGCAAATGTTACCCTCCTACTCTCAAATGTTGAGTGAACGTAGGTCATTCTCTTTGTACAATGTGTTGTGTAGGAGAACATAATGAAACATTTTTAATTCTGGGACCGGATACTTTTGTCTGAAATCGATTATGTGAGCTGTAGATGAACACGCTAGCGCGCAAAAGCTGCCATTATCATTAACTGTTAATTAGTTTTTAATTACAAGAGTGATAAATAATGAATTTGGCGATCCCACAAATGATACTTTTAACTAATCGGACGTGACACGATAATTCTGGCCGTGCGAGTAGCGACTTTTCATGAAAAAAAAGTTCATTTGCGAAAAAGATTCAAGTTCTGACACTAAACTACGATTATGCGACAAAGTCTGGGTCGCCCAACGACTGCTTAAACCCCAAATACGGGGGTCTGAGCTCTGCTCCTCCGCTGTAAGGGGATCTTGTTCCGCTCAATCAGACGTGCACTCTGTATATCCTTCGTCGTCTGCAGGCCCCCTTGCTGCTCACAATCGAAGGTGTCGGAAAAGTCGCGGTCTATGAAATGAGTGACGGGAACGTGCAAACGTTCTAATATGAGGGGGGAGAACAAAACTGGGCCTCCTCGTTGCTTTGAAAATCCCAAAAAAAAGAGTATTTAACCTCCTGAGACCCACCAGGAGAATTTTTTTTTTTTTTTTTAGCTATTTTATTTATTTATTTATTTATTTTTGACATAATAAAAGTGTCGTGAATGACAAAAAAAACATGTCACAGGTAAAATATTCGCTTAAGATCTTTTATTTTTATTGAATGTCCCTTGTAGTGTTTGCTTCAGCGTGGTAGAATATATTGTTCTTAACATTAAGACTAGAGACTTGTGTCCCCTACAGGGTACAAAAAAAGGAATTGCCGGGTCTTAGGATGCTAAAGGAAGATCAATTATTATTATTTTTTAAAGAGTGCATTCAGTTGGTTATGCATAGTTGTAAAAACTGCAAATGTGTGTAGCCATTTTTGTTCCGACAGGTTAAAATCGTGCACAAATTGGATTTTTTTGGCGCCGCTGGCTTACTTGACCTTATGGCAGTATCGAGGCCTACGTAGATGCTCATAAAATGGAAAAGAAACACTTGCAGATGCTTTAGAATTTTCCGTGACGCTGGTTACCAAACGAAACGTGTGATCCTGTGAAAGTCATCGATTTGTTCTCGTTCATTTACACCCCCTCCATTTCAGTTCTTACTAATGATCTGAGCTTTATTTGCTCTCTCCCTCCGCCCCCCCCCACCCTCCACCCACCCACCCCGCCCGCGCAGATCACAGTCCTGGACGAGACGTGGACGGTGTTCCGGAGGTACAGCCGCTTCCGAGAAATGCACAAGACGCTCAAGCTGAAATACCCGGAGGTAGGAACCGCTTCGAACCGCCGCGTCCCGATGTCGCTCCCCCCCCACCCCCCCTCTCCCCCCCTCTCCGTTTGGCATCTCGAATTATTCCCCTTCCCGTCTCACGACTTTCGGCGCGTGCGTTTGATGACTTTCCCCCCCCCCCCCCCCCCCCCCCCCCCCCCCCCCCCCCCCTTCGGTTTCTGAGATGTTTTCTGGCGTCGATGACTCAGAAGTTTTCCCAACGCGATTGGCGGTTCCGAGCGGCGAGGCCTGTCGCCTGGCGACGCTGGCGGGACGGCCTCCCGTTTCCCGCGATTCCCGCGGAATGTTCTTCGCGGAGCGGCGAGCGATTCTCTTTTTACCCATCAGGCCCGGGTACCTGAACGCGCGGAGACGCGCGAGGTGAAGATGGTCGTCCTGGGAAACGAGCAGCCGTCGTTTTCCAGAACGTCGCGACTGCTCCCCTTGAGCCCCCCAGTCTCTGTGAAGCTTTCAGCTTTGGATTCCCAGTCGTTATTTATTCATTTATATGTTCTGTATATTCATATATTTATTATTAATGGATTTCTTTGCACCTTATGATGCGAAGTTACTGATTGGCACTCTGTCTGAAAACGTATGCTGAAATAGTTTGAGGTGTTCTTATGAAAGTTGGATCTTGGACGTCTTTGAGCACGGGGGACTAGAGCAGTATTTCTATTACAGCGAAAATCTTGAAAAAACATGTCATTTCCCCCCCTCCCCCCCGCTTCCTCACATTTTTAGCTTTGAATCTCCCACTGACATTACCAGCCTATAATTTAACCAATTAAAAAGAATCCTGCGAAGGAATCATTTGGCATCTATCAAACAGAGCAATGTTTCGATTGGTCTGGCTGGGTCAAAGTCCTGGGATGTGAGCACGGGTTATTATGGGATGCCGGCCACTGGAGTAGTTTCTCGGCACCGATCTGGGGTGAGGGAAAAAAGACGGGAGAAGGTCGTTCGGCGGTGTGACTGAACAGCCCCCTGCCCCGCCCCCACACAAACTGGCTGTCTGATGCCATTATTCGCTTAAAGGACATGGGGGGGGGGGGGGGGGGGGCTCACATTGAGTTTGGAGCAGGTTGCCCTGCGCGAGCCGAGGCAGCACTTAGCGACACAAAGACGGCGGTGTTTAAAAAAAAAAAAAAAAAAAAAAAAGGAGGGAGAAAATGGGCCTTCGCACCTGCGATCGGCGCTTCAGCGTGCTCCTCCTTCCGAGGACTCCTCAACCGCCAATTTAGCGCCGGCCGCGAGGATGACGAGCCCGCTCCTCTGTGGGGGGGCCTCCCTTTTGTTCCGGGTTGGCGACGCGATCCCGGGAGGGGGGGGGGGGGGGCATTGTTCCGGTTCTTTTTTTTTGGAGCGCGGGTGCGGAACGTTCCGGTTTAAATTGGGGGGGGGGGGGGGGGGTGGGGAGAGGAGTCCTAATCAGCCAGGGTGCGAGATGACTGCTGCTGATGGGACGTATTGACCAGAGGTGTGAGAGCGAACGAGAGAGGGGGAGACTGACAGGCCCCTCTTAGGTGACATTGTTTGAGTTTTGGAGGCCCGTACTACTGCCTTGAGAGTTTCTGCGATTCTTTTCAAGAGTGAGCCACGATTGAGTTTCTTTCCACGTACTTTGTGCATTTAGGTTTTTTTTTTTAAATGCTGAATTAATTAATGCTAGGATAATAGTGAGAGACGGGATTATTTTGCGCTTGCGTACATGGGACACGTAGGAGTACACAGTGTGCTAGCCCTAGCCTGTGGCTTGTCTGGAGTCGTTACTGCGACGAGTGTGCCTGTAATTATTCTTCGCCTTTGTAAAGCGGTAATTAGGATTTGTGAATCTGTTTGCGCAGCTGACGGTCAGAGACTTGCGGCCGAATATTTGCCGATTGACCTCAGTCCGAGGCCACGGCTGTTATTCTCTTCCCAAACGGGATTCGAACCTGACACCTTCCGGTCTTTTACGAGTCTCGGACCGGCGCCGGCACGCTCTCTTCCCCCGCCGTCCAGATGGCGGGGCGGGGCGGGGCGGGGCTCGTAAATAAAGGGGTGCGGCGTTCGAGGGGCGCGGGACGTGAGCGGAATCGACCCGGACGAGCGCGGAGGCCTCATTACCTGTACCGCGGGATGAATGAGTCGCGTCTCCTTCAGCGGGTTATCTCTCTCCTGCAGGCTCCGGGGCCTGGGCGTCGCCCCCCCCCCCCCCCCCCCCCCCCAAATTCATCCCATTTCCCCCGACGGTTATTAAAATCGTAAACCGACGAATGTACGGGGCCCGTTGGAGATACTGGGCTCTGCGCTCGCGGACGGGAACGGGAGATTGGCGAGGTGCGGGACGCGTGTCCCTCAGCCGTCCGTCGAAACTGAGGCCCTTTGCGGTGATGCGCGGTGGTGGAGGCCTGGCTTTTAGACGACACTTAATCGTGTACAGAGTGCATCTCTTCCGCACCACGCTCAGGAACAGTGAAAAACCTGCTCCCATGTCCATTTCCCAATGAGCTCTGTGGGATTTATCATCTGGGGTTTTGAATGGGTTTCATTAGTTGAGTTATAAAGTAATGGCAGTGGATAGAGCCAGGTGAGAACTTTCAATATGTGTATTAAAAAAACAAAATTACCAAAATTGGAGGTACGAGGATTAAGCGTGATGGCCACGATGTATAAACCCACACACACACACACACACACACGCACACACGCACACACGCACACACACACACACACACTCTTGATAAGATTACCAAACAAACATGTTTACCTGGAGAAGCCCAGCAATACTGAAATAAAGGAATAAAGAATAAAGGAGCTAAATGCTGAGCAGTTTGTTTTGTTTCATTAGTATGGCCGACTGCGGTCCAATTCATCATCCGCCCCGCTCCTCTCCGCACTTCATAACTGCTGGCTCTCCGTAATTGTGGCTGGTGACTCTGGGAAACGGAGGAAAACATTTCGTTTATAAACAGGAGGTCGGAGCCGAGAGGGAGAGGGGGGGGGTATCGGAGAAGATTGATAACGCCCGTGATCCGAATCGCGATGAGTCGCACTCCGCCCCGCCGCACTTCCGAATCGGCCGGCTGCCACACGAGGCCCTCGTCCAATTTTCGCGCATCGACGACACCGCCGTGATATTTAACCCTTTCTGCGCCGGGACACTTCCTGACTGAACGTCTCCGGGATAGTTTCAATCTCCGTGACCCGTCGTATTTACGGTGTGTTTGTGTTTCGTTTGTCTTGTGTACGTAGTCGGCCGAGGCCGAGGAAGGAAAAAAGATAAACCGTAGCGGGACGTCTGCAGTTCCTGTGCCTGTCTGGCTGAAGTTGTGAGCGTAGCGCCATTTTGGGCCCAGATGTTTCCCCTCATGTCCGTGTCATGCTCGGCAGCAGGTGACATGTCTAATGGAGATAAAATGGGTGTGCGATATGGCAGGCGAACGCCATCGTTTGTACTGCGGTAAATGGTGCAATTAACGGCGTGCCTTGCTGCAGTTTTAAGCAGCTTATCTCCGTCACACGTGCTTAAAATCTAACCAACGCACTCTCGTCACTGTTTAAAGTGTTTTTTGTCACTTGTTTTGTGTCATTTTTTTATAGAATATTTTAAACGATGCATGACATTCCAGAGAGATGCTCTTGACCGTGGTCCTGCACTCCTGCATGTGCCGCAGATTTTGACCAATCAGAAGCGGCCTCCTTCGACAAGCTGTCGAGGGGGAGAGGAGCTGTCCAGTCAGTGCAGTGCTGAAGAGGAGAATGCCAAGTTAAATGATGTCCAAAAATGAATTTTTCAAGTGTCTTTTTTTACTAAGGGCTCGCAGTAGGAGTACCATCCAGACCACTGACCTAGTGATTTGAAGAGAGAGGTGTGCAGGGGTGTGGGTTTGATTTGCATGATTTAAATCTTTAGCCTCAGTATGTGAAACTACTAAGATGTCCTTCCTGCAACTCGACTTAGCAGGGACGCCGTGTGGGGGGTGGGGGTGTGAGGGTGGCAGTTAGGATGATTCCAAAGGTCTTGACTGACAGGGGCCCGTAAAAAATGTTAGAGCATAGGATTTTCTGGGGTGGTGGGCCCAATGTGAGATATTTTTATGGGGCTCAATATCTCTGGTGGTGCCCCTTATTGTACCCACATCTCGTGCATCCGTGGACAAACTTCCTTCCAGCCCATAAACCCTTAGCATCTGTTCCTTTTCTTTATCCTACTGACACTTTTGAAATGAATTTGTGTGAATTGTCAGACAGTTAAAGTTCAGCAAACTGTTAACTTTGCATTTTCTTTTTTTATTTTTCCCTCCCAACCCCGGCGTCATTTCACTTTTAACGGGACGCGATAGCGATACCTGACAGCGGCGGGCGGCTGAGTTTATCGAAATCCCCCGGCGGGAATTCATCCGGCCTCGCCTCGAAGGGCCCCTGGCAACGGCGGCGCCCCCTGCCTTTGAGCGAAACCGCTCCTGAGCCCCCCCCTGTCCCGGGGCCCGACTGATTTCACCGGCCCTTTAGAGGGAGATATCGCCGCATGCTGCCATTTTAGGATTGGAACAGAAATTATTTATTTATTTATTTATTTATGTGCGTGCGTGTGCGTATTTTTTTTTTTTGTGTGTGTTTTTCTGTGTTTTATTTAATTCATTTATTTCTTGGGACCTTTACTCGGGCCGGATTAGCATTTGCGAGGCCTGAGCGACAGTGGCAGCGCCGGATTGTGACAGCTTTCACAGGAAGAGCTGTTTGCGCCTGAGGGGGATTTCGGTTTCCCATCTGGTGACTCCGGGGCTGAATCGGGAAAAAAGCCTCGTCTAAAGTGCCACCTTCACTCCTCTCCTCACGCGTCTCTTTGTACAAACTTTTTATTTTGGTATTTCGGAAATGGCAGATGGGTTCAGGCTGTTCTTATTTTTCATTTAAATTTTTTTTTTTTTTGCGTCCTTGAAAGATACTGACATTCGCATTGTTTCGCGAGAGTGCGTTGGGTGTGAAGGATTTGATTTGTCTCCGCGTTAGACGTTTGCCACAGGTTCAGCGTCTGCAAAGCGCCTCACCTGTGTGTGCGTGTGTGTGTGTGCCTGTGTGTGTGTGTGTTTCTGCTGGAGGATACTGACTCATTCATCTTCATGTGTTCCTGTTCAGACCTCTCCTGCATACTCATTAATATTTAACACTCAGACCAGGACATGAAAGTTACATGGGTTCAGCTGCATTTTTTAATTTTTTTTTTTCCAGACTCAACGCCCCTGTTTATTAAATTATTTATTTAGTAATTACGGTGACCAGTTAATTTATCTGACGCGAGAAAGATAAAGCACTCTCTCTTAATCTGAGGACAAAGCACCGTTGTCAGTATCTTTGAAAGCTCTACTTTGTTTAAAGCAGAGGGAGATTTTTAAGGGAAAGGATAATTACAGATGCAGAAGAGCCTCTAATGAAACGTCCCGTTTAATAGCATCCTTTAACCAACCGTTCCCCTCCTGTTCAAAAACCCAGAGGTGGCTTCTGCTCTTCCCTTCTTTACTCACTGGGTGTGGTCTGTGAGCCGTTTTTAGGAGACTATAAAAACTCAAGTTCATTTTTTAAAATTACCAAAATAAAAAATAATTATCGTACACAGGAAGTTGAGGTGGGGGGGGGAGAAGGACCCCTTGGTGTGATGTCACCATTGTAAAACATGTCTTTTAAAAACTGCACTGGGCCAGGTAACTTTTTCTGTACTTAACAGCGATGCGCGTTTGAGCGATGGACGTTTCCCCGATTCCGCATCGCCGCGGCTAATGCGCTTTAAACGAGCCCAGCTGCACGCGTCGCAATAAAAGGGGAAACGCTATTAACGGCTACGCAGTCGTCGGAGGCCATAAACCGGCGCGGGCTGCGCGCTCGCTGTGTGCTTTCCGCCAGGCTAATTTATCTGATTGCTTCCGAATGCTTGCGCAGGCTTTTTTCCCCCCCCCCGTTCGCTTCTCTGGCTAAGCGGCTGATTGAAGTCGGGTAGGGGGGGGGGGGGGGGGGGGGGGGGGGGGGGGGGGGGAGGGGCTTGGTGAGTAAGCTTGTTTTGAAACCGTTTGAAAAGGCCGCAGCGGCGGCGAGCGGCGAGAACGCGCCTGAGATTCGCGGGTCTGCGTTTTGGGGCGCGCCGAAAAACAAAAAAGGGCGATTGACGTGACTCGCTGCTTCGGCGGGACGATTCGCTTCTGACGGTCGTGGCCGGGGCAGGGGGTCCTGCCAGACGGGAGCCCCCATGAGAGGGGAATGAGATTTGGAGAACGCTGGTACTGGATGACCTCACATGGGGCTATTGTCTCATTTTTTCTATATGACCAGTATTGTCTTTTATGACCAGCGATGTTTTATTTACCCAGATAGGATAGCGCCTGACAGACAGCAGGATTCTGCGCTGGCATTTTGCCATCGTTTGGTGGGATATCCAGCTGTCCTCACCGATCTATCCGGAGCAGTTAGCATGATGCGTTTTGCACTGCAATTTTGTCACACGCATACATACGAGCGTATGTACAGCACATATTGTACACACACCACACACACACCTTCAACGTACACTTTACACAAACTCCAAACATACCCCACATACACACCTACACTTCACACAAACACCAAACATACCCCACATACACCTCACACCTCCCCCCCTCACGCCACACACACACACACACTCACACGCATATACATTTAGTTTTAGGCATTTGGCAAACACGCTCACGCAGAGAGGCTAACACAGTAGACGTTTGTTACATGCAGTCCATTTATACAGGAGGTTATTTTTACTGTAGTTTTTTTTCTCAAGGGCACAGCAGTATTGCACTGTGAAGCGGTGTCCTTGGGTGTAGGCTGTCCAGCTCCCTAAACCACTATGTAAGACCCACTGCTCTGTCACAGTACACTTCATGTGCAAACCCGACCAAACCCCCCCCCCGAAAGCGAGAGTAGAGTGAGAGGGGCGAGGTGAGACTCCCTGGCGGGGGTGTCCGAAGAGACACTGTCCCTCCCCTTCTCGCCCCCCCCCCCCTTTTTCGGGCTCCCAGCGTTCGCTCGTATCAAATTCAAACACCTTGGCGCGTGTGCCCAGGAGGTGAGTCGAGACTCAGCACAGACCCCCCCCCCCCCCCCCCCCGAGAGCAAGAAATCATGCAGCTATGCTTTTTTTTTTCTTTCCTTTCTTTACCCCCCCCCCCCCCCCCCCCCCCCCCCCCCCCCCCCCCCCCCCGGTGGGAGCAGGGAGACGAGAGCAAGAAATCATGAAGCTATGCTTTTTTTTTTTTTCTTTCTTTCCTTTCTTTACCCCCCATGCCCCCCCCCCCCCCTTGCAGAAAGCGCAGCGGTGCCAGCTCGCTTTATCCAAATCAATTTGGGTCCGTGTCCTTGGTAATAGAACGGCCCGCTTCGCCTCCACACTGAGGCTAATGCTTTGGTAAAGGTCACGCGCGCACACACACACACACACACACACACACACACACGTGTGTAAGAGAGGCCGTTCCCCTCCTTGATCCCCTCGTATTCACGCCGTTCCTAAATAAATGAACATTGGCCACGGCCAGCGTACGCTCTGGAGCCGTGAAACGGCGTTTTAAAGGTGTCGCTAACGCGCGCGCTAGCTTTCGTTTTTAGCTCCCTCCGTCGGTTCGCTCGTTCGTTTTCTGTTTGTCCGACGCCCGTCGGTAACGTGTCTGATGACCGCCGAACGCCGCGGCGGTTTCGAGAGAAGTTGAATGGCGGTTCCCCCCAACTGCTGTTGTTCAGGCAGTTTGAACTGATTGTCTGTGTTACTCATCACTCTCTATCACTCTCTCTTTTTCCGCCTCTCGCTCTCTCTCTCTCCTCTCCCTCGCTCTCTCTTTTTGAATTAGAAATATATCGAGGGTGCATGTGTGTTCGTTGTGCGGTGGCTTTTGAGCGGGGATTTTATTTTATTTATTTTTTTTTTTTTTTTTAAAGGCAAAAAACCTTAAGCCGTTCTGAAATTGGTGTCCAGATTTATTTATTCTCCTTACTCCAAACCGTTTTTTTTTTCCCTCCTCCTCTCCTTCTCCTTCTCCTCTCCCCTCCAGTCCTTCTGCCTGAACTACATAATGCCGATCTCAATCTGTCAAAGGCGGCGGCGGTGGCTCAGATGGAAAAGATTGCGAAAGCGAAACACCTAAATTATACGATCTTGCTCTCCTTGCCTCCCAGGCGCGGGCTTTTGTGAGATCTCGTGTATAATATGACTCCCGAAGATGTGAGCACAATGTTAATTGCTTCGCTATTTTCGGCCGCACAAAAAAGATTTGTCACCATGTGGCATCCGGCGAACGTTTGCTTAAGAGGTGGTTGTGCTCTGTAAGACATCGGGTTTCTTTTTTTTTTTTTGTCTGGCGATATTTTTTTTTGCTTCTCAAAAGGTACAAAGAATGGAAGAAATGGATCTATCAGACCTTCAGCAAGGATACGTCTAGCACGCACCCTGGGCCTAAACCACTGTACTGTAAAATCGTATCACTTCAATAAGACAAACCCACCCCCCCCCCCAACCCCCCGTTGTGGATGATATGCAGAGTAGTCAGACATTAATTCTGTATTATGGCATTATCCTTATCCTAATAGATAATGTGTGGTAAATGTAGAGCACTACCAGATTAGCTGGTTTTGTGAGTGGAGATGGTTACAGCAGCTAGTTTTGGGGATGCATGTTTTATGTATGCCATATCATATGTTAATCAAATTAGCCATGATCCAGGCATTTTTTCTGCAAGTTCTATTAACCAGTCGCTCTTACCACTGTTTGGGGAAACATTATTCTTTAGAATTTTACTGGTTTTCCCCCATTTTTTTTTGTTCTCGTTACTGAAGGTGTCATTTTCAGATGAGATGGGTTTGGGCAGTATATGACCCTGGTTAGGCTGGCAGGCGGTGTGCGGCGATGTGCTCGTCGTTTTGAAGATCGATCCGCGATTCCGGCGAGTAAAAGTCGGCGGTTGTTTCCTGGGAGTCTGCGGCTCCAGCGAAGCACCGGGAGGTGTTTCGGGGATCCCAAGCCGAGTGCCGCGCCCGTTTTTGGCAGCTGTCGGGGAAACGCGGTCCGCTGGCAGTGAAGCCCCCCTTCAGGAGCGATGCAGTCAGCGAGGAACCTTGTCCTTTTTATAAACTGTGTTTTTTTATTTTTATTTCAAAGCTCCCTTGTGAAAGTGAGAGAGCATTCTTTCTCCGGGTAATGTTGCGGATATCGAGGCTGGTGGTTAAATTCCCCTTCAGTGTTCGGTTCAGAAGCAGGGGTGTTTGGGTGTTTGTTTGGGTTGAGCAGAGTTCATCATGAATTTAATAGCTTCACCCAGGTGTTTGTGGACTAATGTTTGTGTTTTTTTTTGGGGGGGGGAGGGGGTAAATGGCTGGGTCCAGTGATCAATGGAAAGCTGATGTGTGTTGCTTATGAGGTGGCTTAGACAAGTGATGTCATTTTGCTATCCATGACAGGTTGCCATTGTGAGGTCAGAATTGTGCCAGATTTGTCATAGCAATCATAGGGGCTGAATCTCGGGGGAAGAGGGGGGGCGGGGCTTGTTGGACTGTCAATCAGATGTCTGTTACCGAGCTGCATGTAACGGTTGGAGGCGGGGCTTTCCGGGGAAGGACTGCGGTACGTCATCCCGTCCTTTGCAGTTTAGGATAGTGGAGCCCTATGTGTCCCGCTGTCAGTCAGGGGGATTAAATTGGCTCATTGAGGCTCGTGGAGTTTTGGGGAATTGTAGCCGGCCATATCACCGCTTTGATTTAAGTAAGAATTGTTAGTGCAAGGTTGTTAATGTTTGGGCAAGAACTGTCATGTTTTTCCATCAGCAGATAGTGGGCTTGTCGGTCTCTCTCTCTCTCTCTCTCTCTCTCTCTCTCTCTCATACGCTCTCTCTGTCTCTCTCATACGCGCTCTCTCTCTTTCTCTCTCTCTCTCATACGCGCTCTCTCTCCCTCTCTCTCTCTCTCTCTCTCTCTCTCTCTCTATGCGCACTCTCTCTCTGTCTCTCATGCGCTCTCTCTCTCTCTCTCTCTCTCTCTCATACGCACTCTCTCTCTGTCTCTCTCATACACGCTCTCTCTCTCTTTCTCTCTCTCTCATGCGCACTCTCTCTCTCTGTCTCTCTCATACGCTCTCTCTCTCTCTCTCTGTCTGTGTGCCTCTAGCTGCTGCAAGGCAGTATTAATCAAACCGACAGAAGCCAACTGTTACTGTAGGCATAGCGCAGTTATAAATTGTACAGGGAAACTGTGTGATGCATCATTAGTTCGCTAGATTGCCTCACACTTGAGCCCAGGCACTGTAAACTGGCAGCAGCATTGCTGTGACATCACAGTGTGGTCAGTCTCAGTTTTGTGAACGTTTTAATTGTAATGAAATTATTCAAAATGTGTGGGGGGGTAAGTGCTGCGGACCACCTGTAGGGGGCAGAACTGGCGCTCATTTTAGATTTAATGACACGCTCCGCTGTGTTTGTTGTGGGATCCCCCCCTGAGCGTTCCAGGGTCAACCCCCCACCCCCCAAACTCGAGTGAGAGTATCGTACTTCCAGCCAATGGGAAGGACGTTTCTCTAGACCCTGTGTGCCGTGTCCTGCTGCAGACCTGCAACTCTGCTGCCACGGTTCCACTAACCCTGAACCCTGAACCCTGAATCCTGGGTTAAAAAGCCCCTCACTCAGGCTACATTTAACACTGTAGCCCTCCCATCGGTTTTGTGCTTAAAGAACTATACCACAAGTCTCCCGCCTACCCTTGCTATGCTAGCTGTGTTAGGTTTATGTGATGCCACCTATGATTTGCTGTTGACTTTAAGTATGTCATTCCCTGCGCGCTTACCCAGGACGCCCTGCACAAGATCATCCGCTACGCAGCTAAACGTGCCGTGCTAACTGTCGCTAAGTGTGGCGTGCGTGCGCTAACTGTCGCTAAATGTGGCCAGATGTGCCGTGCGTGCGCTCGCCCTACAGCTGCCGTTCCGGTCCGGTGTCCGCCGTTCACCTTTTTGTCGTCCGCCGGAGTGGCAAAACCGCGCGGGCTGATTAACTCATTAATTAATCTGAGGTGAAAGGAGTCACCCGCGTGTTCTGTTGGACCGGACCGGACCGGGCCGGACTGGGCCCGGGCCCCTCTGTGGGGTCTTCCAGCGTTCGGCGGCTGGTTGTTATGGGAACGCCAGCGGCCCGGAAACGAGTCGCGCGGAGAGAGAGAGTGTCGCAATTTACGGGTAATTAGGTGGGCGGGGCCCCGTGGCCGCCAGTCAGCGCGGCGCGCGCTAAAAATAGAAACGAGAGAGCCCGCGAGCGCGCGGCGTAATTGGCGGGAAGTGTTCCGCGGCGGCGCTCGATGGGAAGAGCATCGTCGCTCGCATCTTTCGTCAACAGCCGCGATTTTTACCGTGCCGCACGTCTGAAAGGAAATGCTGGGATTATTAGGGGTTTTGTTGTGTGTGTGTGTGTCTGTCTGTGTGTCTGTGTGTGTGTGTGCCTGTCTGTGTCTCTGTGTCTCTGTGTGTGTGTGTGTGTGTGTGTGTGTGTGTGTCTGTCTGCGTCTGTGTCTGTGTCTGTGCGTGTACATCCACGTGCCTGCATACCTGTATGTATGTACATATATGAATTGAATCAGACCCTGGGTCAAATATGTATTTGTTTTGGATTCAAATACTTTTCTACGCTTTACTGATCTTGTCTGGTGTATTGGGAACCAATGAAATACTCTCAAAAAGTGCAAACCCCGCCTTCTGGTCATATTGGCAGGCTCAATTACACCAGGCAAGATCAATAGAGCACAGAAAAGTATTTGAATTGAACAAACGTATTTAATCCAGGTCTGAATTGAATATATATCGCTGGAAACTCATGGCTTCTAGGAGAGCGTTATTCGCGTTATTCTTTCTGCAAACATGGCGGGTTTTCTGCTCCACGTCTGGAGGAAATTCCACATGTGGTTTCAAATTATTTCCATTCTGAAAAACCAAAAAAAAAAAAAAATAATGACAAACTTGGCAAAGTGAAACTGACTTAAATAAAATGTCATCTTTGCGTTTCCCTGAGATTGATGGGCTCCTGGGAGAACACTGAAGCGCGTCTGTTTCACTGTTGGGTTTTTTTTTCGGAGCGAACCCTGGAAGGGTGCGTGTCACAGGCGTATTGCATCTGAAGGCCTGTCCCTGAGACGAAAAGAACCGACGGGGGTTCGTTTCCACGTTAGCCAAGCCGTATTGCTAGTCTAAGTTTGTCTAAGTACCGCATTAAACTTATTTCTTGAAGTGGTGAAGGCACACTGGTCTTCGCGTAAGCGCAAATCCAATTAAGTTCGGCCCTCCTTGATAAAACATCGGTTCCTACTTCATTTCTCTCAATGGAAGCAGAGAGAGAGAGAGAGAGAGAGCGAATGAAAAGCTTTTTTATTTCCCTGTGCCGAGGAGAGACGGGTTCAGATTTAGCTGTCATTTCTGAGAGGAAGATGTCTTTCAGCGCACTTTGGCATGTGTCTGGCAACTCCATTTCCTCTCCGTCGGGCTGCCGCCCCAGCCCCCGCGCATCGGAACGTCTCTCTCTAGATCTTTCCTTTATTCGCATCGCCTGCGTTTGTGAAGCCGCGTCGAAGAGAACACGAGTAAGATTCCATTCCATTGCTTTGCTAAGCTACCACAGTGAGCTACGCGTCGCGATGTTCCTGCTTTTTTTTTTTGCATTGGGCCGTTTGGATCGACTGCACTGAGGAAATCTGTTTACAACTGAGCAGACAGCCACTTGAGCAGCCAGCATTAACCCCCCCCCCCCCCCCTTACCCCACCCCGCTTTCCCAAGGTGTGTTTCTGTTCCGTTGCTATGGCGACGAGCGCTCAGGTAACGGAGCGTACTCCCCCTCAGGTAATTTCCATTCCGCTCGGAGGCGGGGTTTCGCCGAGCGCCCGTTCCCCCTCAGTCCGGGGGATTGGGCGGAGTCGGGGGGGGGGGGGGGGGGGGGGGGGGCGGGGGGGGGGCGGGGGGGGGGGGGGGGGGGGGGGGGGGGGGGGGGGGGGGGGGGGCGGTGCGGTGGCGTTTTAAAGGAATGCTAATGTTCCCTGGGACCGTTGTTTCCGGAGATTACCGTGCAGCTTTGAACCAATGGCGTCCTTACGGCATGATAATTCAAGGTGACGGGCCTCGCCCCCCCCCCCCCCACCCCCCCCCCCCCCCCCCGGTTAACCGGCTCGTTTGCCCTTCTCACTCCTGCTCTCTGTCTTTCTAAAAGGAGGTTTTATTCCCCGTGATATTTGAGAAGTTTTATTAAGTCCCAGCCCTGGTTCTTCACCTGGGAGCCGGCCCCCCCCCTCCCCTCCTCCCTGTTCCGTCTCTCGTCTCTTTCTTTTTTCAGACGCTCTCCTCTCTTCCTCACATGCGTAATGTCTGCCCCCCCCCCCCGCCCTCCCCCCCTTTCCCCCCCGGTGCAACACGTGCCCGCTGGCTTAATGAATCGATTAGGAGAGCGGGGGAGCGGACCCAGACAAGCCGGGGGGGGAGGGGGGGGGGGGGGGGGGGGGTTTAGACCCGCTCCTTCGCCCCACACTTAAGATCACGCTCACCCCCCCTCCCCCCCCCCCTTTCGTTTTTATGAGTCTGCCTCTCCTTTCAAGTCCCTGTCAGCGGGCCCAGCCGAAGCGTGAAGAGGGGTCTGACCCGCACCCTCGCCCCCTCACCTCCGAACGACAGAACACCTCGTCCCCGGGAAGAGACTCCCGCACGCCACACCGCCATGTGCCCCCCCCCCCCCCCCCCCCCCCCCCCCCACACCTTCATCTCCCCCCTCCCACAACCCCTCTCCCTCACCCCACCATCTCTCTCTGTCCCCCACCCCTCCATCTCTCTCCATCCCCCACCCCTCCATCTCTCTCCCTGCCCACCCCTCCATCTCTCTTTTCCCTTTCATCCCTTCATCTCTCTCTTTCCCCCCTCACCCCCTTCCTCACCCTCCATCTCACTCCACCTCCACCCCCCCATCTCTCCCCTCATCCCTTCATCTCTCTTTCCCCCCGCTACCCCCTCCTCATCCCCTCCATTCACCTCCTTCCTCCAAACCTCCCTCACCCCTCCATCTCTCTCCTTCCCCTCCTCCCTCCACCCCCTCATTTCTCACAGTAACCCTCAGGTTTCTCCTCCTCTTGTTCCTCTGACCTCCTCTCCTCTCCTCATCCCTCCCTCCAGCTGGCAGCCTTGGAGTTCCCGCCGAAGAAGCTGTTTGGGAACCGGGACGAGCGAGTGGTGGCCGAGCGGCGGGCCCTTCTGGAGGTATGTACCGCTCCCCCCGAAACCTCCCTGGGGTCCCCCCACGCCCACGGAAGCTCCGCCGTCCCGGGTCGAGGTGTGCGCGTGGCGTCCGCTGCGTTTCAGGGCAGCGGGTCACACCGCTTCCTCGCCATCACCACCGGGACACGCGTCGGGTCCTGCCAGTAGGTGGCAGCAGCGAGCTGCGGATCCGCAGACGGAAACCCTCCGCTCCCGCCTCGCTCAAACGGGGGGGGGGGCTGTAGTCCGCCTCCCCGGGCCCCCCCCCCCCCCCCCCCCCCCCCCCCCCCGCTCGATCGACCGCATCGCGCCAAGCGCTCGAAAAAAGGCCAGCGCGTAATCTTCACTACAGCGATATCAGCTTTTCATAAACGAGGTCCTCGTGTCAGGGTAATACCGGTCTGTAGTGCTCTCACACGCTCTCTCTCTCTCTCTCTCTCTCTCTCTCTCTCTCTCTCTTCTCTCTCTCTCTCTCTCTCTCTCTCTCTCTCTCTCTCTCTCTCTCTCTCTCTCTCTCTCTCTCTCCCTCTCTTCTCTCTCTCTCTCTCTCTCTCTCTCTCTCTCTCTCCTCTCTCTCTCTCTCTCTCCCTCTCTCTCTCTCTCTCTCTCTCTCTCTCTGTCTCTCTCTCTCTCTGTGACATCACGGCTGTATTTGAATACCCTGCCCGCTGGCCTGTAACTTTTCTCCGAAAACCGCGCTCGTGAACCGCAGCCGCCTCGCGATCTCCGCTAAACTCCGCCGCTGAAATTTTTATGATGGCGGCACCAGATGGCGGTTCTTCTTCTTCTTATTTTTCGCGGTTTGCGGTCGGAGGCTGCGATGACACGGGTCGTTGCGTAACATGGAAGAAAGCCCCTTTTTCCGTTACCCCCCCCCCCCCCCATAAATAGCTGATAGCGAGCGATGGCGCAGACGGCCTGCGCTTGTAGCGTTTGTAAGGTTCCGTATCCGCGGATACGCGCGCCGGCGCGGCTAACCCCCTTTAGCGCCCAATTTTGGCGCCGGTTTTTTTTTTTTTCCGGCTGGTGAGAATCTCGGCCGTTGCGCTCGAAGGGGTTAACTGTTCCTTTCTTGGCGGAAGGCTTCGCGGAGCGGGAAGGGGGG
This sequence comes from Anguilla japonica, assembly GCA_025169545.1. Taxonomy (NCBI): domain Eukaryota; kingdom Metazoa; phylum Chordata; class Actinopteri; order Anguilliformes; family Anguillidae; genus Anguilla; species Anguilla japonica. The sequence goes on from CM045884.1 coordinate 5,975,275, forward strand.
GGGATGGGGGGGAGGAGGGGGGGGGTGTTGGGGGGGGGGAGGGGTGGAGGATAGAGAGCCCCTCCGCTCCAGTCCCCGAGTCTCTGGTTCATTAATTAATACAGCAGCCGGAGTGAAGACAATCAATTCCACCCTAACACGACACGCAGCCTTCCGTTCAGCAGACACGGAGAGGGGGAGAGAGGAGGGGGGCAGAGGGAACGGGAGCGAGAGAAGAGGGATGGAGAGAGAGAGGGAGAAAGAGAGAAAAGGATGGAGAGCTTCCTGCTTCTCTCCGTTTCAGTGTAGCTCGCTTTTTAATTGCCTCCAACAGTATTAATTGTTGGAAATGTCAATGGCAAACATCCAGAATGTTTGAAGAGAACACTCTCTGCTCTGTCTCATTAGTGTAGTTTATAATACCTTTACCTCTCTCTCTCTCTCTCTCTCTCTCTCTCTCTCTCTCTCTCTCTCTCTCATGTTTTATGTATTTATTCATTCAGTGACTGTAGGCTGGTTTGATTGAAATGCCACTTTCATTAAATGCCTGTGTGTATGTGAATAATCTTTTGAAACCTCCCCCCTACCCCCCCCCATCCTTACCGTCACTGACGCGCACAGTGGCGGATCTTGGCTGGCGCGGACGGTAGCAGCTGGTGCACAGCACCCCCCCCCCCCGCCGGCCTCCGCTGGGCCGTGTCCTGAGCCACGCCCCGAGACCCGAGATTGGGTCACCACCGCGCGCTTTCCGGACGCAAACATGGCCGACAGCTGGGCTCTCCCTTCGCCGTTACTTCCCATGCCGACCTAGTCTCCGCCCCCCCCCCCGCGTCCCCACACCCCCACATTCCCTACCATCCATGCCCCCACACCCCCCAAAACCCACACCACCCACACCTCCATACCCCCACACCCCCCACCACTCACATCCTCCAATCTGCCACACACCCCACCCCCCCCACCACCCACATCCTCCCACCCCCCAAACCCTCAACCCCCCCGCCCCCACCCCCATAAGACAGCATGGGTGCGGCACCCTCCTTTCGTGGGGCTGTTCCTCTCACCGGCTGCCTCATCCTGCCCACATTACCCACCCCTCCGTCTGCCCTGGGGGAACATCCTGTATTTTTTTTATTTTTTATATTGTACTTTTTTTAATAATGAATTTCTGCCGTGCAGAATTCTCCCTTTTCTTCCCTCTCAGCCTCCTGTTCTTTCTTTTCTCTTCATCTCTCCTTCTGTTTTTCTTCTTCGTCGTCTCATCCCCCTGTCCTGCCGTACGGCTGAGGCAGCATTGTGCCGCCGATCTCGAGTTTCCAGGCGGTTTGGCCCGGCGTGGGTTTCGAACGGCCGGCTTACCCCCCCCCCCCCCCCCCCGGGGGTTATCGACAGCGCAGCGGCTGCGAACGCCGCCAGGCCGGAGGACTTATCGCCCAGACAGACCAGGACGCACGCAGACCCGCCTGCCTGTGTAGCTGCGCGTCTGCCTGCTAGCCTTAGCGCCCGCCACTGCGCCTAACCCCCATCCGGCGGTGAGCGGACTCACGGCCTCCGCCCGTCCGTCAGTAGCCTGTCCACCCCCGGACTCATGTCCTCCTGGGGGGGTCAGGGCATGCCCAGGCCACTCACCTTTTTTTTTTTTTCTTTTTTGGTGACCGTTCACGTTTGTTTTTGGACAGCGGGGACGCTAACAGGATGGTTTGTGGAGATTAGCTCTCCTCGGCTTTTCCTGTAACAAACGTCAGTCCACCCAGGGTCTACCGTCTTATCTCAACCGGGGAAAAAAAAAACCCTAAATAAAGAATAAAAATGACGGTATGTATGGAGGCTTGGGCAGCTGATGCATCTCTGACTTCGACATGGCTGGCTGGTTCTCCTCTCAAGGTCACGATTGTTTGAGAAAAGGTCAGCGGCGTTCAGTGCTATACAGCCCGCGTAATGGCCCGGCTGTTTTAAAAGGCTTTTAACGGAAGCGCGACATCCTTTCAACGGATGCAGGACTCAGTCAGTCGGAGCGATCTCCCGCAGGTCGAAGCCGAAACGGATCCGGGCTTTGAGGGGAAGGTGCGCTCTCGCCGTCTCTTGTACCACGGGCCCTGATCTGGAGATTTTTCCCGCCGCAAAGATTAAAGATGGAGTGCAATAATAGCCCAGCGAGCAATTAATGAGCGTGTAAGCGTAAGAGAAATATCTGGATGACGAGCCCGGTGTTAATTAAAATGTCAGACCGCTTCTGGCTGAGGGAAGCGTTATTTCGTAATATAAAAGTCATCCTTTAATTAAATCATACTTGTATTTTGAAATTGAATGACTCTATCAAATGAGGAGAAGCCGATAAGGAAATTAAACGGAAAAAAAAAAAAAAGTGGAAGAGGAAAAAATCAGGCTCGAATGAAAATAATTTAAGGAGACGTTAAGTTGAGATCCTCTGACGACCGGGCCAAAGCCGTGGGAAAGGCGGTGTGCCAAAGCCTTCACTGAAATTAAGGTCTCTCAGTATTTGGACAGTCGGTCGCTTGGTTGAACCACAAAAGCCGTGCGACCCTGCACTACGAAAGTGTCCAGGGTACATGGTAAAGCGCTGGCTTTGGCTGGGGCCTAAAACTTGGGTTTTGTGACTCAGAGGAACTGCTGGAGGAAGCCCCTCCCCCCACCAGTTTAGAGGCGGTTTTTGATTGGCCGGGGAAACAGACAGGCGTTCTGTCTGTGGCCGTCAGCCTATGGAGCGGCAGATTGGTCACCCAGCTTTCTGGGTGCCTCGATGGGATTTTGCTGCAGTTGGGTTTTAAGATGGGCTTGTCTCGTAGATGTGAAATTAAAAAACACTTGTGGAGGAAATGACTGTTATCCCATGGGGTAGACCTGTAGGTGAAGTCAGTACACTCACCAAACTCTTTCCCATACGAGCCCATTTGGAGAAATTGTGGCTGGTTCAGTGTCCTCTGGTTTCTCACTGAATGTGTACTCAGACTAGCACCAGCATATGTAACCCGATGGAAGTTAAGATGGCTGTCATTTCTAGATCAAACTGGCTCATAGATTGAATTTAATTTTGTTATTTATTTCAGTTTGCGGGACTTTCTGCAGCTGTCGGCTGTGATTGGTGGGCTCTGTTGGGTGAAAATAAGCTCAAGGCTGAGAGTGATTTTCAGCCTCCCAATTTTCAACCCCCTTTTTCAATTACACCCCACATCTCGCCTTTCCCCGAAAACAGTCTGTTCGGCTTTTTTATTTTTTATTATTGAACCGTTGCATTTTAAACGAAAATAAATCAAGTCCATTAACTGCGAATGGCTCACCTTTTTTTCTTTTATTTTTTAGTTTAGTTTTTTTTTTAGTTTTCTTTGATTGCTTGGAGAGAGTTTCATTTCTCTGTCTTTCCTCCCCCACGCGCTGGGTCTACACGTGCAAGAGAACTGTTGCGCGAACGTCAGGACAGATTAGCAAAAGCAGGTTTTCGCTAAATCATAATCATCTTTGTCAGCTTTTTAGATCATTAACACCTTTTGCAGTTTTCCGCATTTGACAATGCTACTAAATTAATCACGGAAATTAATTAATCGCATCATAGCTAAAGTAATTATGCACCCAGAAATGTAAATGCCAACACATTTTCTCTCTCTGTTCTGTATTCATTTCTAGCTCTCTTTCTTTTCTGTGTGACATTATTTACATGCTGTGTCTTGGGATGCAGTAATGGTGTCATGGTTTATGCAAAATGCAAAACTATCTCGGTGCCACTTACTGACTTATTATACATTCAGCTGTTGGCACCTTGGCGTGCAGCGGTTTGAAGAAAAATGAACGAGTTCATAATGAATCGCACTTCACGGTTTTCCTGAATGGTTCGTGACCTTTAACCCCTGATTTTCACTGCCTTTTACACAAACGGCTACGTCTCCCTGAACCGTGAGTTATTAGGAGCTGAATCCCAGTATTAAAGTGTAAAGAGTTTTATTTTTCCCCTCTATATTTATTCCAACCCCCCCCCCCCCCCCCCCCCCCCCCCCCCCCTTCTGTATCCTTGCCTGAGGTGCTCTAAGCAAATATCCATAAAAATAAAAAAATAAAGTAGCATTTCCAAAGTTCATCCTATTATGAAGATTCTACGGCTGTACATCGGTTGGAGTGAATTCTTTAATAAGTTAACTTTAACGGTGTGCATTAGAACAGGGAGGCACAAATCTGGCCTCGGTGCCTGAAGTAGTTTTTATTTTCGCTCTTCCTCTGCAATCAGGAACTGCTTCAGCCCTGGGACACCGGTTGCACTGGAAAAAACACACAAAAAAAAACATAAGGCAATCTCAGCAAGTATTTTAGTCGTATATATTTGGACTTAATATGTTATTTATATTACCTTTTTTTTGCTAAGTAGGACATAAGTGTTGCCAATGAGGTGAGAGAGTTTGACTCATTTCAAGATTGCCTATGCAAACTTGAAACAAACTACTTTCTACTGGAGTCAGAGAAAAAAATTAAGTCATAACTCATAACAAACTCTTGAGATAGACTGTTTTTTTTTTTATTTTTTTTTACAGTTTGCGTGGTGGCATTTCTGGCGAATCATTGACATTAATCAATCCATTATCTTTTGGGGTAGAAAAAGCCAATAGTTCTCCTGTCTTTATCGGCCTGATCTGAGAATATATGCTCCAAGCAGTTCTGTATCAGAGCCTAAGGAAAAGTTTAGCCGGCCTCTTAAGTGCACATCTGTTGTAATGGCCGTGTTCTCGTGACACGGAGGGCGGGTTGAAAAGGTGTCTTCATAGTATTTGCCGTGTCTTTTTATATTTCGCTCCTGGCCAGATCTCCGAAACGCAGCGATGCGTGATTAATAAATGTCTACGCAAACATTTTCACTCCTTCTCCCCTGAAAGGCTCCAATTTTGTGTACATAAAGCACTCTCATTGGCCCGCCAGTCGAGCGAGATGGACATTACGGCCTATTGCATTTGCCTTAAGTGATACCGACTCCTTGTCTCCTCCGTGACAGTTTTATTATTTCGAGCGCTCTTCGAGAATAAAAGCATCGAGATTCCAGGGGCGCGAAAAACGGTCTCTGCTTGAACCCGCGTGCCCGCCGTGGTAAAAATCCACACGAGCGAAAGGGCGCGGTCCCACGCGTGTTTACCAGCGCGCTTCCGTTCTTTGCGTTTGAAACGATGCTAATAAATTGCTACTCGGAGACGGTTGGGGTTTTACGGCCCGTGAGAAATTGGCTCCGCGGCGCTGTCTCCGGGCAGAGAGAGAGGAGGGCTGCGTTTGACGACGCGTCGCCCGTGTTTTAGGGCCCGCCGTACGAACGAGGAAATTGAATGAAATGATTGCGACCAATTAAACGGACGACGCGTTTCGGCGGGGGGGGGCGAAACGGAGCCTCTGCCGCTAACCGCGTGGCACGTGAAACGCCGCAAGGTCGCGGGGCGCGTGGGTAAGACTGCGGGGCGGGGGCGTGGAGCGTAATCGGGGAAATCGAGCGGGGGGAACCCGGGCCGCGGGCGTTCGCGCTGAAGGGGTCCCCACGGGTCACGCTCACGGTGGGCCCGTCTCTGAGGAGGAACGCCGGCAGACGGGCGAAACGGTTTCTCAAACGGTAATATCTCGCCCGCTTCAGTTTGCTGGATGCGGGAAAACGATGACTTCCTTTCCTCGACGATGAAGCTCACGAACGTCCTCCGAATTCGATTTGTGAATATTTGCGACCTGAATTCCAAACCTTGGATACTGTCTGCTTACCCTGCCCCCCATGCACACACACAGACATACACACATACATGTACACACACACACACACTCATACTGTACACACAGACATACATACACATACACAGACACACACATACATGTACACGCACGCACATACACACACACATAGGGGCGACATTAGCTCAGGAGGTAAGAGCGGTTGTCTGGCAGTCGGAGGGTTGCCGGTTCGATCCCCCACCCTGGGCGTGTCGAAGTGTCCCTGGCAAGACACCTAACCCCCCAATTGCTCCCAACGAACTGATTGGTACCTTGCATGGCAGCCTTTCACCGTTGGCGTGTGTGTGTGAATGGGTGAATGAGAGGCATCGATTGTAAAGCGCTTTGGATAAAAGCGCTATATAAATGCAGTCCATTTGCCATTTACATACACACCTCCTGATGAATAGTCACACTATCTCCAGCTTGCTGTTTAAGCTCTCTTTGGCCGTGTGACCTTAGCTCAAGCGCTGCTTATCGAGCTGGCCTAGCGCGCTGGCATTAGCATGTAAACCCCCCCGAGCGCAGGTCACCTCGCGCCGTGAAATCGGATTTCTTTTCCCGCCGAAAATCCCGTCGGTCGGGGACCGCGCCCGTGCTTGTGAATCGTAAAACTTTCCGGGGCGCCGCGATGCTTTTTTCTGTTGCGTCGGCGTTGTTCGTCACGCGCTTGTTTTTTGGTTTTTTGTGTTTCTGACAGAAGTACCTGCGGAACTTCTTCCGGCTGATGCTGAACTCGGCGAGCTCCCCCCTGCGGGCGGAGAAGACGGGCCTGGGCCTCTCCAAGCACGCCATCTGCGAGTTCTCCCCGTTCTTCAAGAAGGGCGTCTTCGACTACAGCAGCCATGGAACCGGCTGAGCCGCTCCGCAGGGGGAGAGCCGGTCGGAACCGGTCAGAACCGGTCGGAGACGGACAGAAACCGGTCAGGCCCGGTCAGTGGAACCGCAGGACAGCCATAGGAGTAGAACCAAATAAAGAAACACAGCTGGTGCCTTTTTCTCTGACAGCGCTCCACTGGCAGTGACCAAACTGAACCACACTACGGCCTGCCTGCCCTCAGCCAAACTTTTAAACAGACAGACACACACACACGCACACACACACACGCGCACACACACACACACACACGCACACACACACACACACACACACACACACACACACAAAAAACACACACGCGTGCACAAACACTAGAAAGAACCCCCGCTAACAGCTGCTCTCTGAGGGACTGAATTCACGCGGGCAGCGTGGCAGTCGCCAGGCTTTCCGCTGCCCGTCAGAGTGTCGCGGCCGGCTCCAGGTGCCGCTGTGTGGGACTGGCCGCCCTGGCATAGTGGCGGTCCCCCTGGAACGAGCGCCCCCCCCCCCCCCCCCCCCCCCCCCCCCACGGTCCTCCCCCTCCAGGCCAGAGAGAGGCTGAGACGAAACGATGGACGCTTCTGATTAAATGTGCTTCTGAGCCTCCGGCGGCTTGCTCTCTCTCTCTCTCTCTCTCTCTCTCTCTCTCTCCCCTCTCTCTCTCTCTCTCTCCTTCTCTCTCTCTCTCTCTCTCTCTCTCTCTCTCCCTCTCTCTCTCTCTCTCTTTCCCTCTCTCTCTCACGGCTCTCTCTCTCTCCCTCTCTCTCTCTCACCCGGTTCTCTCTCTGTCTTTCCCTCTCTCTCACCCGGCTCTCTCTCTGTCTTTCCCCCTCTCTCTCACGACTCTCTCTCTCTCTCTCTCTGTCTTTCCCTCCCTCTCTCTCTCGCCCGGCTCTCTCTCTCTCTTCTGGCTCTTGGCCGAGCCGGGCCCCAACGTGAAGCCCGCAATGCAGTTAAAGCAGTGGGGAGGTGGCGGTGGGGAGGAGGCGGCGGGCGAACGCAGGGCTCACACCCGAGTCGGGTCACCCCGCGGTTTTTCTGATTACATCAGAGTGCCGCTCACCACGCTTCGATCCCCCCCCCCCCCCCCGCCCGCCCGCCTCCACCCTAAACTTGGAGTGACCCTGCGAGATGCTGGATTATGACTGCATTCATTCGCTTGCGTTTTCAATGTGCCTCTCTTCCCTGCGCCCCCCCCCCCTCTCTCTCTCTCTCTCTCTCTCTCTCTCTCTCTCTCTCTCTCTCTCCTGTCTCTCCCTCGCTTCTGTAATGCATACCGAATACGGGCTCGCGCCTGTTACTACGGCAACTGACCCTCCCCCCCCCCCCCCCCCCCCCCCCCACACCCGCTGCCGGCTGGTTAAAGAAGAGGTTGAAATGCTACCGCTGCGCTCTAAAGCGGTTTCGTTTCTATTACCCCCCCCCCCCCCCCCCTTCAGAAGAGCATATGCTTCTCAGATCAGTCCTACAGCTGTACAGTTAGATTTTAACACCCCACCCACCCCTCTTTTTTTTTTTTTGTTAGCCTCAAAATGGTGAAAACGCTAACGGTCTAGCTTAGCACAGGCAAAGTGAAACTAATTTTTACTTCTGGAGGATGACACGTGACGACACGTGCAGCGAGAAAACGATTAGCCTTCGATTAGCATTAATTTCAGCGCGGCTCGCGCGCGGAGCGGCTAACGGCGAAACGAAGCGCGCACGTGTCCGCCGGGAACGTGCGAGCTGAGCGCCAGACCCGGCTAACCGCGTTCTCCGCGCGCCACGTCGGCAAAGCACTAAAGCATCAGCGATACCGCCCTCCGCGTCGGTCTCGGAGGGCGCAGAGCTTATATTTACTTCGGCTGCATCTCCGTTAAACGTCTCCCATCTGTTAGCTTAGCGCCGGACACTTCGCTGAGTGTCTGCGTGCCTTGGCCGTGCTAAATAATTCACTCTGATCACAGATTCCTCCGTACGGGAGATACTGTAAACGAATGTGAGGAAAAGGGTACACACGTACTGGGATTTGATGAATACAGCAGATGTGATCTGCAACCAACGACAGTTTAAAGTGGTTAACATTATAATTAATTGGCACCGTATATGAAATCCTATATGGATGCCGATCAGTATCTTCAGATATTTAAAAATAAAAAAGGTAAAAATGAATCTCCACATGAGGTGCAGGTTCTAATTTGGTGGTTTTTTTTTCTCTCCCACCCACCCACTACTAGCCATTGCTGCTCTACTGATACAAAGAGGTGTATTGATTGGTTCATTGATCTTCAACACCATTGAATGTATAAAGGACTACACTACCCATGCACACGGGGTTCAAGCCTCACCTTGCGTTGCAGACCTGCTGCTGAAGGGGAGACAGTCATTGCCTAATGCCCAGGTGTCATCCCTCCCTTCAATAAGTAAATAGGCGTTCCGGGTGTGGATGGGTCGGATTATACATATCCATGCCGTTCGCAGATGCAGGATCAAGGACAGATATAGAGAGAACGGTGAATTCGTTAGCGCCCGATGTTAATTTGCGAGCGTCGAGGAAGTGGGACGTATCTTTTGTATTGTCACTCTGTTGGCCCAGCAGCCTGCTGTGGAACTGGCCAGGGGGGAGAAGGAACGCTGAAGGAAAGGCAGGCAGTCTTCTCCCTTTAGGTTAAACACCTTCCCTTTCACTGGTAGCTTTAAATAACTGTCCATTTAAATTTAAACCCATCTCCTCATGAGAAAACAGTCACACTCTCACACACACACACACACACACACACACACACACACACTCAAGTGCATATATGTTTATTTCCTACAACCTCAAAATAATGACTGTGCAATTGAAGTGGACTGTGGCCTTCATTAGGCTATTAGACAAAAAATATATAAATCATGGGGACAAAGTAAAGAAATGATTGACAGACCGACATTGGTACAGTATGTGAGATTTCTCTTAGAGCAGAAACATTTTGGATCATCATCTTGTCTTATTGTCAAATAACCTCAGCTATACATTGTGCAGTTTAACCGGGAATTCTGTGACTGTCACAGGTACTGAGTGACTCTGTACTGCACAGCGGGAATTCTGTGACTGTCGCAGGTACTGAGTGACTCTGTGACTGTCGCAGGTACTGAGTGACTCTGTACTGCACAGCGGGAATACTGTACATTGGGAATTCTGTGACTGTCGCAGGTACTGAGTGACTCTGTACTGCACATTGGGAATTCTGTGACTGTCGCAGGTACTGAGTGACTCTGTACTGCACATTGGGAATTCTGTGACTGTCGCAGGTACTGAGTGACTCTGTACTGCACATTGGGAATTCTGTGACTGTCGCAGGTACTGAGTGACTCTGTACTGCACAGCGGGAATACTGCACAGTGGGAATTCTGTGACTGTCGCAGGTACTGAGTGACTCTGTACTGCGCATTGGGAATTCTGTGACTGCCGCAGGTACTGAGTGACTCCGTACTCAGTCCATACTGAGAGCAATCCGGCATGTTTAATCTGCGTCATGTTTCTAAACAGTCTCTGGGTTAAGTCTCTGCGTTGCACTTTAAGTAAAGTGGTGAGGTTTTATCTCGAAAAAGAAAAAAACAAGATGCCACCTGCTCAGCTTCTTAGCTTTAGTAAGCCTCGGATTCGTTCCTCAGGCACAGATGTGCGTGTTTGAAAACATATTTCAAGTCGCTCCTCAGCCTTTTTTGGCATGAACACCTGGACGTGTGAAATGTCCCCCCGCTGGTGAAGTGATATGGTGTACTCTACAGACGTTCATGCTCGTGTGCCGCCATTTTCTCTGAGATGAGCGAAACGGTTCTCCTTCGACCAGCCGCCAAGAACACGCGTCCGACGCTAGTCGATTCTGAAGTCTTCCGCTGAAACTTTAAACACTAATAACTTCAACGATGCAAGTCCGAACTGTTTTTTTTCTTCTTTCTTTTTTTTTTAATAGGTATGCAAGGAGTAAAAACTTGTCAACTTTTTAACTTGATGAAAATGTCTTTCTAAATAAATGCCACCTATTTAACGAATCGCGTAAATGAAAATGTCAAATGCGTAGCGGCTCCTATTTGCCTTCGTCAAGACAATTTGTGGCACATGCCGACTTGCTAACTTGACATTATTACCTTCGTAACGCTCAACACATTTATAGCTGTCAGAACAAATAAAAATAAAAAAAACCTTCAGCTTTATAAGCCTTATATATGTGTACATATATAGAATGTATATATGCTCTGTACATGTACTATATTCAGTTTTAAGTCTCGCTTGCATTTAATTGGAATAAGTGAACATTTAAGGAATGTGATTAAGGGACTGTATATTGGAGTTAATGGACTTTATTTTTTTATTATTATTTTCCTTTTGCAGCAGTCTTCTTTTGGGGTTTTTTTTTTTGGGGGGAGGGGGGTTGAAACCGTGCTCTACTTTCATATTGCCCCCTGTTAGCAGACTTCAGCTATTTTGAATTGCACAGCCATAAGAAAGGGGGATTGTCTATGAAGTGTATGATGATTAGAAAGAGGAAATTGACATGTGGTTTTTCTTTTTTAGCTTTTTTTTTTTTTGTTATTGTTCGCTCATCTACAACTGAATAAACTGCCTCTTGGCATGAGTTTCAGAATGCATTTGTGTGGTTGTCTTTTTGGCTGCACTTTTCTGAACGATGCTGTATAATTCATGGCTTGAATAGCATTGTTCTGCTTTTATTTCAAAGATCATTTTGGGGAAAAAAACTTGTGATTTACATTAAAAGTAAATGACATTAGAAGTATTTGCACTGTATGTGTGTCTACGCTTCTCACTTCTCACTTTTTCTCAGTGTAAGAGGGTTCCGATTTTTTAAATTGAAATTTAATCATATTATTATCTCATTATTTTAGTATTAAGACACACCATTAATGTTTGTTTCAGGATTTTATAAAGGCTTTAGGATAATGTTCTATCTTTGTTGCATCATTGGTTTCTCGTTTACTAAAACATGCTTTAGTCTCATGTGGTCTTGAACCCACGACTAAAACCCATGAAGGGTTTTTCAGTGCGTGTGACAGGGCGAGAACTTCAGATTTGTGGATCGAAATAACAATGAAATGGACGCCAGGTTTTCGCGTGACACTTAAACACTGCAGGAGAAGCAGCACAGAAGCTCAAAGATGCGGTTGAAGGGGACTGAAGGAAACTCCATCGCCCCTTTCCTGATGACATCACTGCGCAGCGGTGTCGAGGCCCTGGAGACGCTCTTTCCTGATGACATCACTGCATGGCGGTGTTGAGGCCCTGGAGATGCTCTTTGCTGATGACATCATTGTGCGGCGGTGTTGAGGCCCTGGAGACGCTCTTTCCTGATGACATCACTGCGTGGCGGTGTTGAGGCCCTGGAGACGCTCTTTCCTGATGACATCACATCACTGCGTGGCGGTGTTGAGGCCCTGGAGATGCTCTTTCCTGATGACATCACTGCACGTTGGTGTCGAGGCCCTGGAGACGCTCTTTGCTGATGACATCACTGCATGGCGGTGTTGAGGCCCTGGAGACGCTCTTTGCTGATGACATCACTGCGTGGCGGTGTTGAGGCCCTGGAGACGCTCTTTGCTGATGACATCACTGCACGGCGGTGTTGAGGCCCTGGAGACGCTCTTTGCTGATGACATCACTGCGCGTTGGTGTCGAGGCCCTGGAGACGCTCTTTCCTGATGACGTTACTGCACGGCGGTGTTGAGGCCCTGGAGGCGCTCTTTCCTGATGACATCACTGCGCGGCGGTGTCGAGGCCCTGGAGGCGCTCTTTCCTGATGACATCACTGCGCGGCGGTGTCGAGGCCCTGGAGACGCTTTTTGCTGATGACATCACTGCACGGCGGTGTCGAGGCCCTGGAGACGCTCTTTGCTGATGACATCACTGCGCGGCGGTGTTGAGGCCCTGGAGGCGCTCTTTGCTGATGACATCACTGCGCGGCGGTGTTGAGGCCCTGGAGGCGCTCTTTGCTGATGACATCACTGCGCGGCGGTGTTGAGGCCCTGGAGGCGCTCTTTGCTGATGACATCACTGCACGGCGGTGTTGAGGCCCTGGAGGCGCTCTTTGCTGATGACATCACTGCACGGCGGTGTTGAGGCCCTGGAGACGCTCTTTCGGTCTGACCTCTTTCTCTGCGCCGTTTAGCATTGCTAATGTTCACCATGGCTTTTTACTCCCAACTCTCGTGTCAACGTAATTGCAAGGTGTGTGTGTGTGTGTGTCTCTCTGTCTGGTGTGCGTCTGTGTGTGTGTGTGTGTGTCTGTGCGTATATGTGTGTTGTGTGTGAGACACTGACTCCAAAACCAAAAATCATATATATATTTTTAAATGTCAGCTCCTTCTTCCAGCATATTGTGCATTCTCTCTAGCTGGGACTCTGGCCTGTAAAGCTTCCAGCTGTGTGTGTGAGTCGTCCTTCATTCCCACGACTCCTCCGCTGCCTTTCTGTATTGAAAAAAGGTTGTTTTTTTTTTCCACATCATTTTCAAAGGTATGCTATGCAGGATTCTTAGCCTAAGATTCTTAGTGGCACTGTGTTTACAGTCGAATAAGACTCATCCTCCTTCCTCAACCGCGCCCACTCGCCTCTGTTTTTGTACTTTATACGTTTTGTTTTTGTATCTCAGTTTTTAATTGCTGTCGCCATCAAGGAAAAGCAACTCCAAGCTTAACTCCTGGTTATTTTCATGGCAGGCATCCTGCATAATATGCCTTTAAGAAATTGTGGATTGCATATCAAAATCCTAGTACTTAGTTGTTGTGAAAGTAATGCTGCTCCTTCTAGTCGTAGTTTTTAGTCATGGTCTATTTGATGGAAGTGAAGAGCTGATGGTTTTGTAGATTTATGCATTGGGACAATGGGGGGTATTTATGCATCTAGGCCTCCAGAAGCATTCAAGTGATAAAAAACGTGTGACCTATGCAAAGTTTGTGATTGAATCTCATAATTCTCACGAATCTCATGGAAATCCTGAGAATCATCGTGTGATTTGTAGGAAATACGGCCATTCGAGTACACTTTAAACACAGTTTTTCCTTTGAACATTTAAATTACATTCCCCGTGGCAGCCTAATCTTTAAAATGTCTTACCTTTCTGACAGTGTTGCCCACCTCATCCACATGACACATTAAGCGCCAGTCGATGTAACTGAAGATGTGATTTGTTCATTTGCATATGTGTGAAATTGACTCTCAGTTGCTGCCGACTCAAGAGCTTCAGTGATGTACAATAATACCCACTCATTTTGTTCTCAGTCCTCTAATTACTGGCTCTCTTGTAAGACATAAACATTCATTTTATTCAGTTCTTTGTCTGAGAAACTGCACGTCAACACAAGAAAACACTTTTCAGTTGAACAGAAGCCTGAAGTTTATTTTCACACAAACTGAATCAGTTTTGATGGGTCATGAATACTACAATCCCAGAAAGCCTTTAAATGCTAACAAAACTGTCAACGCGTGTGTCTTTAAAATACAATGAGGCGCTAGACTTCAGCACTGAGCTCATAGTTGAGATATTCATGCAAATAGCTATTTAAAAAAAAAAGTTGACAAATGCGACTGAGCGGATTAAGTTGACTTCATTTCGGTCTTCATCAGCCGTCATCTGTGGACACTTGAATTTCCGCCAGTCGAGCAGCTAACGAGTTTATCAGTTAGCTCCAGGACAATGCCCCGCTGTACACTCCTACTCTTAATCTTTTTTTCTTTTGATATGTTTGCGTTTTTTGTAAATGAGAGATTAAATTCAAAGTAAAGCCACTAAATCTGAAAGCCAATTTTCTTCACTTTCTTCAATGGCTTCCCCCGCTCCCTTTGAACACAAACCGCGTAATGGACGGCATCAAATTTCATCCCAATTAATGTGTTTATCGCCGCTTCCTTCACCTATAGTGTCGCGCTGCTGGTGTGAGATGATTAATTTTTATGGAGAGCAAACGCAGTACATCAGCGAAAGGATTAGCCGGAGCGGGGTTTTTAAAAAGCTCGGATTTAATTTCCCCTGTTTGTTTTGTCTTGTCAAAGCGGGCTTGCAGAGTGGGTCAGCCGCGGAGATGGTAGAACGGGCCCCGGGATTAGGGGCCACTTCTGTCCTAATCGCGACACGTTTGGCATAAATTATACCGCGGATCTGTCTTGGCTGTGGTTAACATAAAAAAAAACTTGTCTCTCAAAAAAAAAGAAAGGAGTGTGATTTGGTTGTTGAAGTTCTTAAGTGGAATATCAAACTATCACTTGCCAAATCATTGCAGAGGTACAGCCAAACTAAACTTTTTGGCAGCTGTTTCCCCAAACCTTTCCACTTTGCTCTTACACTTTTTTTTTTTTTTTTTTTCCTCCCCTACAATCTGGTCTTTTGCGATGCCCTGATGTCCGTGCGTAGCCTTGCGCTAGACTCCAGTATCAGTGCGCCGTGCTGTCTGTCTCTCTCCTTTGCATGTCAGACCACACAGACCTTTATGTGGAGTGACAGGGGCTGCTGTAGGTCATCGCTCTGTCTTACGTGTCTGACCCCGCGCAGGGACAGATTAGTCTGACTGAGATATACGTCCCCTCCTTTCAGCTTTGATGTTTTTCTTTAGACGAGTAAGCCTTTATTAGCCCGACTTCTTAACAGCCATGTGTGACATGTCCAATGTACTGGAACACACACGCACACACACGCGCACACACTCTCACACACTCACACACTCACACACTCTCACACACACACACACACACACACTCACACACACTCACTCGAGGGCACCACCAGGGCCTCGTGAATAGATCTTACACTGGGCTCCACCAATCCAGATAATCCTGTGATCTCATATTTTTTTGAAAGCCCCTGTTAGTCGGGGCCTTTGGAATCATACTGATCAACCCCCCCCCCCCCCCCATATGCACACACACAGACACATCAGTGTGATGTATATTATGTAGCTTGCCCTATAAACCTGCTGGCCAGGGCTTTTGATATTCGAAGCAAAGCTGGAAGACCAGAATCAACTGATCTTATGATTTATGGAGTTTTTTTTTTTTTTTGGTTGTTTTTTTTCTTTCCCAAGACTGCAATATTTCAGAAAAACTGTCAGCTAACGATGATATATATTTTGCTCTGAACCTGCACTTCATCTGTCAGTGGCTGAGTTTTTATAAATGATTTTTTTTTTCATAAATGATAACTCACCCTTGGTTTTTTTTTTTTTTTTTTTTTTTTTTTTTTTTGGTTGGAAAGTCAAAGAAAAATATTTGTCCAAATGAAATGCAGAACGGACACGACGGTGTGCTTGTTGGACCACAGTGTTAACAGGAAGTCCCCTAGATTCAGAACGATGACTGTGACATGCTGTGCTTTGTCATGGCAAAACCTCTCATCTAGCACACAACCTAATATACACAGCTGAAATGTTATTATATATTATATATATATTATGACTAAAATTAATGTACTGGAACATGAGTTATATTAATACTGAGGCACTAATAAAAACGTCGAGCGGACATCCTCTGCTAGCCCTCTGGGCTATAGGTGACTTCCAGCTGATGTCATGACCGTGTCATCGGCAAATTAGAGCACTCCATTTTGGAATAACTTCCCCTTCACTTGTCCTGACGTCCACCTTTCTCCCATCCTTCAAGTGTGACCGTTGGAAATTTATCCTCGATAATTAAACTTGTCAACACGGCACCAGAGGAGACATGACTCCCCTGACCGTGTTTGACTGCACAAAGAAAAAAATATATATATATAGATTTTTTTCAACTTTAGGTTTGACATCATTTATTTCTGTCAGTAGTTTAAGAGTTTAAAGTGTAAAGTGCTTGTACCCGTACAATGGCAGTGCCCTGCCTGGGAATAGAACTGGCAAACTCCGTGTTACAAGGCCAGTTCCCTAACTGTCGCTTCCACCGAGTGTTAATGAAACATCGTTAAAGCACTGGTGCAAATTAACTTATGAGCCTAACCGTTTCGCTTCATAAGTTCTGGTTTTGAAGTAACCAGGAGCCCAAATGATTATTATTTTTCACTAGCCCTACAAAGTGGAAAAAAAAAACCATTAAAATATCAAAATTATATTTTAATAGCCATAAAATTTTTATGGATTCTCGATCACCCCCCCCCCCCCCCCCCCCCCCCCCCCCCCCCCCCCGATTTGGGGCCTAATATGGAGCCCAGAAACTTTCATTCCCATTCACAAACAAAAGACGATATGAATAAACAAACCTAGTGAGGAGGTGCAGACGATCGTTTTCTCACACCATGTGAAGGCGGATGTGGAAGGCCACTGGTGTGCAGTGATTCATTAGCTTAGCATTTGATTTTGCTGGCCCAGGGATAACGTTCAGTCATTTCTGTGAATGGGGAAACGTGTTTGTGAAATCGGCTGAAAGTACTAATTGGGTATATTCCTGTTTGCGTAGGACCGCTCTCCTGGGGCACCTGTAAGAGCAGAGCCCTTCAACCCCCTGAGTTTGTCAAAGAGAATGGCCTCACTGCGAATTATTTTACTGCTATTGAAACAAATGATCATGACTCATTCAAGTTTGATGCTGTACCTGTAATGAGTCAGAGTGGGGTGGGCTTGTGTACAGGACTTGCTCATCTTAAATAGGAGAACACACAAGGTGTGCCTATCTCTCCCCCTCCCCCCCCCCCCTCCTCTCCCCCCTCCTCTCTCTCTCTCTCTCTCTCTCTCTCTCCCCCTCCCTCCCCCCTCCCTTCCTCTCAACTACAAATAGATAACTGCCTCGTTGGTTTTGAGTTTGTCAGCTCAGCAGCACAAACTGATAATTTATCAGCATACAGTTCACTCATATAACCATACTGGGATGACACACAGGCATTAATATTGACAGAGCATTTATACAGCAATGAAGAAGGTGTGCTGAATTTCTTTCCCCTTATCTCCCTTGCTGTGTCCCAAATTTTTGGGGCATTTTTTTCCCGTGCATTTGAGGTGTGTGTCATTTTAACCTATTATTACGGACTGAGTGCTTAGCAGCAGATCTGTGACATTGGACGCTGAATATTTTCCTTGCGCTGTGGTCTCCCATCACGATCCTCATGAAACTTGGCCAACCCTGAAATCTTCATTTCTGAGCCTGAACAGTGTGTTCTAGCTTCGCGCGTCAGGCTTCGATCACGTCAACACTCCGAAAACGTGATCGACCACGCTGTCTCTTCTTCTATACGTTTCCTGTTCCCATGCGATGTATAATAAAAAAATCTCAGACACAGCCAGCGCTACCTGACGAGCACCTGTAAGTCAGTGACCTTGTGAGAGTCTGCTGGCTAGCGCTTTAGCCTTAGCGCAAGAGCTGTTTACTCTGACCTCTGTGTAATGACTGTGTGTAATGCATGCCCTGTGCATCATAAACACCGTCAAACAGACAAAAACCCAGGAGCCGGTGGTTCAGAGGTAGAGGTGAAGGAGAGGGATTCTCTCTCTTGCTCTCATTAATGCGTATCCCCCGTCGTTTGCTGCTTATCGCGAGCCGCGTTTGCGTACCGATGCGTTCTCCGTGTGCAGTGCCTGTGTAATTATCGTGATTTATCAGAGCGCGCTGTATCTGTCTCGAATGCTGCTTGTGATGATGACGACGGCGTGTGGGAGCGAGGGCTCGGTTGTTTGTGACGGGGCGTGCGAAGGGGGTCGCCGTGCGGCGAATTTCGAAAACCTCGGCCCTCTGCGCGACCGTTCCGTGCAACAAGGGATATGATTAGCCTACTGAGCTACAGCGCAGACCCGAGGTCCCCAGCCAAGGGAGCTAATCACGCTCTCATTGGTTTCTCTAGGGGGGTGATGTCACATTCTGTAGCTGGGGTTTTCAACCTTTTTCTGGTGCAGGCATCCAGGAAACTCCCATCATTATTTAAAAAGGGTTTCATTTAAAAAAAATAAAAATTGAAATATGTAGGTTTTATAGAGAACATGCTAATGTGCTAACTCAAGTCACCGAACCCTGACCTACCAGAACATGTGGAATTGTGCATATATCCCCCTCTAAGGATTGCCATTTTTTTTTGTCCCCTGTAGGGGACATGAGACTCTGGTGTCAGTCTACTTAATTTCACTTTGCTAAAACCTACTCTAGGATTCTGGCACAAAATGGCTGCCGTGTATTACCCAGGTGGTTGCTGCGCAATAGGGGTGGTTGAGCCAAGTTTCCCCCTCATCATTGCAATGTCTGGCTGACTTTAATTGACTTTTATTGGATGTTATTTTGTCAGACAAAGATTTTTTTTGTTTGAAGTTTCCCATAGGACACCCTGATTTCAGGTTTCCAGGCACTTTGTGATCAATTAAATGAGCACAATTTTGACAGTACCCTACAGGAGGAACTTGTTTCTGTGGGGGGGGGAAAAGAATGAGGACAACTGACTGTTTTATGATTTGATTAGTTTGAATTGTCTTTGCTGCCTAATGGCATAGCGTCGAGCACGTGTATTTAATGCGTGTAACAAACCCAGTTAACATCTCAGCAAAACATCTCTCACATGCGCACATGCATACACACACACTCTATAGTTGCGGAATGTAAAAATCTGATGGAAAGAGCACGGAATGAAAAATGAGTTTGGGTTGGAGGAAATGAGAAGTTAACTGCGTGTGAATGGAGCACTAACGTGGGCAGGTTTCGAGCTACCCTACGGTTGGTTCCAGAATGCAGATAAATTCACCGGTCACTCAAAGGTAATGACTTCCTTCTGAGGACATTAGAAAGACAGATGCGTATTCACATTATTAATGTGCTCCGGAAATGAATGATTTTTTTTTTTTTTTTTTTGGTTAAGTTGTCACAATGAAAAATAATCTGTTTGCAGGAAATCATTCCATTTTCTTTATTCATTTTCTCAAATGTGAAAACTTTTATCTGTATTCATATTAAACATAGTAGCTTATTTATTCATAGTCATGGTTGCAGGTATGAATGATATTCATAATTTCAGTAGTTGATTAAGGTTGATCAATGGTTTGTATCATATACAGGAAAAATCAGTGCTGTACAACCTGCAGTGTTAGGACTAGTGAGAATTAATAATTGTGTCACACTATACCTTTTATTAATGAATTAGACTTGAATGCAGTGCTGGTATATGTACTGGTCTAGGTGGTGGAATAATTTTGAATAGGAGATTTAATAAAGGGACTGCTGGTGGCATCCCAACCTTGGCAGTGCCCACCATGGCTGGCATCGGCGCTCATTTCCCCCAGGGAGGTTGGTGTTCAGCCAGCTGAGACGACGACATCTCATCGGGCGCATTGGCACAAGACCTCCTCTGTTGTGCTTTTTCGTGTGTTTACGGTACGTTTCGCATACCACGCAAAAGAAACTATAGCCCGGTCATTAAAGTTCAACGCACAATCCAACGCAGAGAGTATCTCCTCATTCCAGCTCGGCCATTTTGGGAGCAGCCAGTGACAGGCTCCAGGCGTTCCGCGTGATGTACAGTAAACAAACGTCTATTGATTTCAGTGTCCTGGTTTCTGGGTCAGCATGTAGGCGCACTATATCTTTTTTTTTTTTCTTTTCTTTTTTTTTTTTTCCCTTTTTTTTTTTTCTTCCCGGCAACTTGCTTTGCACTTTCTTCGACCTTCTCCTTCAGGGATGCTCTGGTGGTTGTTAGTTTGCTCAGCTTGGCGTCTGACCTTTTTGGCCTGTTTTCACCCGCCTCTCCCCCTGCCCCCCCTCCTCCCCCCCACCCCCCAGGCCTGAGAGCGGTCCCGCGCGTCTGCTCCTACCTGCCACTTTTAGACCTCTCGCCCTCAGCGAACCGCATCGACCCGGTGCCCGCAACCCCATGCAGACGTGCGCCGAGGCCAGGGGAACCCGCTAGGATACCAAACGCCCAAGCTTTCAAGGGCCAGCAAAGCCAACAGCGTAGGACATGTGTCCAAAACTATAAACGCAACCATCGGTTGTGATTATTTAAAAAAAAAAAAAAAATACATTTTTTAAAAGTTATTTTCTAGAACAGGGCTACCCAAGCCCTGTCCCTGGAGATCTGCCGTTCAGGAGGTTTTCATTTCAACACTGATTTGGCGCACCTGATTCTAATAATTAACAGCTTAACAAGATCTCTAGCTGTTCAATGAGGTGTGCTTTGTTAGGGTTGCAGTGAAAGATGGCAGATTTGAAGGAACGGGGTTGTGAGGCTCTGTTGTAGAATGATCTACTCTGATGTCGGAAAGTTTCTTTGTTGAACATGGAGAGAGGAAATAATGAGAGGCAGTTTATGTTTATTTTTAATGTTTAAATATCAACCATTTTCCAGGCCATAAAAAGTATGTTGCAACAAGGAACCGAACGTACGGAAAAGGTGACTTTGACTTTTTTTAAGCGGCAGGATTCTGCTAATGCCTGCATGCATTATTCAAATGCCTGTGCACAGTCACGATACGTTTTTTTACCTTTAAATGAAATGTCATTACAGAGCTGCCAGGATGGCAGTGGTGAAGCTGAAGAATATGTCTTTTGAAATAATAACAGCAATTTAGTGCTCCTGCCGCAGCAGGTTGCCGTGATGTGTGCAGAGATGAAACAAACTGAATATCTCAAAAGCAGGAATGACAAACGCTGAAATTCTCTGTAATCCCAACAGGCTTTGCGTGAGGCTCCGCTCACTCAGAAACTGAAGGTGGTGAGTCCCAGGATGTGTTCGTCACAACCTTAAACCCCAAAAAGTTCAACCCCGCCCCCCACCCCTCACGTTTAGCCTTTGCGCCAGGCTAAAGCTGACCCAAGTGGGGCGGGAAGTCGATACGAAGACGACGTGGGATTCTCCCGCCGCTGCGGATAGGTGCGTTTAGCCTAGCGGAGGCTAGCGCCGATAAAGGGTATCTGCATGGGGACGGGCTGAATTGCTTTGGACTGGCATTCAATACCGGCCCAGCGGAGTGCCGCCGCTCGCTGGGGACCATTTCATATTTTCCCTTTTATTAGACAACCGAAAGGAGCAAAATCCATAACCGACGGGTCGATCCCCTGCGAGGAAACGTCCCGAGGCAGTGCGAAGGCTTCCGGAATCGACGCGGCGACCGACGTAACTCCTCCCACAGCCCAAAGACATGCTGGGAGGCTAATTGGAGACTCAAAATTGCTCGTAGGTATGAGTGTGTGTGTGTGAATGGTATGTGTGCCCTGCGATAGATTGGCGGCCTGTCCAGGGTGTAGTTCTGCCTCTCACCCAGTGCACGCTGGGATATGCTCCAGCACCCCCCGTGACCCTGCCCAGGATAAGCGGGTGAAGATAATGGATGGATGGATGGATGTTCGTTGCCCTGTTGTTGTCGGGTCACGAAAGCTGCGAAACACAGCTTCCTTTGATCATTTAATCTTCCTCCTTTGCCTCTGTCATAGCAGACCACTTGAGCTCCATTAGCATCGTCGTGCGCGTCGTGATTAATGAATGCTCCCAGCAAAAGAAAAACAACAAACTATTAATTATATCGCGGGCTAATAAAGACCCGGAGATTAAGAGCCGGTGGGCCTGCCGTGCGTTCGGTCCTTCTGGCGAACAGGCAGCTTGACTCAGCTCCTCAGAAGCCATTTAGACCTTGAAGAAGATGGACGCCCTCGTCGTCTCAGCAAAAGAAGAGGAGGACGACAACAAAAACTCGGCATTGTGGCAAAAAGCACTAGGCAGTGTTTTTCTCCCTTCTCCGCAACGGCGATCTCCACGCTCTCTCCAGTCCCACTCCACTCCATCACAAGAGTGACATATTCAGGCCTCGACCTCGACGGACTCCCCGTTTCCGCCAGACCCAACCTGTCCCTGCCATGACTAATCACGAGCCGCAGCCCGAACGCGGCATTCCTTCTGAAGTGATACGCAAGTAATTCAGTACGCCACGTTGCCTTTTTATTTTTTTTTGTTGCACAGATCCCATTTGAGAATGAATCGGCGGTGGGGTGTGGCGAACTGCTCGAATCCTTCACGCTCTCTCAGAATCGCCCGCGCGGGTAATGCAATTTCGGTCGGTGAGTAAAGTGATATTTATGCCGCAAGTGACTTCGCGGCGACTTCAGATTCCAGCCAGCGGGCGTAGCGAGACGGGACGGGGGGGGGGGGGGGGGGGGGGGGGGGGGTGTGTCCGTAACCGCGACAACCGCAGAAGCCGCGTCTCCGTGACGAGAGGCGTCTTCGGCCTCCTCCCGGACGCTTCCTTTGGGGCCGTCCAAAAACGATCGTCGCGCCGCGAGAGAAGCGGAGAACGCCCCGCGATGATGCGATCAAACTGACGTCTCTTCTTAACTGCCAGGTACCGGGGATTTACGGAGATTCGCGGAAGGAGAATGACTGCGCGCTCCCAGTGATTTGTGGGTGATGGTGTTGCCATAGGAACTGATATTCATATTTACGTGTGTGTGTGTGTGTGCGCGTGCGCGTGCGTGTACGTGTCTTGGCTCAAAAATATGACTCGGCGTGCATAACTACAGGGCAAAACTCTGAAAACGTGTGGAAATGGAGAGAATGGGTGTTTTAAAAAAAAAACAAAAATCATTTATCTTTTTCTGGCAGAAAGAGAAAGAGAGAGCATTTGTACTGCTGGGTTTGTCTTTGGCAGACGTGCAGGTAATTAAATGAGCTGGTTGTGTTTTCAAAGGCCCCCAGTGTGCAAAAAAGCAAAGGAGGAGCACTTATTTTGTTAATCCACTCAGGGCTTCAAAAAAAACCTCTGTGTTCCACCGAACAAAATATTTACCTATAGTTCTGCTGTACCTCACTCTTTTACAATGCTCAGGACCAGAGTGAAGGAGTGGGTGTCAGATCATATTAACATACCTCCTGGCATTCAGGCTTCTGGGCTCTATGGTCTGGTGTCTGTTAACACTAGAGAGGCCGCGTTTTTTATTACCTTAAACCAGCATTACAGCATCGATGTCAGCACCCACAGCGATGTAATTTCATAACGATTATGAAACATTATGTTGACAAACTGTTTTCTTGAAATAATGGACACGACTGTGTAAACGTTGAAATTGATACCGCCCTGTCCTTTATTTCAAGAAAATTGTTCTGCAACAATGTTTCATAATCTTTATGAAATTAGGTTGTTTGTTGTGGTTGTTGAAACCGATGCTGTAATGCTGTTGTTCACCTAAGGTAAGGGAAAATAGGTGTATTGGGGAGTTTAATGGGAGTTTCACTGGGGAGTATTTCAGTGGGCCAGAATGATCTCTTCCTGCGTTAGCAACCCCTTCTGGTCGATTGGGTTTCCTCTCGTCCCTTTTCAACTGCACACAGAGTGACTTCCTCCAACTCGTGTCTGTGCGAGTTGGTGTGGTAAGCAAGTGAGGCTGACATCATGTGCTTTGGATTAGGGGACATGCTAAGTCTGCTCTCTCCTGTGTCAATAGCCAACTAATTTCAGCAATGCTAAGTCTGCACTCTACGGTGTCAATTGCCAAGTCATCCCGGCCATTCTCATCTGAGCTCTTTCTGCGACAACAGCCAAGGTTGTGACAATGATAAATAAATACAATCGGACCTTCCAATTTGGGGGAGAAAAAGAGTACAAAGGAATTTGGGGAAAAGCATTTGTCAGGGAGCAGCAAGCTGTGAAGGAGTTCATTACAAGAGAAATGGGGAAGGAGAGCGAACGGGGGAGTGCGGGGGCACAGAGACCAACGCCTGATTCGTGACGTCCTCTTGGACGAACTTTGAGCCCGAGCAGCGAGGCCGCTCGCCAGTAGCTGCGGCGTTTCAGCCAGACTCACAACGCCCAGGCTGGCGAAATGCGAGTCGCCCGTCGACGTCGTCACGGTCCCCTGACTAGAATGGCCGAAAGGCGATTAGCGGGAAATCCTCGTGTACTTGCGCCTCGCCGATAACCGACTGGCTCGTCTTTCGGGCTGCGACCTCGCCGAGATTCGGTCCGTCCGTGGACATTTTTACGAGCGAAAGAGAGCCTCGTGCGCTCGAATAAAAAAGTCGCCGCCTATCCCTCGCTGCGAGAGGAACTTGGACGAACAGTTAATGAACCGAAAAGCCAATCAGATTCGGTTCCCGGCTCTGGCGCTCGAAAGCTGATGAGGGACGTCTTATTCGGCGTTTAGCGCGAGCTGGGAACAGGGTTGCAAAGCCTAATCTCGGGTCTCAGTGGATCTTTTTTTGTGGCGAGGGAACTTACAATCTCGCTGCCAGCGCTGCCAGGCGCTGCTGTACTGTACGTGTTTTCCCTTTGTGTTTGAATACGCGTGATCTCCAGGGGTGGAAAGGGTACTGAAATACTCGGGTAAAAGTACTTTTTACTTCAGTGATATCTTATTTCAGTGAAAGTAAAAGTAGTGATTTCTCTAGTAGGAGTGAATAATTCATTTAAAACTCAAATTTGAATACATTTTTTTTTGGGTAAAAGTTTGAGTAAAAGTTTATTTTGCGATACGAAAGGAAAATACAAAAAAAGAAAAAGAATGATTTAAAGGAGTGGTTTAAAATCAATTTTCTGTCAGAGAGGGGAGAGCCTGGAGTTTTGACAGCAGAGCACACACACACACACCCACACATACACACTGCTCCTGCTGCTACTACTACTACTGTTACTGCTACTGCTACTACTGCTACTTTTACTGTTAGTACTACTACTACTACTGCTGCTGCTGCTGCTGCTGCTGCTGCTACTACTACTGCTGCTGCTACTATTACTACTGCTACCACTACCACTAATAGGAAAGACAGGCTTACTGAAATGGTTTATGCTGTAAATGCTAGGTTGTACTTTGTGATGGCTGCATGGAATTCCTCTGCACTGGGAACCCATACAGCTAAAATACATGGAGTAAGAAAAATGAAAAATGATCACTTGACTACAAAAAAAAAAAAAAAAAAAGTTCCAAATCATAAACCTTCCAAGGAAAAGAGAATTCTGCTTTGGGGGGGCAGAACAGGTGACCGTGCGCTGAAAGGTTGATGTCCCGGACCCTTGGGCGGGTCCTCTGAGATGGATGTTTCCTGAACTGGCCTTTAGATGTAATCATTCTCAAACTGTTGCCCAATCCAGGAGGAAGTCAACCCCACACTGCCCCGAAGCACGGCCGAGATTAATGACCCGCGTCCAATCCGACCGTTCTGACCCCTTCCGCTGTGATGTTAGCATTGGGTGCTATCAGGAAGCCTAAAAACAACTAGAAGGTGTTTTTGTTTTGCCTTCAGAATAGATACAGGCTATAGGCTTGACCGCATAAAGCCGAATGAAGAACATTTTCTGGTACTTTTTTTTTTATTCAATTGTCCAATTTTTATGAATGTATTTTTTCAGTAAGCTTTACTTTAGAAAGGTGCTATTGTCCTTTTTTAGTCTTGGTTTATTTGTACATCATTTAGAGCCATAGGGTGGTTTGTAGCAGTTTGTGGTTGTTTACCGTGACTTTGTAATACACTTTAAGACTTGGTAATTGACGCGGAAGCTAGTTTCCATTTGTTTTTGAACATCCCAGTTATGAAACAAATTGTGACTTTTATTTACATGATTATATACACAATTTCTAATATTCCAAATAAAGAGATCATGAGAACTGAATGTTCTCAAGCTGCTGTGACAATCACTTCTGGTAATTAAAAGCGATGTTCTAGAACACTTGGAATGTTGGGGAAAAAAAATAAAATAATAAAAACCGATTGTTCAAAGGGTTAGTTAGTTTAGCTTTTATAACAAAGAAGCTCATTAGAGTTTTCAAATTTTTTATGTTTTTAATTGCACCACTTTACAATATCAACACATTTTGAATATGTATTAACCAAACATAAGGTTCAGGGCTTAACTAAGAGAAGGACAGGGGACTGAACATTACATTTGTTTTTGTTTTCTTTGTTAACAGTGAACGTGTGATTTACACACGTGACATTTGTCTTTTTAAATGCGAAACAATGTCAAAATGGCTGTAGCTAAGGTGGGGTAATGTTTTCGTGCCTTTTACGTTTTAACTGTAAACTGTTTACTGTGGTGGTGATGTGAAGGCTTTCTGTGCGACAGTCTTCGATGGCGCTGAACAAATCTACGCCTGCCAGCTTGTTATGTTTGAGTCCAATTACTGTGACTGGCTCACAGCTACTTTTAGCCTTTACCTCTTGAACATTGAGAAGAACATAATTGCCTCTGCTGCTTTTTAAGAAACATGGTTTCATTTATGAGCAAGCTTGTCTATTGTTTTTCCATAAATTTGTATACTAGCACTAGGTAGCATTTTTTGACAGTTACCAAAAAAAAAAAGCAATAGAGCCATGTCTTTTTTTCACCTCTTAAACAGTAGGTTCAAAAATCCAAGTCAGTGTTCTAGACATCCGTTGCTTTCAATTACCAGCAGTGATTGTTGCATCAGCACTAGAATGTTCAGTTAAAAACACTCAAATCACATATTTCTGATCGTACAGCCTAACAGGCCATATGACAATGCAGGTAGAAAGATGTTGTTAATGGATATGCATAGCTACTCTGGATGGCTTAAGGCTCGCCTGAAGTCGTCTGCAGGTGCAGCATGTAGCCTTTGATCAGTGGTGACTATCATTAGGGATGCCTAGCAGTGTTTCTGACCTCCGCCTTCAGATTGAGTTAATAGTATGGCAGGAGTGATGAGATGAAGATAGAAATGTCATTACTGAAGGCTTTTTCTGTGGGCAGTCATATGAGCCTCAGTCTTCTGTATAATGACTGTCATGGCAAAAGGGTCAACCTTTACAATACTCCTGTTCAGCATTGAGACTGATTAGATTTTTTATTTTTATTTTTTGTAATAAGCAGTTTGGACCTAAAGCATTGCCTGAGGATTGTTAGAGGCATTGGGCCACAGTATTACCTAACAAGTCTGTGTTTCAGCAGTTGTTTTAATAGCCATTTCAAGGAATATTCCAGCACATGAGACAAGGACAGTAGTTGCTGACAACATGAGAATTGTTTATATTTACAGGTACGTGTTTGGTGCTCATGCCTATCTGTCATGTTTTTAACAATTCATTAATTTATTTATCTGAATGTGGAAACTATCTACAGAAAATGAATTACAGGCTATTGAAACACCTCAGGGATTCCATAAAAAAATGAAAAGTGGCCAATTATGAGAGAATGGAAACTAGGTACCGGTTGTTTTTTGGACAGACACTCACATACTGATCGATATTGTCCAAGAAACAGAGGAAGAACCTCTCTTTAGAGAGGATGTTGAACAAACCATGCTGTGCCATGCACAGATTAAAATAGTTTTATTTTTAATAGGGGGGGGGGTGGTGGGGGTGTTAAAATGGGTGGGGGCTCAACCCTCTGCACGTGCCTGGGAAGAAACCTAGTAAAATGCACAAAGAGGACAGATTAATTAAGGTAGTCACAAAGTTTCAAGACATCCGCAGAACAGACAACAGACACGGTGCAGAAATCCTGTGCCGTGGAAATCTTAAATTAAAAAGAACAAATGCTGCACCAAGCACAACATTTTCTAGGGCTTTCTGAACAGCCAGCCTGGTAACGCACGTGCGGTGCTGAGTCCCTAGAAAATAGTGCAACTACGATGCCAGTCTCTTCTAATGAAAACAATAAATGGTGATTACCATTTGTTAAGGAAGGATTGATTAGTATACCCAGACAATCCCCATTCTTTTAATTAAATATGAACATCTTTGTTAAAATTGAATATTTATACTTCTACTGACAGGGTTCTTACCAGTCATTATTTCATATTTTGAAAACATTTTTTTTACTTATTCATCATCCACACAGCCATTACAATGAAAATCCTGTGTGAGAATTACTATTTTACACCCTGGACAGATTTCATTTTTCCTCTGTAAATTATTTTGTAAAAAATAAAATAAATCAAACCGCTTATTCCAAACTGCTGTCATATCAATCACGCATTGTCATTATCAAGGTGGGACACACATGCACACACACACACACACACACATGCATGCGCGCGCACACACACACACACACAAAGTGTAATATCACTGAGTAATCACAGCCACAATCTTCATGTATTCCACTGACATATTTCTGGGTCTTGAAGCATTGTGTTTATCCAGTCCTCTGGTGGTAATATATGATGGTAGAAAACGAGAGAACAGAATCATGGATCACAGGCAGGGCTGCCTTTGCTTTCATTTTACAGCATAATTTGTCTTAATATTTGAGGCTAGGAGGCCTCTTTTTCCTCTAATTTGTATGCTGTACCAAAGACTCCATCTCGGGAAAGAAGCGTGGAACCTTAAAGAGTACATTCTGCGCCTGCAGTGAAAGACTTCTCTAAAGTTCTGACTGAATACAGCCGTTTCTTTGGTTCAACCCTATAATCATGTACTGTGTGCGTGTTATAGAAACAGTATTTAATTGATTTTAGGGGATTAATTAGCATAATTCACCTCCACACTCCCTATTCCGTTTTAATTGCAAGCGTTCACATCGAAAGCATTGGTTACTTCATTGAGACAATCTTAATTAAATAATTATAATTAATTTATTTTTATGTTCATGATGCCCATGCGTTATTGTAACCTTAGTGCAAATTGTTCATTGATGTCAAAATCTATAATGAAACTACAAAGTATTGAGATTCAACACTTAATGAGAAACCTAAAAACATTCTGCCTTGTCACAACTATTGAAAGTAACCTCAATACCTTTATTAAAAAAGCATTGATATAAATATTCAGAGAACAAAACAAGTCAGTGGGTGTTCAGAGATGACAGCGAATTGTCAGCTTAATAGTCTGTTGGCAAACAAGTAAAACAAGTAATTTGTAATATAGTCAGTCTTGGAAGTGAGGTTACCGCATGAATTAGGAACATAAAATACTGAATTATTCATTGTAATGCACGGTCACAGAACAGGTTAAATGCCCAAACATAGCATGTGATAATAAGAATACTGAGGCAGAAGGCCTTAAAATGATTATAGTACTCAACACCGTACGGATCATTAATCACACTGAATCTAGTGGATTCATCACGTGTGTTCGCCCCAGTGGGGATGATTTCTCTAGAAAATGATTAGTAGGGTCTGATGAATTAAGTATAACATAGTTTGGCCAAACTAGATTCTAAAGATATATAAAATTTAAAAAAACTAGAATTGTCTCGTGGACAGGGCAGGAGAATCGTAAAACATGTTTAAAGATTCAGCTATTTATGAATAAATAAAAATAAATAAAATAATATATAAATAAATAAAAAATCTTAGGCTGTTGCCTTCCTGTTCAGTTCGGTTCTGGCTGCTGTCCTCAACGTCCTTATCGTCAACCATACTGCTATTTATTGGAAAATCTAACCAAGAACCAAACCTCAGTGAATATGGTGCCATTTGTCAGAAGTTCAGTCAGGCTTTTCCTTTTTATTACAAACCTTTACAAAAGTATAATAGAAGGGGAAACTGATTTTCATCTTCATCGAGTTTCAGTGCAGGATATCTCCTTACATTAGCTTGGAGGCCAGATTATGAACAGGATACCTTTAGAGAGCTAAATTTCAGGAGCAGTGATTTGACAGCGAGACTGTGAATTCCATAATGGTTGAGTTAACACAATTTGTTTCAGTCAATGTTTAAGCTCCGCACCAGAGAAATGAAAAGAAAAAAAGTGTCATCCTCATATTTCTGTCTTCAGGAAACCTGAGGAACTGTTAGACAGTGTTAATCCTCTCCTCTGCAATACGGAGAGGACACTGTGCATGGGTTGAAACATGCCTCTGTAAATGTGCAATGTAGGTGGCCATTTTGATTAAACTTTCGCCAAAACCCACATGCTGTCGTACAGACTTAGTGGCACCTTAAATGGGCTGCCCAACCCTGTTCCTATCGTCACTCGAACCCAAGCAAATCACACAGCAGCTTGAAAACTTGTTGAGCTGCTAATTAGCAGGATTAGGGGTGCCAAATTAAGGTTTAAGTGAAAACCTACAGGATAGCAGATCTCCAGGAACAGGGTTGGGCGGCCCTGGTGAAAAGTATCCTCTGTGTAAAGCATTTTTTGATTTCTAGTCTTGGGGGGTCTTCCTTGTATCTTGTCTCAACTCAAGTGCTTCAGAGCTTTTGTCCCAACTGAAAACAGTGTATTTCCCAGTCTCTGTGTATAATTAACCTTCTGTGGCAGGGTTCCGGGAAATGCAATGGGCTGCTTGGAGGTCTGAGGCCTGTAGGCCAGCAGCAGTGGAATTTAATTTGCGGAGAGTAAAACATCATGATGGCTGAACCATAAATTAATTTGGCAAGTATCAGATGTCAAGTTATAATTTAGAACACAGAGGGAGATGAACCTGACTGTCACAGAGCCTGTCTTTATTTTTAATCTCCCGCTCTCTGCATATATATATATATATATATATATATATATATGTGTGTGTGTGTGTGTGTGTGTGTGTGTGTGTGTGTGTGTTTATAGGTACAGTGAATGAGTATGGCGCTACTTTCGTAAAAAATTAAAAAAATAAAAATCCTCAGTGTTTAATCAAAGGTCAAAGTTTTATTGTCTTTATGTTTTTCAGTGTGACTGTTCAGAGTAAGGAGTTTTGTGTTTGAAAGTATTTTTACAATGTCTCTCTCTTTCTTCCTCTATCTCTCTCTTGCTGAGTGTTCAGCTATCAAAAAAGTAAAACTGCATTCTGCAAATTGGCTCCACTTTGCATCTTATAATGATTGCATACAATGATTGCATTTCTTAATCCTTTAAAAAAAGAAAGGGCCTCTGATCCATTTAGCAGGATGTTTACCTCTGGAACGTTGTGTA
This sequence comes from Anguilla japonica, assembly GCA_025169545.1. NCBI lineage: Eukaryota > Metazoa > Chordata > Actinopteri > Anguilliformes > Anguillidae > Anguilla > Anguilla japonica. The sequence continues at coordinate 6,006,556 of CM045884.1, forward strand.
ATCGGCACTGAGGGTGTTCTCACACTCTTCCCCGACCTTGGTGTTCTCCTACAACACTGGGTCCTTAGCATGTCGCTAATCTTCCCATAAAACTCGATGCCCTGTGACTCTCCTACCCTCTTATGTGTTTTTGAAGAGGTGTTATCCGAAAGAGACCCCTCTGACAGGTCTTTCTCTTCCCCCTGTTTGAAAGGCTTCCTCCTCATTGGTATGCCTTACCTCAAGCTCGACCATATCCTAGATCATCCACATTTAAATGAAAAATACACACATCAGTTTTGCTTAAAATCACTTGAGGTTTTATTACGCCTTCGCGTCCATTCAAAATGAATGACTCAGACTTCCTAGAATTTATTTTGTTGAATTAATTATATTTGGGGGGGTATTTCATCCATGTTAAGAGAAGAAAAAAAAAATTGTATTTGAGATGGGTCTCTAGGCCTATAATTATGGTTAGGCTTAGTATTAGGACAGTGTTGAGCATTAGAGTTGAGGGAAATTTAGTGTTTTGTTTAGGAGCTAGGGAAAGGGTCAGTGCAAGGGTTTTTCCTTGATTCAGTGAACCGTTTGTTTCACTACTGGGGCATGTCTCTATACCCACATTTTTTTTTTTCAGCTGATTTTTTTAAAATGACTTCAAACAGATTTCCTTGATGTTTTTATTTATTTTGTATTTATTTTGGTTTAATTAATTATATGCTGGTTGTTTTTCATCTATTTTAATGCCCAGGTGTCATATTTCATATTTCAGATGACTCACAGGCCTATAATTATGGTTTCATTAAAACTATAGGATTAGGGTTAGAAAAATGGTAATCATTAGGGTTAGGGCGATGCAGATTTATAGCTATGTTGAGGACCCAGGGTTAACAAAACTGGTTGCAGTAATGTATACAATTTAATCAATATTCCTCTCTTGTAATGGTTAGAGATTCTATGTTAAGGCAGATTCATTCCTGTTATTTTAGGACACAAATATTCTATAATATATAAAATATTTTTTTTTCTTCTTTTTTTGGTTTGAGGCAATGATTCTCAAGTAAAACCAATTAACTCGGAAAAGGCTCATTATTTTTTGGAAAAGTGTGAGCAGTTCATTGCATTTAATAATTGTTCCCTTATCTGATGAAAAAAGGCCATTGTATTTCACAGATTCATTAGAGTTTTTGAAAATTAGATGCCGTTGTTTTGTTTGAACTTGAAATATTTTGAGATAATAATTAGGGGTAATTAGCATATTTTCTCATTATATCTTTTTGGCTCACCAACCTGTATCAAATATGATTATGTATTATTTATAGAAGTGTTTACATTTTGTGGCTCTGAAAAAAACAAAAAACAAAGCTAAAACAAACAAACAAACAAAACAAAACAAAAAACCTGTATCAAATATGATTATGCATTATTTATAAAAGGGTGTACATATTGTGACTGTTTTAAGAAGGCATATTTTTCTCCCTCTTCCCTACCCTGTGTCCACTTGTCATGGTCTTGGAAAGTATCTCTGGGGAATTTTCTTACGTCTAAAAAGTTCTTGTGTCCCAAATCTTTGTATCTTGACAGACACAGGTTATAATTTTTCCTCAAAGCCTAAAATTTTATGTCATGGCACCCCGAGTCTCCAAAATCTAAAAAGCTAGACAATTCGATTCACCCAGTCATTAAATCGCATATGCAAATGAGATGCGATTCAAAATCGAGTCTTTTGGCCGACCTCGGTCGGCACCGGTACAGTTTGGATTTGACACCAGCCCACAGGGCCCATTCTTTCACCAGAGCACGGCCTTAACAGGAAGCGTCTGACTTTGTTTTGCCAAGCCAATCGGCCAATGTGTCAGGTGCACAAAGAAAGCCGGTGGTCACTAATGAGAGAGATGCCTCTGCAGTAGGCCTATGTCAGTGCTAGCAGTTCTGTATAACTGCAATAATGTGGATAATATTTACTGGATCAGAGTTGACCTCTTTGGACAAGTACATGGACTTCAGCTGCATGACATCACTGTCATGACCCGAGAGGATTTTTTGAAAATCCCAAATATTAGAGGAGAAATACAGGGAAACACTGCTGAGTGAAATACAATACCTGTAAAGACTGGAAAAATAAGTCAAGGCAACTCCATCTTCTACTGACTTCTGAGAAAATGGGGGATTCTACTTCAAGTGGAACCGATTGAGCTTGTTTCTCCAGCATTCAGATGGAGTGGTCAGATCAAAGAGAATGAGGCATGGGAAAGGTGCACAGGACTTATGTGCTGTTACACCTCTAATGCTGATAAACAAGACACACACGCACGCGCATGCACATACACACACACACACACGCACGCACACACACAGACACACATGCACACACACGGACACGCACACACACACACACACACACACCCGC